>JABMIG010000409.1:26059-49138 GCA_013187285.1 Cyclotella cryptica
ATATATATATATATATATATATATATATATATATATATATATATATATATATATATATATAATATATATATATACGATATATATATATATATATATATATATATGGATATATATATATAATATATATATATATATAAATATATATGGAATAGATATATATATACTTATATATATATATAATATATATATATATATATATACTATATATATATATATATATATAATATATATATATATATATATATATAGGATATATGGGGATATATATATATATGATATATATATATATATATATCGGATATATATAATACAATATATATATATATGAGCCTCTCTCTCTCTCTTATACTCTCTCTCTCTATCTCTCTCTCTCTCTCATTATATATAATACTCTGGGCATATATATATAATTACATATATATATATGATAACTATATATATATATAGGTATATATATAGGCTATATATATATTAGGATATATAACTTAATATGGGCCATATATATAATATATATATATATGCCTCTAGGCATATATTCTCTCTCTCTCTCTCTCTCTCTCTCTCTCTCTCTCTCTCTCTCTCTCTCTCTCTCTCTCTCTCTCTCGCTCTCTCTCGCTCTCTGGCTCTCTCTCTCTCTCTCTCTCTCTCTCTCTCTCTCTCTCTCTCTCTCTCTCTCTCTCTCTCTCTCTCTCTCTCTCTCTCTCTCTCTCTCTCTCTCTCTCTCTCTCTCTCTCTCTCTCTCTCTCTCTCTCTCTCTCTCTCCTCTCTCTCTCTCTCTCTCTCTCTCTCTCTCTCCTCTCTCTCTCTCTCTCTCTCTCTCTCTCTTGACCTCTCTCTTGACCTCTCTCTTGACCTCTCTCTCTCTCTCTCTCTCTCTCTCTCTCTCTCTCTCTCTCTCTCTCTCTCTCTCTCTCTCTCTCTCTCTGACCTCTCTCTTGACCTCTCTCTCGACCTCTCTCTCTCCCTTGAACTCTCTCTCTACCTCTCTCTACCTCTCTCTTCCTCTCTCTACCTCTCTCTCTCTCTCTAGACTTCTATAGACCTCTCTCTGGACCTCTCTCTCCAATATATACTTTATCCAGTTTCCCTGCCCTATCAGTTTGGTGGAAATTAGGTTGTACGGGCTTATGTTTGTTGCAGTACCATGTCTCTCTATCTTGCATCTTTGTACCTTCCACAAATTGATCACAAAGAGTAGAAGATCACCCATCCAGCTTATCCCAAGTTTAGCCTACTCCTGACCTCAAACAATCTGGCTAGCAAAAATGATGATTGTACAAAACTATCATCCATTTGTTGTGGAATTTCAAAGAAAAGACACTTCTCCTTCAATCCGAAGACTAGTTTCTGCTTTATTGCTAAGTTGCATTTGGCTGATATCTCGTGCAGCTCGTTCTCTCTGATAAGCAAAAGGATGTCAGGTTCTGTGAGACAATTTTAACTATGACAACCTGCCCTCACAACAGGATTTGTCACCTATTTACACTCTCACATCCTTTGGAATTCGCAAGTTCTCAGGCATTCACCAATACTGTCCCTTGTAGTGAACTTGTTTACCTTTGGCAGGATGGGATCATGATATGTCTGCACACCACTCAATGACTGATCTCTCTTTCAACTTCGCATCACATGTATTGGCAACTGACTTTTTAACAGTGCCATTACATGTGTTCACTGCCTTCATTATCATAAGTTGTTCCTGGAGTTCCTCTAGTTTGCAAAATTGCCCAACATGCAGTTAGCAACCAACTCCAGGGTCAGGTTAACACTTACGAATTCTTGAACATGGGAATTGATAGAAAGGTAATCTTGTTAAAAGGACGACAAGGGTGATTTTGGCAGACGCCAACATGAAGTAGGAGTTCTGCCCTAAAGAGACAAGAAACACGCATATAACATCCATTTGATTGTGTTAATCTCACTATGAAACAGCAATATATTACCCAAAGTCCACTGGATGGCCTCCAATACTATAGGTGAATTCAGATCATTCCAGTACGGACAGAGGGTGAGGCAAAGTAAACAGTGTTGTGACCCTTTAAACTCAGGAACTGGTCCGAATAATAATTTCCCACTCTAGCAAACTGGAAGATGTCCAATATCTTCCCACTGCTCTTGAAGTCAAAATAGAGAGACAAGTTTCAAGTTTCAGCAGATGCTGCATGGGTGCCATGATCGTTTCTGGTTCCATGGATATTGGAGTGAGATAAGCACACATAGTTCCTGCTTATGTCAAATTTGCAATGCAAAACTCTGAGCTGCATTACAAAGCTGCGCTCCCCCCAGAACTCTCGGATGGTGGCCGTGTACAAATTCACCTTCACCAAAGTTGAAAAGATCCTGTCTTAATTAATGTAAAGTGATGATTCAATTAGGTTTAATTCATAAAGTAAATGATAAGTTCAGATGCAAAACAAGAGAACCCGGAAAAGAGACATCAAAGATATGACGATAAGACTGCTCGGTGGAGCAACCAATAGATTCTGGGAAGTGAACATAGCTTTCTTATTCCTTGTTCTCCTCCGGGCCATCGGCACCGCCATCCGCATCAGCCGCCTGGTCGCTTGTCCACAGGGTCAAGTTGTCTCTCAACAATTGCATAATAAGGGTAGAATCCTTGTAGCTCTCTTCGCTCAAGGTGTCCAATTCAGCAATAGCATCATCAAAGGCTTGCTTGGCAATGTGACAGGCTCGGTCGGGCGAGTTGAGAATTTCGTAGTAGAACACGGAGAAGTTGAGAGCCAAACCAAGACGAATGGGGTGTGTGGGCGGAAGGTCTGAGGAGGCGACTTCGGTGGCGGATTGGTAGGCGTCGAGGGCCGCAGAGGCGGAGGCCTTGCGGGTATCACCTTGTTGAAATTCGGAGAGGTATCGGTGGTAATCTCCTTTCATCTTGTAGTAGAAAACCTTGGCTTCCTCGCTGGTGCTGTTGGGGATCAAGCTCTCTTCGATGATGGAGAGGATGTCATTACAGATGTCGCACAGCTCATTCTCGATCTTGGCCTTGTAATCCTTGATAATGCTCATTTTGTCGGCGTCCCCCTTTTGTTCAATGGAGGTCACCACGCGCCAAGAGGCACGTCGCGATCCAATCACGTTCTTGTATGCAACGGAGAGGAGATTGCGCTCTTCAACGGTGAGTTCTTGAGGTTGGCGGGCGACTTCTTTCATGTCGGAAACCATCTCGTCGAAACGTTCCGCCTGTTCGGCGAGCTTTGCTTTGTATACGAGGGAATCGCGGTCCATTTTGGCTGTTGGGGTGTTGAAAATAGTTAAATCGAGGGGGGCGGGTTGTGATCACGCGAGTGTCTTCGACTTGTGGATCGGGTCGGGATTGTGAGCTCGACTTGTTGAGAGCCTCAATATTGGCTGTACACAATATATACGATAATTGACGTGGATCTCTTTTTTTTCTCCGGGTCACAACCGTTGGCTTGGGGGCATACGTCGGCACGTAGCATGATACTATACACTATACTTGAGGAATTCCTCTTCGTATCGTACCAAACAGAAAAGATCCCGAGGTACGGTACCACAATACAATACCATACGATACGATATAGAGAATGCTAATTTCGAGCGAAACTACCCGAAGAACGCCGCGCGCACTTCCGTGTCCATTCGTTTGACTCGTCAACACCCATACACGATAGAGTCGTTGTGGACTGCTCATGATTATTGATTATTGTGCGTCTATGAAAATGCAATCTCCCATAGTGGTATCGTACGGCATGAAAAAAATAACGTCATGGAAAAATGATTTTGTTGGCGATTCTTTTGATTCCTATTTACATTGTGTCCAGGAAATTTGGCGATTCTTCTGTCACCACAGAATTCTCTGATGGATTTTTTGGCAACTCTACAGAAGACTATACCTGTGCATGCATGTACCAAAAACTCATAAATTTCCCATGGTTGGCCTGAAGGAAATTAAATTGAAAATTAGATGTAGTCAAAACAAGTGTAAAAAGGTTGAGTTAATAATGAATCACCTTCAAATATACCATTCCCGCCGCTGCCAATTGTTGTTGGCTACACGGCTGTGACAGTAGGGACGCCAAACTCAGTCTGTGGGCTGAGTTTCCACGGTTCCCGTGGTAGGCCTGTAAATATTAAATTGAAAAAAATTGACGTGTGCTGAGTTGAATAATTGAAAACAGGGCGAGTTTATAAGAACTCACCTCTAAAATTGACCTGCCCCTGCCAATTGTTGTTGGCTACACGGTGGTGCCAGGCGGGATGCCAAAGTCAGTCTGTGGGCTGAGTTTCAGCGGTTTCCCTGATGGGATGGCAGGGTATCAATGTAATTGACCAAAAATGGGAGTGAAGACATAGAAGTGAGAGAGAAGTGAGAGTGCAACCTCCCTACAGTTGCTGCTGGTCCAAGCACATGTGTTGTAGGTATGGTACTGTATTGTATCATTCTATACTGTAGGAATAATATAATACTATTTTGACATGTGTTATTCTTGTGTTCGTATTTTTTTGGTTCAGTCACTTCTGATAGTACTTATACATAAGTGTCATTAGGCATAGCCAGTGAAGACATCTTCTGGTACGGGAATTCTCTAAATTTGTACTTAATTCCTATTTGGAAGATTTTTGAGAGATTTGGCAGATTAGGCTCCTAACCTAGCCAGTGAATGGCGTTATTGTAGGACAGGACATATATAAAACAAACCGATTTAAAAATAAAAGTAGGACCAATAAGCCGTTACCAAAAAAATCAAAGACCAATCCTAGAATCGTCACCAAAACTAGACCCAACAGGTGATCTTCCTGTTTGTAACTCGTGATTCACAAAATGCTAGTCATGTTGTTGCTTCAAAGCTTAGCAAGATAAATGTAATTGTGGCTTAAACAATGTGTAAAAACCGGTAACCCACCTGTACACTCTTGAAACTTCCGGTACTCTCCCTGTACAATCTGACGTTTTGAGAGTGGACAGGAAGGTTACCAGTGTTTTTCATTTGCAGTGATTCTATATCACAAACTGGGGACAGACTATCTGACACTTTGCATCCAAGCACATTGATAATTGTTCAAAGTGAATTAAGATAGGGTCAGACTACTATGGACATGTGCTCTTCAAGCAAGTTGTCTAACAACATCCACTAATGTATGCAGGAATTGCATATATCTCATTGATACTGAATACAAGTCTTCATTTTGGTTCAAAGTGAATTCAGACTTGTACGTATCTTCATTGTGAGCCTCTCACCGCTGTGTTGTTGGCATCATCCATCATGGGGTTTGCTGGTTTTTATTTCCATTGGATAATAGAATGATCACTGACAAAAATCAGATGATTGTATGATGGGAGAGAATAGGATCAGCTAGAAGTTATGATAACAGTAATTTCTTCGTCAAAGTCAAGTAACATTCCATGTTCAATAATCACTAGTTATTATTTTAGCATTATTTTGGCTCATGTGTTTATTATTTTTGCAGGAAATACTAGCCAGTTGCTGTGCTCAGCCCAACAGGCATGGGACAATATAGTCAAGACTTGTGTTGGCCATTTATGTGTATGAAAGAAAATCATCCCATGCTCAATTCTATTGGCTCTTTAATTGAATTTTTTTGTAAAGGCATCAAAAGAATTATGTTTCACATGAAAAGACAGATGGAGTTTGCAAGCTCAAATCCAGCATAATATGTTGATATGTTGAAAGAGAATGGGAACAAAATTATGTCTCTTATATAAAATCTGCAGCTTTGGCTGCCAAAATTGGATCCCAAACTGCACAACAGTAGTTGTATCATTTTGTAATGATATCACCTCTGCCCTTCTTTTTATGTGAACTCCCAATATAATTTCAAGTAAAAATGAAAAACTGGTACTGCTGCAACACGTCAGCCACCATGTTAGGAATCTAGATAGGTGATAATACAGCATACGATGCACAACGACAACAATAAATGTTGTGAAGAGGCATGTATCGTGCCTGATTCAGTGGTTGCATGGGATTCAGTGTTCAGCTAGAGAGGAAATATTAAGATATTTTCTTGAAAATCTTATTTTATTTTCATCTGAGATTTCTTTTCCTTCTCCTTCTCAAGTGAGACACTTTTTTCACTATCAACTATTTAAGGTTCAATCATACGTTTACTTCCTAAACTTACCTGTCAATAAATTATTCTTGTGTTTGAAATGCATGGGTAGTCACTCGTTTTTCATGTGTGCTTACCTATAAAAATATATCTAAATCTATCTTCGTAGCTGTTTAGGTAATAGTGTTCTTTTCACTTTTGGATACCTTCTAGGTATTGACTTTAGCAATCAATGGTACTTGTTAACTGTTCAACATTGTGTTTCCTTCAATTGACACCTAAAATGTATTCATGACCCCTTAGAGTTCTCATTCCGATTAAAATGACCATATGACCCCCCTGAAGCACTCATTGCCAAAGTTAAAATGTTACTCCCAAGAGGCTTTGGTACATTTCACTCTTCTACTGTGAGGAGTGTATTCTCATTTTGCTAATGGGATCATTTTGGATACAGGAATGGGCCAACATCAAGAAAATCAACAGTATTGAAAGTAATCTAAATTGAAAGTGCCTTCGGGCGAGCAACAGCCATGGCGGTCACAAAGGGACTGCGGATAGAAAAGCCTTTTGAATACTTGATAAGCCCTTAAGGTTTTGATATGGCATGAGCGCAAACCAAATGTACTCTTTGAACAGGCATTGGCATATCAAATATTGCCGAATCACGGTTAAGAGTCAAAATGATTTGGAGAGTCTCACGAGAAGCATGTGTGCACTGCAAACGAAAAACACGGTAACCTCCCGTACACTCGCAAAATGTCAGAGTGTACGGTGAGGTTACCGAATTTCAAGTGTACGGGTGGGTTACCGGTTTTTATACATTACTTAAGCCACATTTTTGTTTATCACGCTAAGCTTTGAAGCAAAAAATATCTTCCCAGTGGTTGTTTGTTTCATGACTCACATTTTGCGAATCACGAGTTGTAAACAGCAAGATCACCTGTTGGGTCTAGTTTTGGTTTCAATTCTTCTTGATCTATGATTTCATTTGGTGAGTGCATTTTGGGCCTATTCATATTTTCAAAATATGGTACTGCCAAAAGTGACTGTGCCAAAAAATAAGAACACAACATAAGAATAACAAGTGGGGCTGAAAATTGGCGTAGTGTGTCTACGTGTTTGTTACTTATTCCTTTGTATCACATTACCTATTTCTTGTGTGGCATATTCGTATGATAATACAGTTTAGTATATCTATGTATGGTACCATACTACAACAATGGTGCTTGACCCAGACACAACTGTAGCAGTGCGCCTCTCACTGCTTTTCATCACGCATGTGTATTTTTCAATTACATCACTGATACCTCACCGCCCATCATGGGAGCGGCGAAACTCAGTCCACAGACTGAGTTATCCCTCCCGCCTTGCCCGCCGTGTTGCCAACAACAATTGGCAGCGGCAGGTATATTTTGGGGTGAGTAATCAAGATTTTGTCTTGTTCTACAATATTATACTCACCATATGGCAATTTTTTCAATTAAATAGTTGCAGGCCTACCGGCGAAATCGTCGAAACTCAGTCCACAGACTGAGTTAGGCATTCATGGACCGCCATGTTGCCAACAACAATTGGCAGGCTGGTATATTTTGGGGTAAGATATTTAAAACTCTTCTACACCAGTATACTCACCACACGTCCATTTTTTCAATTAAATAGTTACAGGTCTACTGGCAAAATCGCCAAAACTCGGTCCACAGACTGAGTTAGGCATTCTGCCTTGGAATGCCGTGTTGCCAAGAATGATTGGCAGCGGCGATATATTTTGGGGTGAGTTTTCATGAACTCATCTTTTTCACACTATTGTACTCAACACATGCTAATTTTTTCAATTAATTAGTTACAGGTCTACTGGCAAAATCGCGAAACTTGGTCCACAGACTGAGTTAGGCATTCCGCCTGGACCGTGTTGCCAAGAATGATTGGCAGCGGCTAGTATATTTTGGGGGTGAGTTTTCATGAACTCATCTTTTTTCACCCTATTATACTCAACACATGCTAATTTTTTCCAATTAACTAGTTACAGGTCTACAGGCAAAATCGCCGAAACTCAGTCCACAGACTGAGTTAGGCATTTATCCTTGGACCGCCATGTTGCCAACAACAATAGCAGCGGCGGGTATATTTTGGGGGTGAGTTTTCATGAACTCATCTTTTTTCACCCTATTATACTCAACACGTGTTAATTTTTTTCAATTAAATAGTTACAGGCCCAGTTCAGAAATCCCCAAAACTCAGTCCACAGACTGAGTTTGGGATTTTGCTTTGCACCGCCGTGTTGCCAACAATATTTGGCAGCAGCAAGTATATTAATAGAGGTGAGTTGCATGGAATACAATTATGTTTACACTTGTCTTGACTACATCTAATTTTCAATTATTTTAATTCAGGATAGGTATGGGAACAGCCGAAACTCAGTCCACAGACTGAATTTGGCATATCTCCTTGCACTACCGTGTTGCCAACAACGTTCGGCAGAGGCATGCAAATTTTTATGGTGAGTTATCGAAGTCAAATTATATTACGATTGTTTTCATTTCAGCTTAGTTTCAATTAAATAATTAATTTTCTTCTACCTTGGTGATAATATTGTCCACAGTATCGTTTTTCATCTTGGAGCAGCTTGGGGCTGAAATTTTGGCACCTGTGTTGTTTTGGTGGGCAATGAGTTGGGCGGGCCCCTAAAATATGTTAATGTGGTATGTATTATTATATTAGTGGAGATAAATTACACATACTCTATTATTGTAGTCCAACAGTAGGTAGCCCTCCCGGTAACCCTCCTGTAACGTTCCGGTAGCCCTCCTCTATGCTCCGGTAACCCTCCGGTACTCTCCCGTAGCGTTCCCGTAACCTTCCGGTTACCCTCCCGTACACTTCGGGTTACCCTCCCGTACACTTCCGGTATGCCACCGGTAAACATTTTTTTAGCTACTAAGTAATGCTGTTATACACTGCTACCGAAAATATAGTTGTGGTTATAGTTGCAAGAGCTCAACTATAACTCTCCCTACAGGTGCCTATAGTTGACTTATAGGATAGAAATCACAACTATAGGTCCCTCAACTATAACTACAACTATAACGATGAGATCTCTCTCTCCAACGAATGGTATATTTATTGATTCCAAAGTATATACACAAGCATTTTCTGTAATAGAAGAAACACTCACACCACTTTTATTTGAATAAATGTTTTTCGGGCTTATTAAATGCATGTCTGACCCAAAAAAAGAAAGAACCTAGTTCACCATAGAGTAACATAGAGTCTTGTTTTGCTTCCATTAACACAATTGGGGCCGCCCCAAGCAAAGTCCATTTACCCAAGCTTAAACTGGATCTTCATTTTTCCCAACCCGCGCCAAATAAAATGGATTGCATCAATTGGGATATGGCAACGGTCTAACCATTGAAAAGAGAACACCCCACTGCAAACGAGGTGTTAGCAAGACTGTTAGTGACAAATTATCTCTTGCTAACAAATCGTATGTAGGAGTTATACTGGGCCATTTTTCTCACTAGTTCGTGAAAAATCAAAACTGTTAGTTAAATTGTAAGTTAATATTGTCCTCGATCATTTTTGGCCTTGCTTACAGTCTTACTAACAACATCCGTTTTGCTAACATTTTAACTAACAACATTGATGAAGACGGAGTCCGATTGACTCCAGTTTCCTTACTAACATAATTACTAACAAGTACTCCCCCCTACGGGTAGTAGGAGTAAACCCGTAAAAAAAAAAAACATGCTGTTAACACTGTCACTATACAAAAACCATTTTTGAAATGAAATAATATTTCCGAACAATATTTTTGAAATTTAGGTTTAGAATGGGGACGAAAACAACTTTATCATTACACAACAACATCATTTGATTAGATTGATGCAATGGGAGGGAAGTTCTGTGGGAGTGGGGGTTGTATTTCATGGTTGTGGTGGGTGGGGGTAGTGGGAAGATGACATGATGAGGCAAATAATAATTTCAAATTAAATTGTTTGGCAAATAACAGCATTGTAAAACTCACCATGGGTGTAGTCAATTGTCCTCCCTCTTTTTCAGGCTTTAGATTTAGGCGGTGGGAGGGTGGCGTGGGTGTTTAACTCATGGAGGGGGTCAATGGCAGAAGATGGCAGGTCAGCGACGGTTGTTCCCAATTCAATAGTTGACAAAATAAAATAATAAACAAAAACTCACAATTAAATTGTCAATTGCCCGGCTTCTTTTATAGGCTTTCAATTCAAGCCACGGGAGGCGCGGCGTGGGGTTTGTGATTCATATAAGAGGGGGGTGACAGAAGAGGGCAGGTCAGCTCGGACATATTCAATAAAATAATTGAAGAAAAATAAAAATTCGCTCAACTCACCACCGCTTGCATGGTCAATTGTCCTGCTTCTTCGTGAGGGGTCTGGATTGAAGCCGCGGGAGGGCGGCGTGGGGCGTAGTGTAAGTAATTTGAAGAGGAGGGCCGTTGCAGAATTAGGCAGATCAGCGCGACAATTGGAAATAAATAATTGACCACATGAAAAAATAGCAAAACTCACCACTTGCACGGCGAATTGTCCTGCTTCTTTTTGGGGGGTCTCGGTTGAAGCCGCGGAAGGAGCGGCATGGGGCGGGGGATTGTTCTTCATAGAGGAGGGCCGTGCAGAAGATTGCAGGACAGCATGGCGATTTTCAATTAAATAATTGACCAAATTAAAAAATAGCGATTCTCACCATTCGCATGGTCAATTGCCCTGCTTCTTTTTCGCGTTGTTGGATTGAATCCGTCGGAAGAGCGCGGCGTGGGGCGTGGGGTGTGGGGTTTTGAAAGTCATGGAGAAAGAGTGTCAGAAGATGGCAGAACAGGGCGTGAATTTCTAATTAAATAGTTTGGCAGAAAAAACATTGCGAAACACAACAACCAACCTACCTTTTTGCCACATCGCAGGGCGCCTTGTTTCCAAGAGCTGGTTCAAGAAGACAAGCCAACTTGCAGCTCAAAAGTCCACCAAAATACCGAGATACGAGGGGGAGATTGTGGGGACGCTCGGAAATCTCATCTTGCTGTAGTGAAGTCAATTTTTATGAGCCACGAAAATAATGGGCGCGGCAACTGCATGCATCTTGCAACACTGTTGGGCCAACCACATTTTTTTGTGTTGTATGCTATATGTAAAAACTATTATGACTACCTATCTACCGCTAAACTCTAACATACTATACATATACATTAAAGTTGTGCCAACTATAAAATGTAACCCCACAACTGGTTTGTTTTGTAGTCTCCCATATGACGCGAGTGTCCCCCTTGCCAATTCCTTAAATTCTAGACCCTTTCTGGATGGCAAGAAGTCGGAGCTTCGTAACCACCGCAAGTGACCACCAAGGACAGTTTTGCAGTTGGGCTTGATTGCCTGTAGTGATTGCCTGGGATCGTGGTCTTAGGCATGTAGTACCATTTTGGTTCGGCCATATGGACTCTTGACCTGAAACGAGATTCTGGCTTTTGCAGCAGGTAGTCAGCAAAGATTGCAAGATTGGATAATTCATCCTCATTCTCCACCCAATCCACCCCACAGGAGGGGCCCCTCCTCCCACCCACCACCCCACTCCACCACCCCCACCGCTACCCACCCCGTTTGCTGGTTCATCACCCTATTTTTCCCCCTCCTCTCTCCTCTGTCATCATCCTAAGCCAAACCCTCTTTCTCCAATTATTAATTCATATTATAGCCATAAAATGAAATCAAGATTTTTCAGAAGAAATAAGTATAGTTTGAGTTTGTGTATAATGACAATGATCTTACACCTGTTTGAATGGCAAATAGTAGAAGAGTTATTACTTTACTAAGTATGTAACCTGTTTTCAGCGAAAGACAAAATAAGCAAACAATGGAAGTAACTCCAAATAAGCTCGTCTTTACAGTGCTAATTCTAATTTTTCCAAAAATTCTAGAATTCCTTTGACTTTATTGTAGAATTCAAAGGGAAAGTTTTGTCAAAATTATTTGAGTGATTCAAATCTTTTAGAGTATTCAAATCTTTTGAGTAATTCAAATCTTTTGAGTAATTCAAATCTTTTGAGTAATTCAAATCTTTTGAGTAATTCAAATCTTTTGAGTCCTTCATATTTTAATCCATTGTGTGATAGATGCAATTGTTTGAACTGGAATGTTTTCTACAAGTGAAGAGCAACAAACCATATATACTATTAATATCAGTTTGAGTCACTATGTTTTATGTGTGCACACTAAAAAATTGCATGTATTCATATAACCCCTGTTTGTGGCCATTGAATACTCAAGAAACAAAGTATACATTTCTTTTATAAATAAAGGAATCTATTTTCTGATGGATTCACAACAGAAGGGCATCAAAATCATGTCAACAATTCTTTTTAAAATGAAACAACCTGTTTTCTGATGGAATAATACTGCTGATGTGTCCAAAAATAATTCCATTTCCCCAGTGACTTTTATAGAGTTTAAAATGAAAATATTTATCAAATGAATTTGAGTGATGTCAAATCTTTTTCAGTCAGTCATATTATTTGTTCCTTTGTGTTCCGGGTGCAATTGTTTTGATTGGATGTTTTGTAGAGTTTAAATAGCAAATAGTAGAAGAGTTATTACTCTACTAAGTATTTAACCTGTTTTCAGTAAAAGACAAAATAAGCAAACAATAGAAGTAACTCCAAATAAGCTCATCCTTACAGTGCTAATTCTATTTTCCAAAAATACTGAGAATTCCTTTGACTTTATTGTAGCATTCAAAAGGGAAAGTTTTATCAAATCATTTCCCCAGTGACTTTTATAGAGTTTAAAATGAAAATATTTATCAAATGAATTTGAGTGATGTCAAATCTTTTCAGTCAGTCATAATATTATTTTTTTTTTCCTTTGTGTTCGGGTGCAATTGTTTTGATTGGATGTTTTGTACAGTTTATCTGCAGTGCAGACAATGTGTTATTGAATAAATATGAGGTTGATTGTTGGATGAATGTTAGTAGCCGCAAATTGTGATTTGTTGTTGTACTTGTTTTCAGAGATATGTAGACAACAGTGTGAGGAACAGAATTCTTGAGGCTGGAATGCAGATTGATAAAACAAAATGAAAAAACAAAACAGAACAACAACCACAGGTCGGCCTAAGAAATAATAAAACAGCAATTCCATGGAAAAATAGTGAGTAAAAAAACCGCAACATGTAGCGGGGGTGGCCTCAATAAATCTGTATGCAAAGTTTCCCATTGTTGAGTTGGGAGATTTGCATAAAAGAAATTTAATTGAAAAACTGGTGAGTTAAAAAAACTGAAACATCATCAAAACATGATGATTTCTTACCGTTCTTTTTGTGCTGTTACTCTGCTGAATTGAACGCAAGCGGATGGCAGCAATGGTGGCGCAAAAGACTGTCTGTGGGCTTCAAAACCACAGATCGCGGTTGAGAAATGAAAGCAGTAATTTAATTGAAAAATTTGTGAGTAAAAACCTGTAACATCATCAACATATGATCTTTTCTCACCGTTCCTTTTATGCTGCCACTCTACTGAAAGCGCGAGTGGGTGGTGGCTATGGCGGCGCAAAAGACTGTCTGTGGGCTTCAATAGCCCAGATCGCGCATCTACGAATTACAAGCCGCAGTTTAATTGAAAAAATGGTGAGTAAAAGAACTGTAACATCGTCAAAACTTGATGTTTTCTCACCGTTCTTTTTGCTTTGCCGCTCTTCTGGAATGATGGCGAGCAGGTGGCAGCAACAGCAGAGAAAAAGACGGTCTGTGGGCTTCAATAGCCCAGATCGCGCATATGAATTAAAAGCCGCAATTTAATTGAAAAAATGGTGAGTAAAAGAACTGTAACATCGTCAAAACTTGATGTTTTCTCACCGTTCTTTTTGCTTTGCCGCTCTTCTCGAATGATCGCGAGCTGGTGGCAGCAATATCAGAGCAAAAGACTGTCTGTGGGCTTCAATAGCCCAGATCGCGCATATGAATTACAAGCCGCAATTTAAGTGAAAAAATGGTGAGTAAAAGAACTGTAACATCGTCAAAACTTGATGTTTTCTCACCGTTCTTTTGCTTTGCCGCTCTTCTCGAATGATCGCGAGCAGATGGCAGCAACGGTGGAGCAAAAGACGGTCTGTGGGCTTCAATAGCCCAGATCGCGCGTCACAATTAAAACGAGCGATTTAATTGAAAAAATGGTGAGTAAAAAAACTGTAACATCATCAAAACTAGATGCTTTGTCACCGTTTTTTTTGTGCTGCCGCTCTGCTGAAATGAACGCGATCGGGTGGCGGCAACAGTGGAGCGAAAGACGGGCTGTGGGCTTTGGTGTGATTGATCGCGGGGTGGATCAAAACCAAACAATTTAATTGAAAAAGTTTATCATGTATGCGTATCGCACTTGCAACGAAGACAAGAATATTGCATGTGTGAAGTGCAGAGTCTGTGAATGCCTGTTGAGGGCCAGACTACATAGGGTGGGGAACTACAAAAATTGGAAGTGGTGAAAAAATTCTGCCTAGGATTAGAGAATATTTAGATTTAAAAAACTGTTTTAGTACCTAATGTTAGTTAAACTGTTAGCAGTCCGTGGAAGTCTAACATTGTACCCAAAAGCTTACTAACTGTTAGCAAAAAGTGAGAAAGAATGTGTGACTCCGCCCCTCCGACCGACCGTTGAGCCTCTGTTAGTTATTCTGTTAGCTAAAAATCTTGCTAACAGGTTTGCTAACAGTCTTACCAGCCTTACTAACAATTCGTTTGCAGTGCCCAAAACAATGTTGTTTGCCTGGCAACCTAGCTGTGGTTCTGAATTGACGAGCAGTTTGGCAAGGTCAGATAAGAAACAGTGGCTGGGCGCCAGGTAAGTAATGGAAAGCCTCAATGTGCATTATCCTCTCCCCGTCGGGTACGGCTTTGAAGCCGTCTTTCGTAATACCTTGACTACCCTCCCTTTTGTCTCTTGCATTATTCATCCCCCCCGGTGGTTCTCCTGCTCATTTCCTTGCTATTCAAAGGGGATAACAAATCACGGCGGCAGGTAAGCATGAGAATGCATTGATGTGCGTAACCCTCTGCTCGTAGGCTGTTTCCCTGATATCTTGAATACGCTCCTTCTTGCCTCTTTTACCCATCGTTTCCCCAATGATTCACCTTTCCATTTTCCTTAGGGGCCCGTCACAAGGTAAGCAGCATAAGTGTGTAATATTTGTAACCCCCCCCGCTGAGAAAGGGTTTCCTGATACCTTCGATGATGCTCCTTTTTCGCATTGAGGGTTAATCATTCCCTCCACCATCGGTTCACTTTTCCACCCGCCTGAGCGCCCAGCGAGAGTTAGTAACGAGGCCGTGAGGTGCAATGCTGTGGCTTGTCACTTCACGTACCCTCCTAACCATCAACATTTGGACGCAGGCGACCATGACTACAGAGCATAAAAGGGTATTCGAACTCATATGGAAAAAAAGAATAACATGTAAAACATGCAACAACGTTCTCTCCAGAACGCCAGACCAATTATTAACTTCAGAGGTCTCCTCTCCAGAATCACAGAGCAATATCTTCCGTGTCTTGTGCTCAAGTTGCACAAAAAAGGGGGGGGCAACTCTTCGTTTGCATTTCCTGTGGACGAACGAATAGCTGAAGTGCCAAAATGTTAAAGAGTAATGTGTGTAAATGTTCCAATGCAAAGGAACCTTTCCGCGCTTTGGACACTGTTCAACCCGCTGGTGCCCCAATCCTGAATGATCCGGACGAACAATTGGAATTTGATATCACTAGTGTCCCAATAAGGCATGGTCCGGAAGATCACTTGGAATTAGATATTGGGGATCACCTGGAAGTAGATATTAGATGTGAGAGTCGTGCTAGCAACGATTCGATGACGCCGTTCAGTTCAACAATGAAGGGTGGGAGGTCGGATGTCATCTTGATGTCTTAGAATCCGAAGAAGATGCTGTCGGCGTGATAGAGATGCCGAATTCATTCAAAGCAGAGGATTTCTTTACCGCAGACAACAATTGGCCCCCAGCAAGCCAAGACTTTTTTATCAACGAGCACAATGATAGAACTGGATTGAAGGGGATTATTTTTCGAGCTATTATTGACCCTACTCGAAAGTCAGGGTTCGACAGTCTAAGCGATGCGGAGATGTACTTTCACCTGCTTTCTACAATCATACACTACAACTCAAGCAGAAGTGAATCTGTGAATATATGCAGCATGCTAGAACACACATCACTTGACTGCGATGAGCTCCTCCAGTCAACCAATAATGCATGTTTTCAATCATTGGAGAAGCAACTTATCTTGGCATTGTCACCCATCATTCCGAAATCCGTCATGCAGGGTATTATTGGGGGTGTCCTCACGGGCGTTAGGAATGACCTGCAGGTACATCAGATAAAAATGCCACAGTCCCCTAGGGTAACAATCTACAAAGAAGTAAGATCGAAATATCTAGATGGATCGAAATCCATTATGCAAAATCTTCCTATGCCAACTCCTGCAGTCAAAACTTTGTATGCTGGTACTGAAAAAGAAACTTCCTTTGCACACATACCAGCAAATCAGATTCTAAATCATTTTCTTGCTCTTGGATATGATTGCTACTTCTATAGAGCAGGATTTGAAGAAGACTGGGTCGAATGTGGGAATGGAACATGCTCATTGTTAAGTGAGGACAATCCACATTGTGACTTTTTACAAGAATCACAGAGCTATGTCAAGGAGATGATGACGAACAACCCCAGCATACCCAAAGACACTCGTGTCGTTACCCTCCGAGTTTGGTCAGACAGTTTTGAAGCACACAATGTGAAAGGCAACATCCAATTCAATTCTCTTCAGGTTATAACCGTGAAATTGAGGGGACCAAAAGATCAAACTCTACCTTACGCTCTTTGCTTCAAAACATTTAATGATCGTAAAATATTAGTCTCGCTCTTGAAAGAATTGTTGGAGCTGTGAGAAGTGACAATGCGGTACTGGGGAAAGGACAAACGAATCATTCCAACTGTTGCTTTGTTGGAATTAGTGAGCAATGATTACCCGGAAAGGTGTTTCAACACCACGATTTCTCAGAAAGGAACCTACACCAAGAGATTTGGGCATTCATCCATGTATGACAAGCTCACAACTCCATCTTGTGCACAATGCCAGATTCAAAGGATGGAAATTCTTCTGGACGAATCGAGGAATACATCGGTCAGACCATGTGAAACTTGTTCTGATTGGTGGTCAAACGTTGACCGTGGGAATAAGTATCCCATCCCACCCGGTGGTGATATCACTAAGGTTGGTACGGTGGAGTTGTCATTTGAATTAATAACCAATTCTCTCAAAGATCTTCAGGTTTGGTACAGTGAGAACAAATCTCAACCGGGTGCATCCAAATATGCCAAAAAGTACATGCAAGTGCTGGGACTGGGTGCAGGGTTGAACGATGAGATCATGAAGACCATGAGACAAGGGCAGCCTATAGTTGAATCAGAGATATATCCTGAAATCTTCAAGGGCTTTAAAGACCTTCACATTGAACTCAATATGTTTCCATCGATGCCCATGCACATGTGCTTCCTTGGTGTAGAAAAGACATTGATTGATCAAACCAAAAATATAATTCTCAGTGGAAAGATACCTGCACAGGGAACCTTTTGGCGAAAACTAACCCAGGCAATGCGAGGACGGCAACAGGCTTTAAACAAAGTTTCGATTGACTGGTGTCTTCCAATGCATTTTTCGGGAGAAGGAAAGAATGATATAGGTCATGGTAATTGGCAGTCAGATCATTGCCTAGCATTCACTCGGATATCCTTATTTCAGTTTGCTGATTTAGGCGGTATTTCTGGTCTCGTTTACCCCACACAATTGAAACGTGTTATTGCTTCCTTCAGGCGCATGCGAGTTGTGTGGTTTTGCTTAATATCAAACATGTTTTGCGATGTTGGTTTCGCATCAACAAATAGGATTGATCATTTAATCCGGATGTTCCTTTCCAGTTGCAAGGATTTCTCAGACCACTCCAAAGAATCTGGGTGTTGTCCATTCTATGCTGATCAATCCAATATATTCAGCCTTCTTAACTGCCCGTCCATCATAAAAAGGTATGGGCCTCTCCGTGGAATCTGGGAGGGAGAGGATGAAGCCTTTGTCAAATGTGTGAAGGCAGAAATATCAACAATGCGCTATCGAACTTCTCACCTCCTCTCTTTACTTATGAAGTTACTACAAACAAAAACATTGAATTATCTCAATCAGAGCAACCCATTAGACAATTGCAAGGTTTACGGAAGAACAAACAATGTTAGGATTTACCCCAGGGGAAGAAATTGCCTGGAACCAAACATGATATTAGATCAGGAGATATTTGTCAGTGGCTTGGTCGACGTCAGTGATGGTCTTTTTGTTTGCTTCGAGGAAAATGCTGGAAAAGGAATCAAATTGTTTCCTGTTATATTTCATGATAATAGAGGAGAGTGGCGCCTAAACATGTGGTATGCGGAAGCGAAGCTCAGTCCTCGTTACATATCTGTACGAGATCGTTCAGAATTGAGGGATACTTGCAAAGACTACTTTTTGATGCTTCGGCATGGCATCGAAAGAAACTTATGGACAGCAATATGCAGAAGTTGGCGTGTCCGCAATGACACAGGTATGTTGGCACTTCCTTGTCCTCAGAAGAGAATACTGACCTTAGAGGAGTGCTTATCTTAGGCAATATAATCTGTACAATGAGGCATGAGTTATGATAGCCTACAAAGTTGGTTTCCGATGGATTGTTACTTCAGAGAAGTACCTACAAATCACCATAAATTTGTAATAAAAGAAACAACAAACAAGGTTTAGAGTATTTAACGGGTTCCCCCTCTTCTGCAGAAATGTCCCACAATCAAGAATTTTGTCACTCCATGTAATCAATGTCAACAGGAAGGGAAGTATGTTCTTTAATTGTCATAGAGCCCAATAACAGCACACGTTTTTGTCCATGTCTATAACGATCTATCAATGTCACCGTAACGTATCCATGCAACCCCTGATCGTCACAAGCTTTGGGTGGGTCAATTGAAAATCATTATGAAGAAAGCCGAACACATGGAGCCATCGATGGATGATTCTACATTCACTCTCAAAATTAGCCACAGTGTACTCATGATCGAAGTAATGCACCCTAAAATTCATGTCCTCGAAATTTTCTTCAATGCTCCTGTTGGTGAAGGCAATATCGAAAAAATCAATACCACTGGCACGTCTATTAAGACAATCAACCCCAAGACTGTGCCAGTACTCTTTTGCTGATACCTTACATTCTATAATCCCCTCCCCCCATGACATCGAGTTGGGGGGCACCCCGGCCCCCGGGCAATACCCATGCAAGCAACTTAAGGTAGGGCCCCATTTCTCCCGAAAAATCTTAAGGGTTGGACTCCTGTCGAGGAAGAGCAGTCGTCTCCATTGTGTGTTGTCCTCATGTCTGCAAGCAGAATCCATAATTTCTAAGCGCCGGAGGTGACGTCTATCGCCACCGTAATATTTCTTTGCAATTCTGTGCCATATGTGGTCTGCTGTGTCTGGATCCTGGTTGAGTATTTCGTCCCATTGTTTGCAAGTTTGTGAAAGCAAATACACCCCCCCGATCGTCATTGCAGCAAATTCCATGATTCTGGTTTGTATATCAGATTCTACAGTTGTCTGCCAAAAGCGAGCGCATGAAACATGCGTCACTGCACGCAATTGCATTGGTGCACGCCATTGCATTGGAATCCATTTTCAGAAACGATGCATTAGTGTTATTGTATTTGAGTCTTTTCCTTTGACATCGCGAATGGCGAAGGAAAGGGCTTATCTGGGCATAAGAAAATCAATATCAAAGAACCGTCGGTCGTAAACTCACTTGAACGGTCGCTCTTTCTGATGTCCCTCGTCCCCCCAGGTCTCATCTGCAGACATTGTTAGTCTCCAGCCCTCCTGTGCGTCCCGCGTCGCATCTTCCCCCCAGCAAAATTCATCAATCGGAGAGGCTTCATCCTCTGTCGCCGGCACAGTGGTTGATGTGGTCACACCTTCATCATCTGTCACATGCTTGCTAACAGTATGTTCCTCATCATGGACGGGCACACTTTGTCCAGTGTTGCTGCTAGCGGTTGTGTTCGTTGACATTGTCGATCAAGGGAAGGGGAACCTGTGCGGGATTTTGGGCAACATGCATGACTTGAATTCTGAATTCAGCTTCTTTGTATGTCAATGAATAAATTGAGACAGAAATGTACCTCTAAATTACCATAAATTTCGAATAACAAAAATATAAGATTTAGAGTACGCGCTGTAGGTATTTATAACCTATAATACAGAAACACATATTAATTTATTCCTATGATATTATCATAGGACGTCATGTATATCACAAGGTACAAGATATTATGTGACGGGTACTAGTATTTTAAACATTAAACAGCATGACAGAAAACAGAAACATGATGTCTATCCCGAAAAAACCAACACCAACCTTCACCGCGGCACATGATTCACGACGGGCAACAATTCACCGCAGCACATGATTCACGACGTGCAACAGAGACAAGCGTGAAGGCAAGGACCAGGGACACATCGATAGTCGAGACCTCATTTTCAGGGAGGATTGCAAGCGGCTAATGCCAACGTCCACCACAACATATTTTCCACGACGGACCACAACAACCTGCAACACATCGTGAGTAGAAGACATCTTCTTGGAGGATTTGCAAGCGGCGCAGTGTCTGTGTTTGTTTTGCGGGATTACTTGAACCCCGTCGCGCAACTTTGTCTTTGTCGCTTGGTTGGGCGTCGCGCTCCTAACCGGCGCGATCTCTGGCCCTGACCACTCAGGCATCGCCAGTAAGGCGTACAGGGGGACAGTTTTCTCCTCGAGCGGCACGGCGCTAGCGGGGGAGCAAGGTAGCTGAGGGTGACATTGTCTTGGGTGTCTGGGAGGGGCGTTATTTTCTATAGCGATCGAGCAGTGGCTGTGTTTGCTTTGCGGGATTACTTGAACCCCGTCGCGCAACTTTGTCTTTGTCGCTTGGTTGGACGTCGCGCTCCTAACCGGCGCGATCTCTGGCCCTGACCACTCAGGCATCGCCAGTAAGGCGTACAGGGGGACAGTTTTCTCCTCGAAGCGGCACGGCGCTAGCGGGGAGCAAGGTAGCTGAGGGTGACATTGTCTTGGGTGTCTGGGAGGGGCGTTATTTTCTATAGCGATCGAGCAGTGGCTGTGTTTGCTTTGCGGGATTACTTGAACCCGTCGCGCAACTTTGTCTTTGTCGCTTGGTTGGGCGTCGCGCTCCTAACCGGCCCGATCTCTGGCCCTGACCACTCAGGCATCGCCAGTAAGACATACAGGGGGGACAGTTTTCTCCTCGAAGCGGCACGGCGCTAGCGGGGAGGTGTGGTGGGTTAAAAGCTATGATGACAACTCCAAAATCACCATCGATGCATTTAGAGGGCGTGCAAGGGGATGGTATTAGTTTAAATAGGGGATCATCACTATCTGCAGAATCGCCGGATCGGAGTTTCCTTGATGCGATTTCCAACTTCAAGTTTGTAGAGTGTCATGGACTTGCAACTACATTAGTAATGTACAAGGAATCTGCTCCCACACAATGTCTTGTCGCCACTGACCTTTTCGAGAGGGCGTGGTATCTTGCTCGGACGACCATCGCTTACTCACATCTATTCACTGTGTGGAAGAGACTTGTATCTGGAAAAAGTAGATCGGAAATCAATGATCTTGATAAGTGGTTGACTTATCGTCTCGTCATCGGTTACACATATATTGATCAGGGTATGCGTCACAGTAAACTCGACCGCAAAGATAGTGACCTATCAGTTAACATGCCTTGTCATGTTTTGGGGTATACCGGCTGTAGTCTGGATGACTTCGACAAACACGGAGAGAAGAGGTCGCCAAAATTTCAGTTTCGCAATCGTTTCAGTGAAAAGGCGATAACATTCTTTAAACGGAATAAGTACCAAAAGATCTCATTCAACACATCAGAAGCTACACGAATCTCGTTCATGAGGAATATATGAAGGCGGTCAGGTTAATGGGTTGGAGGCTATTCGACTTGTTGGGACTTCGCAACCAGCCCTTTTCTGATCATATCGAAAGCGTTGCCCCTCAATTTTCAAATGGCCCATTGGGAATTGTTGTACAACAACGGGAAAGCCTTGGGCGAAGGAGGAACAAAAAAATTATGGAGCGAATCAAACAAATGCCGAAAAGTCCAGTCGATAGACCAGCCAAAATTCCATCAAAGCCAGCGAGACCAACAAGCGTAAGAAACACCTCTGCTCGAGCAGCGAGCCGTCACCTCCTACCCCCTTCTTCCAGTTTTCCCTGAAACTCCCGAAATGGCACTACAACTATGGCATGGTGAAATGCCAAATCTTCCACATCAGGCTATGGCTCTCTATGCTACTACAGAGAGCGACAAGTTGAGGCAGAGGAGTGCCACCAACACCCTCAGCAATATCAATGCGAGTCTGATCGCTGGAAAAGCAAGTCGTCTCCATGAGGTAAATAATGGTTATGATAGTGATGTGGCGTGGGCAAGGTTCCCAAGAAGAGAAGGACACCACGTACCATGGTGTCAGTGGCAGAGGAAAAATTCATTTTAAATCTCCACACCTGCATATCAATGCATCTAGGTTTCCATGCTCCATGTAACGACGATGAATGGTGTTATTGTCCTCTCTCGAGAATTGTGAACCAAAAATGGCATGAGGCTGTGGGGTTCGATTCAGAGTTGGTGGAAAGTTTCTGCAGCAGTAACAAATCATTTCGTCCATCTAATCTTGTTTCACACATAAAAGAGGCACACAAGAACATCCTCGGCACAGCCGTTGCTATCTACCTTGACGACTTGTACGAAAATGCACTGGGGGATGGTGAGTTCATTAGAGTGCAAGCGAGAAAACAATGATCAAGAGCTCTGTCGTTGTGTTAACATTGATGAATTCCATGGATTTATCCTTTTAGACATCAAACACTATGGATTACTCCC
>JABMIG010000409.1:56020-92203 GCA_013187285.1 Cyclotella cryptica
CCACCCCCCGTCTCTTTTCCAGAATGTGATGTATCCTGATAAGCCTCGAAGCAGCTATCATGCCATCCTTCATGATGGAAATAGCTCAATCGGTACTCTACATAGTACAAGAAGTGCGTCTCGTCAGCACAATCTACATAATCACAGCTGTTCGAATCTCGAGAATGCTCGCCCACCGAGTCACGAATATTCCTTTCGATCAAGTCCCATCCATTTTGATCCACCCCACTATAAACTTGAACCTGATTGTTTGCCTCATACCATCAATGAAAATAGCAATCAGTCTTTCTCCATTTCTAATCCAAATCAGAGCGAAGCCAATCCGTTATCTCATGTTCATTATCAGAATAAGCTTCCATTTTTATCATCGTGGGGTATGAAACCTCCCTATGTCAACGTTCCATATTCCATGCATCTTTCAACGACACGGGAGAAGTTATGGTGAAGATTGTGACAAGAGTTCAGTTAGCAGGGGGGATTACAAACCCAGACATTCAAGTGGCGTGGGCATCGCAGCAGCGAGGATTTATGGGATGACTGCAGGAAACCAGCGTTTGGGGGCTAACTTATTGACACCCTCAGGCAGTCAGATCTCTAAGTACAATACCGTGTTGAGATACACTACGGAATCGCCTTCTTTGGAGGCGAGATCACACCATCAAGTATAAACAGTATCAATCCACTGTCAACAAAGAAACCCGAAGGTGAATCGGCTCCATATCCTGTAGCCGAGAATAAGCGATCATGTAAGCCGGGCGAATGAAGCACAGATGGACACACCTGTTGATAAATGCACTTCATCTCATTCCACGGACGAGAGGCTTTGGAGCGTTGTCAACGAACATGAAAATGATTCAGAATTGAATTGCAGTGCTGCTGCTGACGAGTTTTTGAATACGTGTACACATCACAGTCGAGAGATGTCAATGCATAACAAACCAGAGGTTATAACATCCTCTGTGAATGATTATGTTTGCGACATTTCCAGTATTTCCAGCGATGCAAGGTATTCCCATCCAGAGGTCGACAAAGATCTTGTCCCTGGGAAAATAACTCTGCTTAGCACAGATTGGGCAAGAAGAAAGTGGAAGTGCGCTAGGTGCTTTGACAAAATGCTGCCAAAGGAAAACCCTTCTGAAATTGACTCAGTTAGTTTCTTCACTATCCTGCTCAAAGTTCACGAGTTCACTTCCAACACAATATCGGACTGCTTACTTGAATACTACAAAAAGCTGTGTTTAAGATTTAATCTGAGCTACAACAGAGCAAAAGCTGGTGACATGATATCTCAAATTCAGGATGCTGTCTTGAAGAGCTCAACCGAGTATTCTGATGAGTACCTTCGAATGTGTCTCTTGTTTATGAAGTATCCGTTCGTTTATGACTTTGACTGGTTTCGTAAAGCTGTTAGGATCATTGAAGAGGAGTACTCAATCAAAATCCCAATTTATCCTCAAAATCAAAACTTTGTATATTCCATTCTGGTTGACACAAGGTTAGCAGTGATGAACAACAGATTTAGAAGGGTCATGTTGCGACAGGTGGGGAAAGTGTGGTATGATAAGAAGCAATATAAAACAAAAACCGTTTTTGGAGAGAGTGCAGATCTGTATTGGGAAAAGAAGGAAATCTTTGTAGAACGACACATTTTTAGAGGTTATCTTGCTTCTATTAAAGGAATTTCGGACAATAGCATGACAGAGGAGTTGATTCGCAATATAAAGGAGGAGTCAAATTCTCGAGAGGAGTTTTGCTGGAAAATGGGGGAGGCGTTCTGGAACACAAGTGATGGTCCCTTGAAAGCGGTACCTAGGCCTGTCACTTCTTATGTCAAGAGTGAAACTAATAAGCTCACATTCCCTAATATCTCCCAGGTTAATCATTCAGCAGGATATGCCAATGAACCTTCTAGGCAAAGACATCATCCACCTCAAGGAATGATAGAGGAAAACATTCATCCTCCTTCTCCATTTGCTTCAAAACGTGGTTTGTATAATTCGCACAGGAATGAATATCCTAGTTATTGCCCCACAATACCTCCAATATCAATCCATGATGATGCGTCACAACAATCATTTGATAAGACTCATAGGTATCTGAAGTCTGTCGAACATCAAGAAACGGACAATCCGGTTGCCACAGATTCACATCCTCCCTGTGATGCAGTAGCACGTCGCGTTATTAAGGATAAGGATGGCTCTGACATTGAGCAAGAGTGGATTGAACAATATCAGGGATGGCTAACAACTAGGATAGGCAATCGGCATCAAAGTAGTTGTGAGTGTATTCGTTGCTTAGATTACCTTGTCTGAAATGAGGACTTACAACAACATTGTTTGCTACATAACATCCCCAGACGAAAAGAAGAGGGCACTAAACGTTTTGAGGAATGCGCACCACTTTAAAGAGTCCGACAAACAATTGCAATTGATGAGAGATAAACTCAAGAACCAGCGGCAACAAAAAAATAAAAATATGGAAAAGCGGAAGAAAGAGAGAATTGAAAACGGTAGTGAGTACAAGGATGCTGTTGTATGTCTATGCAGATCATATTCTTAATTGCTGTCTTTCATTCCGTCAAAGCTACCTCGGATGGTGCAAGCATCGATGAAATATCGAAAGATGTTGCACAAAAGTACCTGCAGTTGCTAGAAGAGGAGCAGGAGTATGATGTGGATAAGCTTTCGGATGTGAGGGAGTGTGATACTGGAGAGTTGGAATACCTTACTACATGGAAAGGATACGTAGATAGTACATGGGAAAAAATTGATACCTTCAATGGCCCACTGAGTAAGTACTGCATTTCTTCTTTGTTTTCGAGTGGTTCTGTCACTCCAATACTACAAAACCGCATTCCTGGTTTTACCCAACAGGAGAAGAAGCGGAGAACCTTGCTAAGAGATATTGGGATGGTAAGAAAGATAAAGAGACATTGATCAAAGTGAGGAAGATAACGTCAACGAAGGCGACTGGGATAGATCTGGAGAAGCCTGCAGCTAGCAAAGAAAAACAACAATAGTTATGAAAACGGTTGCAGCGCGTCATCCCACCAAGTCATCCTCAAAGAAGTCCTGCAAAGACAAATCTATCACAGGGATGGAAACTGGTTTGACGAGGAGGACCGATGGTGGAGAGATACATTCATGTCATGAAAAACCACGGCCCAACCAGAAAGCATGTCCTACTCGGACCAAGAAGAAAGATTCTCTTGTCATTGCTAAAAGAAAGATCGTAACGAATGCAACGAGAGGAATGATAAGGTGCGTGAAATGCTTTGTTTGATGTGTGGCACGATCAGTGATAAAAATGCCCAACTTACCATGAAATGTAGTCTCAAAAGAAAGATACGAAGGTATGAGATAAAAAACCAAACTTGTTGTACTTACTCTCCTATTGATTGCTCACGTTTCACTCATTTGCTGATCAATGACCAACCTCTTTTGTTGATGCAAAGAGGGGGACTCTTGACCACCACGACAAGGAGTGCAAGAAGGTGATGGATATGATGACTGTATTCTCACCTTTATACCAATGGATACTTACTTGTTTTGTGTCTCTATTTTTCAAGATGAAATGTTCGACAACCAAGGTGAAAAGAACTTCTTAATTCTGTATTGTGCCAAACTTATAATTAAACTCCTTTTTAACCCAACTGATGTATTTTGGCAGGCACTTAATGATCTCCCTGTGAGTTGTCATTGTATCAACCTTACAACATCATTCCTTTTTAAAAACTTTTCCTCACCAGCTTTTCATGTTACTGTGAAGTGTATTCCACACAAGGTGAGATCTCTCCCTCTTAAGTGTTCGATATAGTCCTTTTTTATACTTACATTTGCTTTATCGTTGGTCAAAACGTTTGAAGTATGATGATGACATGGTGAGAAAGCGGACCCCCCTTTTCTGCGTCCTGCTATGTTCCCCCTCTCTCTAATGATCGTTCACTGTGACTATTTCTGCAATACACTATATAGACGGTGAGTACACTCTACTGGCCCTTAATTTGGTCTCTGTTTCATGGCCAGCTTACTTCATTACATTTTTTCAAAACAAACCATAGAAACAAGAAAGAGCCATTTATCACAAAGACTGGAGAAGCATACAATACGACCGAGACAACCCTATTTGTATTACGGAGCATGATATTTATTATGCATGTTTGAGGGCAGTTAGTGGAAATGGTTTATGCCAATATGCAATATGTATGGAGTGTTATGACAAAAACAAACCGAAGCGTGTCCGACGTAATAGGAGCAAGTCTGCATGTCATTCAAACGCTTGGAAGCAAGATATGTGTTGTCATAGATTATGTGATCTTGAGGTGACGAGGGATCCTTGGTGGTGTGCCAAAGCTGTTCGTCATACTGAAGTTTGGGAAGGTAGAGTTTCGGGTTGTATCAGTTGTGAGAGGGAGTTCTTGAAAGTAGGAGGGAGAGGTTGATGGTGTTTTTACATCAGTGATACAAATGAGTAGTGAGAGGGAGTTCTTGAAAGTAGGAGGGGAGAGGTTGAGGGTGTTTTTAATATCAGTGATACAAATGCACTATGAGCAGTTACAAGTACCATGGGGAGGGTGGATAGTATTTGTTGGCATGGTGTGTGCTATTATAATGTGAATCTACTGTTCTATGTGGCATCTTTTTCATGTGATTGGTTGAATAGTGGCTTCCACACTACAGGTCCTGTTCAAATCCTGTTCAAAACGTGAAGTATCAGATGGCGGATTTGTACCGGATTTTTACGGAACCAGTCAGTTGCATAATTTTCAGTATTAAAAATAAACTCTGTATGAAGCTGGATTCTAATCTACCGGATTTCAGGTAGTCCCTCATTTGTACAACTCAAAGTAGGCAAAAATTGAATTTGTTCAAACAAAGAAGTTTCGTGAACTCCTACCAATGCAAAATCGAAAATGATAAAATTACATTTTTTAAAACAAAGGGGTACTCAAAACGGTACTCCTACCCTTGGTCGGAGTTGCTCTTTCAGTTCTGACCGCAATCTATAGTTGACTTATAGTTAGAATCTATAGTTAGGGGCCCAACTATAAGGAGTTATAGTTGGCCTATAGTAAAAACTGCATATTGAAGATAAGAGTTATAGTTGCGAAAATATTTCTCGCGATGATAAACTAGCAAAACCTTGTTCACATAGGAATTAAATACATCTAAATTGGAATCATTTTTTGGACATATGGGAGGCTACATACAGGAACCTATAGTTGGCCTCCTTTACAACTATAACCACAACTATATTTTTGGTAGCAGTGGAAATTTTGGCAAATAATAGCCTTGCTAGTCAGCTCCAAAGGTTAAAGTTCCAAGAAGTCATTTGTTTCCACAATGTTGTGTTCCAGTGATTAGAAGTTCCAATAATCATGATTTCATCACACCATCAATGTTTGAATACTCTTTGAATATCCTCTGGAGATTAGTCCTGTTGCCAAGTAATGAAGTATGAATTGAGTCGCAATATTGGTCACAGTTCCGTCCAAAATTAGATAAATATATACACCCACCCACATGTAACGCAATAAAACTGCTAAGCTGGTTAGCTCCAGCAACGGTTGAATTCCCAAGAAGTCCGCCGCAGCATGCAGTTCAAACAGAGCGTTTCGGTCTACATCAACCATTAGAGCATACTCCTCCTGAACGAAATCGTGTATTCTCGAAGAGGTAAAGGGGTGACGATTTTTCGCACTTTAGGAGACAATCGTAAGCAATGTCTGATGTATTGTCTCAAACGAAAAGTGGGAGAAACTCACTCAGGTCTTGTTTGTAATACTCCATATATTTCACGATCTTGGCCAAAACAACTGAGTTAATCGCATGGAGCGGAATCTTACGCACTACCTCCCCACCATTGCCATTATTTCAGTCCGTATCACCCCCATCTTCAATGTCTTCGTCGTCGAGACATAGAGTAGAGAAAATGGAAAGTTTGGCTACATCGCTGGGAAGTTGATATCTTACCCCTTCTCTACTTATCTGAGTTTCAGCATCGTTGTATGCCCACATTGAGATGATCAGTGAGAATTCTTTTGTACTGTGCCCACCTGCTGTACTCCACACTCTCTTATTGCACTCACAAAGGTAACAGCTTGTATAGCAGTATCATTTTCCATCATTTATTACTCTTTGACGACATTGAGATGGGCGGTGGACCGTTCTTAAATCGCCACGATAGGGTGTGCAGTGCATTTGGGTAGATTGGGAGATATGCTGGGGCTGAAGTTTTGGACAGTGTGGTCACGTGTCTTTGTACTGATTCCTACATCTCCATAGATGTATTAATAAAAATGAACACTCACTGTGTTCGCAAATGAAAGGCTTTTCTCGATATTTCAAATCCATGGATATGCTATATTATGGAAACGTCTCTCTTATACTTTACGGGCGGGTTACACTTACTTGTTCACAAATAATATCTAGAGGAAGTATTCATACAAACAACTCCTCAAGGACATCAATCCCAGGAGATTTCAAAATCAGACACAAAAAAATAGCGTTGTCTTGGAAGCCTCAACGCACATCCTTTTTTCAACCAAAGGATGGAGCGAAGTCAACTTTGAGTATTCGAACAGTAAGGAGTACACAGTGACTCCCGATGTAGTAGAGTACAATAAGAAAAAGATGACAAAGCCAGTGTTCGACCTCATTCTTGGATGTCAAACCATGAAAGAGCTCGGCATTGTTCTAGATTTTCTAACAAAAGAAATTACCATTGATCACATCATTTTGTCAATGACAGACATCAATAGTCTGACCCCATCAAACATGGATAAAGCCTGGGCTGTTAACAACAGCATGGCAAATGAACCACAAAGTACACAAGAAGCGACACAGCATGTAGTTAAAATCCTACATGCAAATTATAAAAAGGCAGACCTCCAATCAATTGTTAGCACCAATTGAACTCACCTTAGTCTCCAAGACCAAAACTCGTTGCTGGAGTTACTCACAGAATTTGAGGAACTTTTGACAGAACACTAGGTGATTGGAACACAGAGCCTGTGTCCTTCGAACTTAAGGAAGGTGCAAAGCCATATCATGGCAAGGCATACCCAGTACCAAAATCTCGCAAAGAAACAACTATCAAAGAGCTGAATAGATTATGCAAACTGGGAGTGGTAGAGTTTCAGCCCGAGTCGGAATGGATGTCACCATCATTTATCACTGGAAAACAAGACGGAACTGTACGCTTTCTCACTGATTTTAGAGAAGTAAATAAAGGACTAGTTCGAAAGCCGTTTCCATTACCCAAAATCTGTACAGTTCTGCAAGAGCTAGAAGGATTTACCTATGATACAACCCTAGATTTAAACATGGGTTATTATACCATTAGATTGGATCCCAATTCATCCAAAATATGCACCCTCATTTTCCCATGGGGAAAATATTCCTACCTCCGATTGCCCATGGGCATCGCAGGTTCGCCAGACATCTTTCAAGCAAAAATGTCAACACTAATGGGAGCCTTAGAGTCACGACGAGCTTACCTTGATGATTTTTTATGCATCACAAAGGCAAAACTGGAAGACCACCTTGACAAACTGAAAATGGTGCTTACCAGGCTACGCGAGTCGGGCTTGCAAATCAATGCACGAAAGTCGTCATTCTGCACCTTTGAAACAGAATATCTAGGTTATACCCTCACACGAACAGGGATTAAACCACAACAGAAAAAGGTACAGGCGATTCTCGCGATCTCATCGCCAAAAAATGTCAAAGACCTCAGTAAGTTCCTGGGCATGGTCCAGTATTATAGAGATCTTTGGGTAAGACACAGCAAAGTGCTTGCCCCACTCACCTCACTGATAGGAGAGTGTGGTCACACCAAGGTCACCAGAGCCAATAAGACAAAGAAACATCCATGGTACTGGGACACGGTGCATCAAAAAGCATTCAATGACGTTAAGACTTCAATTGCCAAGGATGTAGTCTTAGCATATCCCAATTATTCAATGGAATTTGAGATATACACTGATGCCTCGTCAAACAACTTGGATCAGTTATCACCCAGGGTAATAGGCCCCTTGCGTTCTTCAGCAGGAAGCTGTCAACGAAGCAACAGAAGTACAGCGTGACCAAACTAGAACTACTGGCCATAGTGGAAACACTCAAGGAGTTCAACGGCATGTTGTGGGGACAAAGATTAAAAGTCTACACAGACCATAAAAATCTAATCCAAGACGCCCTCAGATTAACCTCTGACCGTGTCTACCGATGGAGATTGCTTCTCAAGGAATTTGGCCCCGAAATTGTTTACATAAAAGGCATACACAGCACTGTTGCCAATGCCATCTCTCGCTTAGACATCGGACCAATACCAAGTGAGCTCAAGAACTGGATAACATTCACCAAATGCTGGTGTCATTACACCATGCAAGAAGAGAGTGCAATAGACACCTCTGCATACCAAGAGGAAATCAATCAGGTATTTGCAAACCACAGCAAAGAAGATGCAATCTACCCGTTAACAGTACAAGAGATTGCAGAAGCACAAAAGCTTAATGCCAGCTTGAAGACACTGAATGGCCAGTATTTGACACAATTGGTCGAAAGTTCACAACTCCTATGTAAAGACGGAAAGATGGTCATTCCCAAAGAACTTCAACACCATGCAGTTAGTTGGTATCACCACTATCTAGAGCACCCTGGAAACACTAGACTTGAAGAAACCCTTCGTGCTGCGATGTACTGGAAGGGTATGCAAAACTCTGTCCAGAAATATGTCAAAAACTGTCATGCATGTCAAGTCAACAAGAGGCACAAGCATTAAATTCTCCATCACAAACCCTTGGGATGTACTATGTGTGGACCATATTGGCCCGTATACAATCAAAGGTAAAGATGGGACAGTAATTGATTTCATGTGTCTGACTATGATTGACCCAGCTTCTAGCTGGTTTGAAATAGTTGAACTACCGGTAATCACTGAGGCGATGATTCCCCTGGATACAAAAGGGCGGAACGGTAAAAAGACCCATGAGGAACCTTAGTTAGCATACTTTGACAAGTCATCAGCAATGATCAGCAACTCAGTGAACAAGACCTGGTTTAGTAGGTATCCACATTGTTAATACATAATTTATGACAATGGAAGCGAATTCAAACTTCACTTCAAAGCCCTATGTGACTCATATGGGATCACGAGTAAGCCTACCAGTGTCAACAATCCACAAGCAAATACAATTCTAGAACGAGTGCATCGAGTGATATCATTGATGCTCCGAACAGCTGAAATAGACATGGCCCCTTCAGTAGAGGCATGCGATATAGACAAGTTCATGACGAATGTAGCTTGGGCCATTTGCTCAACATACCACACAATACTAAAAGCCTCCCCAGGTGCAGCCATCTTTGGTTGGGACATGTTTTTCAACATTCCCTTCCTGGCCGACTGGAATAAAATTGGAGAATATAGGCAACACCAAACAGACCAAAATACAGAATGGGAAAATAGCTCATGTCGTGATTGGGACTACAAAGTTGGTGATAAAGTACTTCTTAGAAAAGATGGTATACTCCGCAAAGTAGAAAGTAGATACGGGATTCAATGCGGAAACAAATCAGAAAGACTGAATATTCAAAGAGTTACACATCTTTTTAACAACCAAACTTAAAACCATATTAAAGTGTCAGTTTCAAAACAACAAAAACGGACTCTCCCTCTTCAAACAACACTTACTTGTTACACATGTTTAACAAACTCTTTAGTTCGTTATAGTTACTCTCATGAGAACCCATTTTTTTTCACCAAAAAAACACTTAGGGATTTTTGGTTCCATTTTTACCTGATACTCCATTCGTTGGGGCGAGTGACATAGGCCAAGAATCTACCATTTTTAGTACCCTAAGGTACTAAAATCAATAGGATCATTCTCAGGACTCCCCAGGAGGAAAGTCCACTGCCCCTGATCCAAAAGACATGGACTCCCCATCACAGGAGTCCACTGCCCCGTTCCTGACAGCAAGGACTCCCGAATTGGTTCCATTTTTACCTGATACTCCATTCGTTGGGGCGAGTGACATAGGCCAAGAATCTACCATTTTTAGTATCCTAAGGTACTAAAATCAATAGGATCATTCTCAGGACTCCCCAGGAGGAAAGTCCACTGCCCCTGATCAAAAAACATGGACTCCCCATCACAGGAGTCCACTGCCCCGTTCCTGACAGCAAGGACTCCCGAACACAGAAGTTCATTGCCCTGAACGAGAGCACACCCTTGAGAAGGGTATAAACATACCAATTTTCCTATGTTTGTTTGCATCGTTTGGATTGGAATTGCAGTTCCACTGTCCTTCCATCCTCACAATAATCACAAATATAGCTCAAAAAATCAAATCTTTGACACCTGTTGAAACTACCTATAATTTTTGCATGATATTTTTTGCAATGAATCGGCTCAGGTCAGGGCAATGGAGAAGTTGTACGTTTATGGAATACATTAGGGAGGAACTGGTGTGCTTCTCAGTGGGGATGTCGACAAAAATGAGGAACAAATTCGGCTTTGTCAATGTGGCCAGGGGTGCCTACACAGACATCACTAACGACCTCCTGCATGCACACTACTCCATCAATGTGTTGCCATTGGCTTCGTAGGCTTCAGTGGGGTGTTTACTTTGCACAGCGCAACATACACCCTTCGGATGTGGAGCTCACGTCATCACGAGTGTGTGTGCCTGATTGTAGCGACCGTGTTGTTTTCCGAGGGTGCACAGGCTCATGTGGAGGTCCACCGCTTTCACCTTGCCCAGTTCTTCCTACTGATAGTCTGTGGGTGCGCACGACTTCAGGGTAGCTTGACTGATACAGCATCCTACCAAAGTCTGGGTTGGGCACTTGACCAAGTCCCACCTCCTATCATTGTGTGTTCGACCACACGCTCACACGGTGGGCAACTTTAGAGTCATTGGGGCTTGCGGATTTTAGATAAGCCTAAAAATCTGCAAGTGTTTTGGCACCAACACCTACAGACTATCTACACCACTACCTTGTTTCTATGTATCCGTTGCTTGTGGGCGAGTCGAGAAAGAACCACAGTGCTCGGCACTTGATTCGGGTGATGGACAGATGAGCTTGGCGGCACGTTGGCGGCACTGAGTGAGGAAGTTCTTCCCACCAATCTCATTCTGTCTTGAGAGCCGCCACAGTTCCATGATGCAACGCAACTGCTGATTGGATTAGTGTTCTGTCTAGATTGTTTTTAGTTCTCCCCTCCCCCACCCTTTACCCAGTGGGTGACTTTAGAGTCATTGAGGCTTGGGGATTTTAGATAAGCCTAAAAATCTGCACGTGTTTTGGCACCAACACCTACAGACTATCTACACCACTACCTTGTTTCTATGTATCCGTTGCTTGTTGGCGAGTCGAGAAAGAGCCAAGGTCCAGTGCTTGGCACTTGAGGGGGCAGTTATATGGAACCCCGTGACTTTGTCAGACAAAACAACTTACTTTCATCAAACGACACATTTTTGTCAGTTACGTGTCAGTTTGGTGTCCAACTGACACCAACACAATTTTCAAGAAAAGGTATCCTCTAAATTTAAAAACAAATTCAAATTTTACAAGGTGAAAACACATTTCGTCAGACGAAATCACCAAAAAGTCTTAGAGAAAATAAAAATAAATCACATGCTTACACTAGTTATCCAGGTTTTGTAAGACGAAACCATATTAGTACAAATTGACAAAAGAGGGAATGGAATCCTGAACCACACTGCAAATGAAAAACACCAGTAACCTCCCTGTACACTTGAGTGTACGGGGAGGTTTCCGGAGCCCCCGGAATGGCATCTGGGAAACCTCCCCGTACACTTCTGTAACCCTCAGGTACACTAGTGTACGGGAGGGTTACCGGAGTCTACTGGGAGGTTACCAGAAATTCAAGACCAAAAGGAGCTTTAGAATTTATTTCTACATACGATAGGAACTGGTACATTTTTACAGGAAAACAGACTTCTCAGTAAGTCTTAGAATCGATATCAATCTAATTAGTGGCTATAACTGCATTACTTAGTAGCAAAAAAAATGTTAACCGGTGGCATACCGGAAGTGTACTGGAGGGTAACCAGAAGTGTACGGGAGTGTTTGGGATGGTAACCGGAAGTGTACTGGAGGGTTACCGGAAGTGTACCGGAGGGTTACCGGAGCATACGGTAAGGCTACCAGAGCATACGGGAAGACTACCGGGTCTTATTTTCTGTTCGACTACAGTAATATTGCACAGAGTATGTGCAAATTATCTTAACCATTAAAATTAAACATACTACATCATCATATAAATTCTGGGCCCGCCCACACATTGCCCACCACCCTGAGCCCACCAAAATGACACACATGCCACAATTTCAGCCCCAAGCTAAAAAACGATCTGTGGACCATACACCAAGGTAGAAGAAAATTAGTTATTTAATGGAAACTAAGCTGAAATCAAAACAATTGTAAAATAGTTTGATTTCATCATGACTCACCTGAAAAATTTACATGCCGCTACCAATTGTTGTTGGCTACAAATCGGTGCAAGGCAGGATGCCAAACTCAGTCTGTGTGCTGAGTTTCAGGTGTTTCTGTGTTGGCTGGCCTGAAAATAAATAAATTGAAAATTAGATGTAATCAAATCAAGTGTAAAAATAATTGTGTTCATCAGAACTCACCTCTCTAAATATACCCGCTGCTGCCAATTGTGGTTGGCAACACAGCGGTGCCAGGCGGGAGGGGTAACTCAATCTGTGGGCTGAGTTTTGGCAATTTTTCCAGTAGGCCTGTAACTATTTAGTTGGAAAAAAATGATGTGTGGTGAGTATAATACTGCAAAAAAGATGACTTCATCAGAACTCACCCTCTAAATATACCCGCTGCTGCCAATTGGTGTTGGCAACATGGTGGTGCCAGGCCAGAGGGTTAACTCAGTCTGTGGGCTGAGTTTCGGCTATTTTGCCAGTAGGCCTGTAACTATTCAATTGAAAAAATTGAGGTGTGTTGAGTATTGAGGTGCAAAAAATGACGACTTAATCAGAACTCACCCTCTAAATATACCCACTGCTGCCAATTGTTGTTGGCAACACGGCGGTGCCAGGCGGGAGGGTTAACTTAGTCTGTGGGCTGAGTTTCAGCTATTTTGCCAGTAGGCCTGTAACTATTTCATTGAAAAAAATGACGTGCGGTGAGTATCATACTGCAAAAAAAGACAAGTTCATCAGAACTCACCTCTCTAAATATACCCGCCACCGCCAATTGTTGTTGGCAACACGGCGGTGCCAGGTGGGAGGGGTAACTCAATCTGTGGGCTGAGTTTCGGCAATTATCCCAGTAGGCTGTAACTATTTAATTGAAAAAAAATGACGTACGGTGAGTATTGAGGTGCAAAAAATGACGAGTTAATCAGAACTCACCTTCTCAATATACCTGTTGCTGTCAATTGTTTTTGGCAACACGGCGGTGCCAGGCAGGAGGGTTAACTCGGTCTGTGGGCTGAGTTTCGGCGATTTTGCCAGTTGGCATGTAACTATTCAATTGAAAAAACTTGACGTGTGGTGAGTATTGAGGTGCAAAAAATGACAAGTTCATCAGAACTTGCCATCTAAATATACCCGCTGCTGCCAATTGTTCTTGGCAATGCAACACGGCAGTGCAAGGCGGGAGGGTTAAATCAGTCTGTGGGCTGAGTTTCGGTGATTTTGCCAGTAGGCCTGTAACTATTTAATTGAAAAAAATTGACATGTGGTGAGTATTGAGATGCAAAAAAAGACGCGTTCATCAGAACTCACCCTCTAAATGTACCCGTCACTGCCAATTGTTGTTGACAACACGGCGGCGCAAGGCAGGATCCCAAACTCAGTCTGTGGACTGAGTTTCGGCCGTTCCCATGATGGGCTGGTGGGGTATCAATGTAATTGAAAAAGATAGAGGTGATGCGAAAACAGTGAGAGGGCACACTGCTACAGTTGCTTCTGGCTCAAACACCTGTGTTGTACTATGGTAAGGTATTGTACCATAATATCATACCGTATACTGTAGGAATATGTCGCACAAGAGTAAGGTGCAGTGAGACACAAGAATTATTAGTACCAATCATGTGGACACACATGACCAATTTTCAACCTTATGTGTTATTCTTGTGTTCTCATTTTTTGGCTCAGTCACATCTGATAGTACCATATGGTACTATATACAGTAAATACTCAGTAAATGGCATACTTGTGGGGGTGTTTAAAAAATGACAGAGAAACCAATGGATTTGAAAATAGAAATAGGCCCAAAACGCACTCACCAAATGAAATCATGTATCAAGCCTAGAATTGACACCAAAACTAGACCCAACAGGTGATGTTACTGTTAGTAACTCGTGATTTGCAAAATGTGAGTCATGACACAGACAAACACTCAAAAGATTTTTTTGCTTCAAAGCTTAGCGTGATAAATGTATCTGTGGCTTAAACAATACAAAAAACTGGTAACCCTCCTGTACACTCTTGAAATTCTGGTAATCTCCTGTACACTCTGACATTTTGAGAGTGTACCGGAAGGCTACCGGTGTTTTTTGTTTGCAGTGCAGAGGTTCTGCTAAGTGGACCTGTATTGCAGAGCCTTAGCACAGCTGATCAAGCGTGGTTTTTTGAATATATAAAATGCAAACGTTAATTCGTAAGTTGAGTTAGATCGATCTCCAGTCCGATTGGAAGCAAAATAGGATACCTTTTATCTTATATTCACGTCTGTATTTGAACATACCCCCGATCTGTTTCGTCAGACAAATCACCTAACAAATTTGGTTTTGTCTAACAAAGTCACGGGGTTCCATATAACTGCCCCCTTTTTACATGTTTGTTTACATGAGGCTGTCATTGTGTTCCCCCAATAGATGAAATGCAATATTGCCAAAATTTGCTATTTTGCTATTGCACCTAAAAAATGATTTTGTTCGTACCAATAGAGCAACCGATAGCAAATTTGACAATTTTCTATTGGTCTATTTGATTTGGTATTTTATATTTATGGTCGATTTTGGACACTTTCTGCAAAATGGTCACCAAAAATGGCCTATATGATATAGTTTATGGACGTTTGGAGAAAACAAACAAGATTTTAAACATTTCGAATCTTAAAATGTAACAATAATTTATATTAATGTCCGTATACATATAAACGGGTTATATAAATTGAAATTACTAGATATACAGTATATTGATTTTTAGGAAACTTACTATGTTTAAATAACTTCGAGGAAATTTGATAGTATTATTTTATATTTATGGCTGTATATCAAACTCAGACATGTCAACATGTCTGAATAAGGCTAATGTTTGTCCGTTGATTTTTTATTAATGTCTGTATATCATTTAATCACACATTTTCTTGCCTGCTGCGTAACAACCTTCCTGTACGCATTCAAATTGTTATATACATAATCATGGGGTATGCTTATTCACATACGTACATGAATACTAAATATATCATACTATACGGGTCTACACATATTAGGGAATGAAGGTTTTGATAAGCAAAAATGCCCGTTTTCGTGCACATATTTTAAATATCCGTTGGTTGCTCACTAATTTGTGCCACATCGCTAATTTTTTTGTATGGTAAGGTACCACCTTACTGGTAGATACAATACCACACCCACGCTGCATGCAGGCTGCTCCAGAACTGCTTTCCACCACCATGCAAATATCAGCCCAATTAGAATGACCGACAATGAACAATTAGCAAAATGATTGTTTTGGCATCATTGGATTGTGATGATGCAATACCACCATGATCACATCTTGAAGGGACACCTTTTTGGTAGAGTAGATCGTGAAATGTGCTTGCTGTGACTGTTTTTTTCACGTGCAGCAGCATGAATGTTTTTACATGTGAGCAGTGGTCACACCGGAACGAATCGGAACGACGCTGATCAAGATGGGCCTGAATGACTCCCAATACGGAGTTGTCACATTGGGGAAGTCGTTTTTTACGCAATCGTGCGAAACTTTATTACGCCACTGCACTGTCACGCTACTTTGTTTGTGCAAAATCGATTTGTTATGTACATAACTCGCGGCACAGGTACGTCTGTTTTATGTATATCAATTGTTTATGTACATAACGCAAATTATTTTATTAACACAACTGCAACACTCCTTGTTTGCGAAAAATCGATATGTACATCGATATGTTATGTACATAACAAGGATTGATTGAAAAAAAATGTATGTTTATGACATTATTATGTATATAACAGCACATGTTCATGACATTATTATGTATATACCAACAAATCGCTTTTTTTCTGCCCATCTGTTTTGTTGGGCCATATGTGAAATGATCCCATACAGGTATGTTTATGTCTTTCTTATGTACATACCAACATATGTTTATGTCGTGGTTATGTATATACCAACAATCACTTTTTTTGCATCCCTTTCCAGCCACATGTGAAATGGTCACACCTAGGTGTGTTCATGTCCTTGTTATGTATATGCGACACATGTTTATGTCATTGTTATGGATATTCCAATATATGTTTTTTGGACGCTTTTATGGCATCATGATTGATTGATTGAAACTAAAGGTATGTTTATGACATTATTATGTATATAACAACACATGTTCATGACATTGTTATGTATATACCAACAAATCGCCTTAATTCTGACGAAAAGGGAGATTGGCGACGGGATATGTGAGTATAACTGACTTTTGGAGATGACAGATATGACATGAGAATTAACGCTGCTTCTCTGTGTGTGTAAAAGACATCAAAGGACGAATAATGTCATAGAACGATAAAATAGGGAGTTTAATGACCTCTTCGATTCACCAAGGCCGGGATTGTTTGTTTTCTGTGAAAGAGTTCAGGAGGAAGCATTGTGATGGGTTAGGACACACAAGGACGCGTTGAAGGGGAATTTCAAACACAGACAAAAAAGGAGCGATGTGGCTTGGCCAGAGATACCCTCCGATTTTGATGAATGGGCTCCTCCAAAGAAGAGAAGGACTCAGGGTGCATGACAACACCCAGAGTTTTTCAGAGTATGACATTTTTCGTAACGAGAAGGTAAGTTTATGCATTTGTTATATAAATGTAGGATACCAAATTGCCACCGGCCCCGTGCTGGAACTGGGACGTCATTTTCGCCCGTGCTGGAACTGGGACAAAAACAGCCCGTGCTGGCACCGTGCCAGCACGGGCGTTTTCGATTTTCACGCGCCCGTGCTGGAACTGGGCGCCCGCGCCGAACTGGGCGCCCGTGCGGAACTGGACTTTCGACCTGAAACCCCGAATTGGAACTGGCCCCGTGGTGGCACCAGAGCCACATTGGGGCACCCCAAATTGTCACTAGTGCCAGTATGGGGCGCCCCAATGTTTCACTGAGGAGGGTACATAAGTATGTAGTTGAAAATTCGACAGTGTTTTAGCACTGTCAATGCAGTGCCAATTTGGGAAGTCCCAAATTGGCACTGCATTAGTAACCAGTGGCAGAAATCGCGAGAGTGCGATCTGTACCACTAATGGGAGAGTGAGTGTGTTGCGCTGGCCAAAAAAAGCGAGCGAAATAATGCAATTCCTGCGTAATGCGTTGAATCGCAGTTCGTGTGGGTGCGTTGGACGATGTGCTAGATGCACGTGATGGCAGTGCGGTGGATGCGAAAAATCCAGGTGATGGCCACGTGATGGCGGGAAGCGGAAGTGAGCAGATGGCCTATCTACTTAGGTCAGACAAGCATGTCAGAATTTTCAGTGTTCTGATACCCCTACCACTCTACTTCAACTGATGATGCGCCCGAATCTTCACTTTCGATTGCGATTTTTGGCCAGTGCCAGCACGGGGCTGTTTTTGTCCCAGTTCCAGCACGGGCGAAAATGACGTCCCAGTTCTAGCACGGGGCCGGTGGCAATTTGGTATCCTACATATATAACTTTGTGTCGTCTTGGTGAGGAATGGCTATGACAGTGTCTCTTTTGGGCAGTCCAATCAGTTTATGTTCGTGGACGTTGTTATATACATAACAGCGTGATCCCAGAGTTTTTTCAGAGTATGATATTTTTCTTAAGAAGAAGGTAAGTTTATGCATTTGTTATATATGTAGGATACCAAATTGCCACCGGCCACATGCTGGAACTGGGACGTCATTTTCGCCCGTGCTGGAACTGGGACAAAAACAGCTCCGTGCTGGCACTGGCCAAAAAATCGCAATCGAGTGAAGATTCGGGGCGCATCATCAGTTGAAGTAGAGTGGTAGGGGTATCAGAACACTGAAAATTCTGACATGCTTGTCTGACCTAAGTAGATAGGCCATCTGCTCACTTCCGCTTCCCGCCATCACGTGGCCATCACCTGGATTTTTGCATCCACCGCACTGCCATCATGTGCATCTAGCACATCGTCCAACGCACCCACATGAACTGCAATTCAACGCATTACGCAGTAATTGCATTATTTCCCTCGCGTTTTTTGGCCAGCGCAACACCCTCACTCTCCCATTAGTGGTACAGATCGCACTCTCGCGATTTCTGCCACTGCTTGCACTCTCTGAGCCATCCCAGATTGTGTTGTTCTTCCACCCCATCAAGAATTCACTTTTCTCCACAGAAACATCGCAGTTGCACCATGGCCAAGACGGGCAAGAGGAAGAAACCATCCAGAAAGCCATCACGCGATGATTCTGACAACTCTTCATACTCTCTCTCCCAGAGTTCAGCACCATCAGAAGAAGAACAAGAAGAGACCCTTCAAGATGTAGAGGATGAAGCTATTCAATTTGATTCACAGGGTGATGTGTTTGAGGAGTTCTCCCCAGAGTTAGATTTGGATGATTTGGATGAGACTTTTCCACATGAGGAAAACTCCACCATGACAGAAGGAGAAGAGGACACTGGCAACGAAGACGCTGCTTCTCTGTCTGTCCGGAAGGCAGAGTTCTACAAGGCAGTCGATGCCAAGATCTACGCAATGTCGAAGAACAACAACCATGCACATATCATCTGTGATGCTGTGTTTGATCAAATCTACTCTCTGATGTTGTCTATACAAGATTGTAACGAGGAAGAGCGCCTCAAACTATTGAGACAGATCCCCAACAAAGTGGGGTACAAATGGGTCAAGAAGTTTTCCATATTGACCATCGACACAAGCAACATCCTCATCTTCAAACAAGACGAGAGAGAGGCTTTGGATTCGTGCAAAAAGGTGGTAAGCTACAGCAAGATATTTGATGTACTCCGGCAAATCCATGAATTGGATGCTGGTAATGACCATCCCAAGGCCAAGACTCTATTCAAGAGGGTTTCAGCGAAATATGGGAAGAGCATCCTCGCTGGGTCTGTGAGATGTTCCCACAGTATTGCCCAATATGCATCAGGGCACGTCCTCGCAAGAAGGCAAAAGCAGGACATCAACCTTTGCTCACTCGAGGTATGAATGTCCGTGCCCAAATCGACCTGATCGATTACCAGAGTATGCCGGATGGTCCCTACCAATATGTTTTGGACTACCAAGACCATGGCATAAAGTTCTGCCAATTGCGCCCCTTGGCTTCAAGGACACACCGAGCCGTTGCAATCGAACTGATCCAGATCTTTTGCATCTTTGGTCCTCCTTCCATTCTCCAAGCGGATAATGGTAAAGAGTTCTGTCATGGAGCTTCAAGTCCCGGCGTATAGCTTTGGATGAAGAGGTACGTTGTTGTGTGCTGTATTTCTATCACTTTTGATCATAATTACATTAACATTTTGTAGTTTTGTACTGGCGTTATCTCTGAGATTAAAACGTTATGGCCGGGAACGGTGTTGGTCACAGGGAAGCCCAGACACTCTGAGTCCAATGGTGGAATAGAGAGAAGGAACCGGACGGTCGAAGAGAAAATTAGCAACTGGATGCACGAAAATAAATCTAAACACTGGGCGCAATCGCTTCCCTTTATCCAGTGGAGGTGTAACACTCAAATCCATCGAGGCATTGGCAATCGGACTCCCTATCATCTCATGTTTGGTCAACATCCACAGGTAGGAATTTCTAACTTACCTATTGCACCTAACATGCTGGCTGGTTTGGCGACAGAGATGGATGTCAATAGGTGTTTGGGGTTGGATGGTGATATTCCGTTGGAGGAAGCAACTCTACCCATGTGTTCCCGGAAGTCCGATACACCTTCGTCGACTGTGGCAAATGCCACTAACACCCAGTCCAATCCAATGGAAACAGCACTTGATAAGACCACCCATACAAATCAGTCGGAAACAGCACTTGCAAAGAAAACCCATCACAATGAATTGGACAAATCAGCAACAGCAAGTGAATATGAGAATCATCAGTTGGCTCGTAGGGCATGTACCAGGCAAGGTTATAATGTGGATAGGACAGATGAATTGGTTGCTAAATTCATTAAGAAGATTACAGTCAACACGCCCAAGGGAAGTTACTTTGGTTGGAAAGGTTTTGGTTTTCAGTGCGGAGCGTTGTTTCTCAGTCTTCCTTCCCATGTGAATTTAAATATGAGGACTGGACTTATGATGACAGGTGGTTTCCCCATTTCTCAGCCGAAGGTAGCTAACCAACTGCTGACGGATGGTTCGACGTTGGGTAACCTGAAGAGTCCACCTGAGGAAGTGGATGGAACACTGCCTGGAATTGATCCAGAACCACTACCACTGTTGCCTGCTGATGGTTCAGGTGTGGGGAATCTTAAGAGCCCACCTGAGGAAAGGGATGATGCAACGCCTCGTAAGAATACAGAAGCGGTACAATTGTTGCCTGCCAGTGATCAAATTTTCTTGCCAACCATTCTTGATAAGCAATCGAACTACGTGGGTGATGTCCGCCACCCATGGTTGTCACTGCTCTTACAGATGTCCCAGCCTACAAATGCTGTCACCCTGGAGAATTGTAACATTCGCTCATGCTTCGCCGTTATGGACAAGGAAAGCAAAATGACAGATCCCTGGAGACGAGTAATTCTGAGGAGGGTCAGGAAACAAATGTGGGAAATATTGGATGAGTATGCTGACACCGTCTTGGAAATAGCCCTTCACAGGGGTGTGAAGGGCGTCATTGAGAAATGGGGCGAATGGTTTCGCGCACCAACGGTTAAAGATTTCAATGCAGCTCTGTTGGCAGATAAAAGCGAAAGGAAGAGTCTTTAGTAAGAGAGAATGATCTGATGGAGTCACCGAGACGCAAGAGTCTCCGCAATGCAGCATTTCAGTCACTGTCTCTGCAAGGTAGACAAATGAAGAGGAAGGCTTTATCTGATCAACAATTGTCTTTTGCCGTTGGGAGCATTGTCCAGGTTCCACTTCATGATGTTGACACAACGAAGGCAGATGGGAAGAATTTGACTTTGGTAGTTATGGAAGTAGTTCAGCCAAAAGACAATTCTTGTGCCAAGTATCGCTTGGCCTGCAAAGCGGGTGTCTTGGACACAATGTATCATCCAAGTTACATGACATCTGTGGCATCCAACACCAAGCTTCTTGGATTGGAGAGTGTTCTAGATGAATGGACAGGCTTACCAAGAATTAAGGAGAGGAGAGCTGCAGCATCTGTTTCAATGGTCGGTGGGCAAGGAAAGCATCTTGGGTGTGGTTGCAAGGCAGGGACCTGCCGTGCGGCACGATGCTCCTGTTTTAAAGCTGGGTTGCTATGTAATTCAAAATGTCACGGGGGCATCAACAAGAACTGCATCAACAAGGAATAAGCATCAGTGGATAATATCTTAAGTTTGGAATTAATTGTTTTCTAAGGACTGTTGACTAAGGATAGACAATACAACTGTTGTATCAATAGGAAAAAAACAGGTTAATACATTAGTGACAATTTGGGACTTCCCAAATTGGCACTGCATTGACAGTGCTAAAACACTGTCGAATTTTCAACTACATACTTATGTACCCTCCTCAGTGAAACATTGGGGCGCCCCATACTGGCACTAGTGACAATTTGAGGTGCCCCAATGTGGCTCTGGTGCCACCACGGGGCCAGTTCCAATGCGGGGTTTCAGGTCGAAAGTCCAGTTCCGGCACGGGCGCCCAGTTCGCGCACGGGCGCCAAGTTCGGCACGGGCGCGTGAAAATCGAAAAAAACGCCCCGTGCTGGCACGGTGCCAGCACGGGGCTGTTTTTGTCCCAGTTCCAGCACGGGCGAAAATGACGTCCCAGTTCCAGCACGGGCCGGTGGCAATTTGGTATCCTACATATATTTATTTTTGTGTCGTCTTGGTGAGAAATGGGTGCATAACATAGTCTCTTATTGGCCAAACCACTCAGGTTATGTTCGTGACGTTGTTATATACATAACAGAGTGATATATAACTTTGTGTCATCTTGGTGAGGAATGGCTATGACAGTGTCTCTTTGTGGGCAGTCCAATCAGTTTATGTTCGTGACGTTGTTATATACATAACAGCGTGATCCCAGAGTTTTTTCAGAGTATGATGTTTTTCGTAAGAAGAAGGTAAGTTTATGCATTTGTTATATATATAACTTTGTGTCGTCTTGGTGAGAAATGGGTGTATAAGATAGTCTCTTATTGGCCCAACCACTCAGGTTATGTTCGTGACGTTGTTATATACATAACAGAGTGATCATGTGTATTTCTCAGGCATTGAAGACATCTGAATAAGCAAGGGTATGTGATTGCAATATTGTTTTATTAAGGTTTTTTTAAAGCATGGAGGATGAACCTGACACTTTTTGGCTGGATGTGTTATGTTGAAAACAGAGTTATATACATAATCACATGGATACAGTGCCCAAAAGGTTTTTTCCCACAGTGCTATCAGCCACCTGCTGTGGTTTTTCACCCTGTCCAGTCGATACCCCCAGATTCGTTTGTCATGTGTGAAGAAGAATTGGGGGTAATAGTAGAATAATGAAATTTATTGTAACAGGATAGTATTTTGGTGGCAATTTATAACTTATAAACTGGTAAATCCAGTGACCATTTTGCAGAAAGTGACCAAAAGTGACCAAAAATATCTCAAACCTTTGATTTAGCGAAGTCAAATTGTCAAATATCAGGTGCTATTTGACCATTTCAAATAGACATAGTCCAATCGTTGAATAGCACTTCCCGCCTTTTTTGCATCACTCCACCCAGTATACTTACGTAAAATTTATTGAAGTTATGCTATCCCCTTTTTCACAAAAATTAGCTTTCATTGAAAAAAATCCTCAATGAGGCTGTTTTTGTGGTTGTGGGAAGATTGCGATTGCTCTATTGGCCAGTTCCCTATTCAGGGCAGTCCTGATTTTACAACAAAATCATGACTTCTGTTCAATAGAGAGAAAACATAGGTTTAATTGCTAGAATAGCTATTGCCAACTGCTATTCTCTGAACGAAATCGCAGCCTGGGTCAGTCATGACCCTCTGTATTAAGGACTACTTGGAAGATGCTCCAAATAGCTATCCCCAATCAGGTGGCATCATACAAATCAGGTGGCATCATAAAAATGAGGTCTATGTGTTAGGCCAAAATTCTGGGGAAAAGCGATTCCCTGGGTATCGTAAAAATCAGAAAAATCAAAAATGGAAATGCCTGGGAAAAGTTATTCCCCTGAATTTATCTTTTTGCCAAAAATGTGATTCTTAGGGAATAGCCAAAGTTTTCGGTAATCTACTGGAATATAATGTATCTCCTTCATTTGCTGAGATCTGGTAAGGATACATAAGCATTCTGGCACATTCTGATTTCATGTTGGCATTCATTCATATAGTCTAAAAGAAAATGTTAACACAAACTCGATTCTATGGTTGTGACTTCCTTTGGATGAATCAGCCTCTCCGGTCCTCAAATTACTCTACTGTGGAATTGATTCTGAAATATTGAACGGCTAAATAAGAAAATATGCACCCAATCTAGGACTGTTCTTGAAATTTTAAAAAATAACAACGGTTCCCTATAGGAATGACTCCTACCTATTTGGCAAACAGGTAAATTCAGGGGAATGACTTTTCCCTGGCATTTGCATTTTTGATTTTTCTGATTTTACTATTCCCAGGGTATCGCTTTTCCCCTGACTTTTGGCCTAACATGTGGTATGGAACAATACACTTTTTTATATCACAATTTTAATGGTCTCGTAGACATCTTGTACAACTAAAAGACACTGCTACAGTACAATTCCACAGAATACATACCCACTACTTTTTCCATCTTAGGGGGAATCAGGTGAACTTGTTATGATTTTCCTCCTTCAGCATAAAATGATTTTGAAAATGTTACCCAAGCAATTACTAGCAGTGACTGCAAGGCATTTTGGCAGCATTGGGAGCCTGCAAACTGGAAGAAGTCATGTTTTGTTAACTAAGATAGAAGTGGAAGTGACACATGGTCCTGGTAAAGTGATCAATGCATGTAAAAGCTCATTTGCATGCAACACATGGTCTGGTAAACTGCCCCTCTTCCTGGTTAGTGCCTGCGCTCACACAGCATGCACTAGAGTGCAACCACTCATAAATAGAGGTACCAAAATATTGTATTGTTACAACATACTGACCTAAGCCGTTTTGATGTAGTTTTTATACCATATTGTATTGTTACAACATAATGACCTAAGCCGTTTTGATGTAGTTTTTACTATGTAGTAAACGGGTAGATATATGTTGTTGAAAGATTTTAATTATGAGAGTTATACTACTGAAATAGGTATTGCATGGTACACTAGGTAATCCATGCATCACCAAGCACAGGTGATCCTGTTAGAGATTGGAGGTGATTTAGGGCAGTTCCATGACTGCTCCTTTTCTCTCAACTGCCAACAGGAACTGTCCCATGAAAAGGTTACTGAGAAAGAAATCCTCTCTTGGATATTTTGGCTAAGAAACACCTATAATGAATATGGGTGTTTCCCAAGAAAGAAATTTTCTTTTGAAAATTGTTTCTCAGAAACAATATGTTATGACTGTTGTACTTCCTTTGTGTTACACAAAGGGAAGAGGACCATTGGAGGTTCCAGGTGGAACCTCTTTTGGGTTTACCAGTTAAGGTAGATAATTGGCCTATGTCACTCGCCCCCACAATTGGAGAATTAGCGAGGCTGGCGGAAAAGTAAAACCTCGGTGAGGAAAAAATCCGATTATGAGCCAGACTTGCAGAAAAGGCTTTTTTTGCTGAGGTTGAAAATGTGGAAGCTGCCTGTGACGTTTGTACCTATATATTATTTTATGTAGTATATGAAGTGTAAGTTCTTGTGGAGAGGGAGATTTGTCATGGCTTATGATAAAGCTGATGTGTTTGTGCTCTCCTAAGTCAAACTTATATTCTGACTTACTTCCACATGTAACCCTGATTGTCTTACAGTACACTGTCTGTGATAGTACAATTATCACTGGTATACCGACTGAATATTTGTGCGGGGCAAAAGACCTTTGTTTACTAAAGCATTGCTTTCCACCGACCATGTGACCATAAATTTATGAGGATAATTTTGGGTCGGTTTGGTGTTGCCTGGTGTCTCCTATATTGATTTTGTCTGTGTGTGCAAAGTGGAATGCCGAACAACAATTCCATCTTATGATTGCTACACTACATTTAGGCGATAGGCACTGCATAGTAGGTATGAGTGAATGGTATCTCAGTGTTTGTTTAGGTAAACATTGTGCCACCAGAAGCTGCTGACAAGACCATGATTGGTACAGCAGGCCAAGCATCTTTCATGATTTGGTTGATGTTGAACTCTAGATAGTTATTCAATTTTTGGGTTTTGATTTTTGAAGACTCTGGTTGCCTTACACTGGGAAGCCAAATGAACTGCATATATGGTCCAAAAGTGTAGTGTTGAAACTGCACCTTAATTGTCACAATGTGTGTACAATGTGGATATTGAACCAGGTCTAGGTGCGAAGGTGCTGATAGTACAGATATTCTGTTTGTTATCTTCTGCAATCCTTGGTGTTGGTATATTGTCCTTCTATTTGCTCTGTCACCCCAATGTATCCATGGGAATAGTTGCCCAAAGGGTCAGCTACCGGCAAGTGAACAATGTCAATTCATACTTAATGTATTGACTATAATCATGGAAGGTCCAAGCATCAACGTCTATGTCTTTTTGTACCATGAAGAGTACGGATTCATTGTTTATGATATCCTTTTGTATATTGTAGGAGGGATCCTCGAGGGAGGTCTGTACATATATAACTCTTTTGTTGGTGGTAATGACATTGCAACATAACTAAATGTGAATGTGTGTACCTATGATTATATTGTAATATACAGTTGTTGACTATAATCTTATGGTTTATGGAACCATATTGTGACTTCACAGCAAGCATCATGGAGGAGTGAAATTTCCGTTATATGTTATTTGGATTTGTCTAAGCTGGTGAAGTGATACTACATTTCTGTGTATAGCTGCTTGTGTGGCATTTGTTTTGCATTGCATGCCAACAAGGTGCTACATGTCTCTCAGTAGAGATGTTCATGTTTGACTTATCCTTTGTGTGAGAAGGTATTCCTGTTTAACTAGGGATACTCACAATTCTATGTGCTGTGGTTTTACAAGAACAAAGGTTGTGGATCCTTCGTGTTCTTGTGCCCATATGATTATGAGGCTTGTGTTATGTTTGTTGTGCAACACGTATGCGCACTACCTATGGTCATCCCGTTGTCTTTAGCAAAAAGACCCACGTGTTGCGGTGACTCTATGAGTCCTTCCTTATGGATACCATTTGTGTTCTCCATGGATAATTCTGAAGGTGAACCGTCAGAAGTTCTCACCAGAGAATCAAGTACTAGTCATTGAGTCTCAGTGAGACCCCTATCTAGTAAGACACAGTTCTGTTGAATCCAATAATGTTAATCATGGTCAAGGATTTTATTTCTTTTATTCTGTGTTTATGCACTCTATGTTCAGCAAGCTGTACTTCGCATACCCAACCTGAGTTGGTGTTGCTCTAGATTTGTTGTGGTAACAAATGTCTAACATTAATGTGTCTCTTTTTGTGTACAGTGTACCTCCTCCTCTACAATTCCAGTTGTGAGTGAGACGAGACAATCATATTGTCTTACCCAAGGTTCTCCCTGTACTGGACCACCCAGTTGCATGTGAGTTCCCTGTATGGGCGAATGTTTTAGTGAGTTTTCATCTGCTTGTAAGCATGGTACTTTTGCCATGAGAAGACTTTGGGTCTGTTAGTAAGCCCTTGTTGTCTTTGTGCAGAGATGTTGTGTATTGGTTTGTCATGCAAACCTTTACTCGCTGCTTGATGAGTCCATCCTAACCTTGTTTAAGGTGGTCTCTCAAGCTAGCCTTTGGAGAATATCCTATTACTCCAAATGAGTTCTACTGAGAACAGTATGGCCATCATTGACTCCATTGAACGTGCTTGTGAGGCATGTGGAAAACCCATGATTGTCATTGCTAGCTCTGAGTAGGTATAACCTTCTTCAGTTTTTCTAGGCATGACCAGGTAACGGGTTCTAGATGCATCAGTATCTAGTCTATGATTTGTTGATTTTTCATGAAGTCTCATGGTGTTTGCAGAGTTGAACATAGCAACATCTACAGTACTGTAAGGATTCTTTTGAGTGTAGACAGTTTTCCTAACTCTTTGTCCATTTTCACTTATTTTAAGAATCACTTTTTGATTTACAGTAATTTACTTTTGTTTGGATGTTCTGTTGTTGTACAGCCAGTTCTGACAATGGCTGTCAATGAAACCCTCCAGTCGCCAAGGGAAATTGTCCTTATTGTTTTTACTTGACTTTTGGACTGGTTGTGCTCTGTCGTTATAGGCTGTAAACCTACCTCTTTGGAAAAATAGAGGTAAACAGGCACATTCTTCCAACACACGAGACTTCATCAAGCAGTTTCTCTTGTCATGAGAAACCTCAGTAACGTGTATGAAATTGAGTTTGTAGTGTAGGTGTGTGTCGTTTTCTTTTATTTTGATACAGCTCTGAAGGTCTACGCTAGTTTACTCAACCACCTGAGGAGTATTTCACAGGAGTTGTTAGCTCTGTGATCATGAGTATTTTTACCCGAGAAGAGTCCTGCACTTAAGTGGTTAGCTATGTGCTTGGTATGTTGTGTCCAGGTTTTATTTCAACTCTGGTTCACAGATTTTTGCAGACTTTGACATCAATTATCACTGGCAAGGTGAAATTGATCTTAACATATTTTATGTTGTTATTTGTTCGAAAATCTAAAACAATTCTAACTCAGTCCTTGCATTTGTCAAGGACTCAGGTCGTATGCTGGCTTAGTCACTCTGGGTAACATCTACTCAGAAAAGTGTGTTTGACAGGAATTTACTGCTTCCGCGATAAAAAACATCGTGTGACTTTTACCCTTCCTTTTGAGTAGGAAGAACCCATCCTGCGTGCGCCAAGAGTTTGACACCTGCCTAGCTGGGTAAGGAAAACATATGGATGTTCCTAATTTTGGAACATGGGGAAGCTTAGAACTACGTCCTTCTTGCTTTCACTGCGTTACTGTAGCAACACCATGCCAGGGGTTCAAAACCCAACATGGTTTGATTTCCAGTTGCTTTTTTGGTACCTTTGCTTGTGAATAGTGCAACATGGCACATGTGTACGTTTCTCTATGTGGGAGAAGAGTTCATCTTCTTGAGAAAACGATTCATGATGCCAGAAGATTTCTTGGCATTTTTGTTGTATTTTTACATTTAGCAAGGTATTTGAATATCAGGATATTTTAACGTGTCGGTAGAATTTTGATTAAGATTTTTCTCTAACGAGCTCTTTATTTTAAAATTAAATAATTCCAAATTTTTATGTTCAGGCTCTAAATTCTATCCTCGGACCAGAAGTTGTGCAGTGGCTATTCATAAGCCAACTTGCTTTTCTTTCCTTTTTGCCAAGCTTGGTAGCTTATATGCAAGAAAGGGATACCACATGAGATGAATTCTCATTTTTGTGGACTTTTCTCACTTTTTTGCTTGGATTTCAGAAAGAAATCAACAAGTTGCGTGTTTTCCTGACAAAAACCGCAAAAAGTATGCAGCATTCTTGCGCAAATCGGGATTTTGCGAGAATTTTGCTCAGAGTGTTTCTGGGGCACGACACGTAGTCGTTTTGTGGGTCCATCTTGCGCCCCCCATGCGTGCTGGGACTTGGAGATGTTACTCCACATCACTCTTACATATTGACCAGGACGCAGCAATACATTGTGCTCCTATGCCTTGTGTGAAGTAGAACAATGTTCTCTCCTAGGCTGGTCCATCGCTCTCATGGGCTGAGCCCACGAGTCTAGGACAGATGATATGTGGTCGTTTTTTTCAGATCGTGATTGCGAGGGATGTGTTGCAAAACAATTTGTGAAATGGGCTGTGCCGTGACATGCTCTCATGTGAATGGGGCTGATCCGCGATTGTGGGACAAAGTCCTGCGTGAGTTCATTTTCCTTTGAGGTTATCGCTTTGCCAACCTGGAAACCTTGAGTCCCGCACCCAACCTGTGCCCGTGCAGTGTTGCATCAATACTACCACCGCCACCATGCAAACGGACAAGGGAACTGGATCCTTGGAGTACCCAACACTTCAAAGACGAGAACTTCCTAGGGGATCGCAAGTCCTTCAAATGACCAAAACCTCTCGGGAGTCACGAGCAATCTTTTTAGGCCTTAGAGGCCATACGATTCTTCATAGGGTTATTTTCTGCCCTAGAAGATCTTTTATTGTACTGCCCTAAGGCTTTAAGTACTTAGCACTCTGTGGTGTCACTGCATTTGCATGTGATCACGGGTATAGACTATTTTTAAGTCTAATCGTGTTTTTTGGTCTAAAAATAGACTACACACATATTGCTCATTCGGATAAAAAAATATACCGGGGCATTTATGTTTATTGCCTCCTCATTCACTGAGGGGGCTGCTACGAGCTATAAGGCAAGTAAGCTTTAGTGCCACAAGTGCATACAATATGTCGTGAGTGGAATTTTTTTCTCTGCAAGTGCACTATGTGCTAAATACGCGCTCTGCTAACAAAAGCGGAGTATAGTATACCCGTGACAAGTGCGATCTAGTCCTCACTGACGTACAGGGCAATTGTTCTTGGCTGCGTGTTTAAAAAAACACGTGCCAGCCTATGAGTGAACTCACTTCAACTGGCTGAGAACGTGACTTGGGGCTCAGCTGTGGCTGTTGCCACTCTTGGGGTCAGCCAGCACAAGTTGCGCCACGTGTAACACACCAAGTGTATTGTACGGCTTTGAGCAACAATGGACGGTGGACAGACGAACCTACCATGGTCAACCACCGACAACAGCTGATGGATGATGGATGGTGGAACGACGGACAGACAATCCAATCTGATTGCGCAAGGCTATCAATTGATAGTGACCTAAGCCATTTTGATATAGTTTTTACTATGTAGTAAACGGGTAGATACATGTTGTTGAAAGATTTTAATTATTAGAGTTATACTACTGAAATAGGTATTGCATGGTACACTAGGTAATCCATGCATCTCCAAGCACAGGTGATCCTGTTAGAGATTGGAGGTGATTTAGGGCAGTTCCATGACTGCTCCTTTTCTCTCAACTGCCAACAGGAACTGTCCCATGAGAAGGTTTCTGAGAAAGAAATCCTCTCTTGGATATTTTGGCTAAGAAACTCCTATAATGAATATGGGTGTTTCCCAAGAAAGAAACTTTCTTTTGAAAATTGTTTCTCAGAAACAATATCTTATGACTATTGTACTTCCTTTGTGTTACACAAAGGGAAGAGGACCATTGGAGGTTCCAGGTGGAACCTCTTTTGGGTTTACCAGTTAAGGTAGATAATTGGCCTATGTCACATACCATTAGACGCCAGTTTTTGGAGATGTGTAAATTGGGAATCTGGAAGAAGTTTTCTTTAGTACATCAAATATCTTCCAAAAATATATTAGGCAGGGTTCATAAAGCGAAAAATACTTGGTCAACTTGATGCCATGTCACTATGCATTGTAGTGACATAGAGCTCACCTAGTTACGGTGTGGCAGGTACCATACTACCACGGAAGCCAGATTATGGGTAACACTGGTGTACAAGTAACACTGGGCAACTCTCACAGATATTTGTGTTTTTCTTGTTTTTGATCCACTCAAATGGAACTAAAACCATCATTCCCCATCACATCCAGCGATATGTCCATGAGCATTGTATTCCGTGGCTATCAAGGTTGTTGTCAAGAAATCTTCAATGCCATCAGAAGTTGCCAAGTAACTTGAATACATGGTGTATGTGTGGACATCATGGATGAGAAAGGCAGGGAAAAAGGTAGGAGATATACAATAATCTTGCTATCTTGAAGGGATACAGTAAATTGTGGAGATACCAATAATTTATCACTGTGTTTAAATCACTTGCTTTGCAAATGTACCTTTTCATATTTGTGTTACTTATAAACCTGCTTAGATGGTAGAGAAATAGGATTGCATGCTGTAGCATGCTGTGATTATAAGTGTAATGAGGTGACCTATTTATAGCCGAAACCTCAAAGTACATTATACACGGCGACTCTGTATTTCATACAGACACATATGTTATATTCCAGCTCATGTGTTGTGAGATGAATCCTTTCTCAAAATGTTTCTCACTTTGCCCAAACCTTCCTGTACATTCTTGTCATTGGGCATCTGCATATGGTTAAAATTCGAAGCTGCACTTTCACATAGAAACCTCTCACTGTATTCATGGCATTAGCCCCATAAATCGAAGTAAGACTATGAATCCTTCAACAACCATGACTGAGAATTCCAAATCACACACAGCAGAGCCCAATCATGGGAACCCTATGGCTGATACAACCTTAAATGATGCTGAAAGTGACCTTCCTACTGATGCGCCTCCCCCGATATTTTCCCCTTCTCACCATCACAAGTGACATAAAAAAGAGCAAGCAACTCACTGTCAACCCCATCAATGAACACTTGATTGCAGAAGAAAGCCAAGAAGACCAATAATCTAGGTGAGTACTGATATGGTTCTCAGGTCATCAGACAAAGCCCCCTATTGCTGGTGAGTTTAAAGCACGTCGAAACGTATATTATATGTTTTCACTCAAATTAACATGCATTATATCTACATTTTGTCCCACTTCTTATGCAGGACATTTTGCTCTATCATCCATACATGAGTCCTCTTCTCTGTTGACACCACCCCAACAGAAACCCAAGAGTGTCAAAAAATCAAACCACCCCTCCAAAAATTGCAAATCTTCCAAAAAGGCACCTGGCAATGCCAAGAAGATTGCAGCAAACCCATGCTCTCCAACTTACGCTTTAACTCACTTCTCTCCTCCTTCGACATTTTAGTCATGACATTACTAGCCTGTCTCTTTATCACCTCGTGATGTCACCAAGAGCTGTATCGTCGATTTTGATGGGCTGAGAAGTGAGGTGCATCAACCTCCTCTCATCTTCATGACTCGAACAGTCTCATTCTGGGGCAGCCTTCTTACTCTCCAAGATCTGTTTCCATTTGGAAACCATCGCATCTTTCTTCATTCCAGATATGCCTTTTACCTGGTAGTATATCAAGAGGACAGAAAGCTCACCTTTAGTGTAAGTCGTGTACAATTTTGCTGTTGGAGAATAGCATTAGCTTTTGCCGCAACATCACCCATTTCTAACGACACATCTTTCGTCTTCTTCATTTGCATTATCTCTGCCTTGACTTTCTTCTTCTGCAGTGCCAAAAATACATCCTTGTCAGCCAAATGCCCACCTCCTGCAGCATGGAACAAGTTGCTGTGAGTTGTTGCTTTACCTATTGCATCAATCCGTTCTTGTGAATTCCTCACAGTCACACTTTGTTTTTTAATCTTTTTATTGAAGCCTTCAACACGTCACTGTTAAAGCCGTGTTCCTTGAGGAAGTAGGTTGAAAGATCATTGGTAGTTTGGATGTGTTGCATTGCATTGTTTGCTGCATCTTTGGCTTCACCCACCGACTTGGTTGTGGTTTTTCAGGCATGCTTGGGTGAGAGGAGCGGTGCCAACCTTCTTCCAGACTTCACAATTTTGCTCCTAGGAAAACGCAAGTTCAAATGCAATATCTGACACAACAACTTTTGACACAGGATCCACACCACCAATGACAATTAGCCCAACCAAATAAGGTGGGAGACTTGTAGGTAGATCTGACATCATGCTAGTGTCCGACACTCTCTTAAGATTTTTAAAAACTGTGTCTTAAATGGACCGTAGTTTTGATCTGTCTCTTGTGTAACTGCTGTTGTGTTTGGTACTCCAGGATACACAATAAATCCTAAAGTTCTGGCTTCAGCTAAAAAGTCTTCTTGTACCTTCCAGGCCCTCTATCTACTTTGACCATCACCTTTCCATTTACATTGTTTGAGTCTGGGAATAATGGAACAAAATTACCATGCCCCTGCATGGGGAAATCAATGTGCCAGGAGATGATTGTATTGCAGAAAATTGATTTGTTGATCACGCAGTAAACAATGTGCCAGGGGATAATTTGATAGCAGAAAATTCATTCATAGATGGCACTACCATAGAAAATGTTTTATGAATGTGTTATATAGTGATGATCATGTACATTATTTGTTTTCACTAGGACATTAATTATGAAAAGGTGATATGTTGAAATGAAAATTCTACGTTGAAATGTGAATACAAATGTACTTTCTACACTATGACTCGATGACATAGTCGTTCACACTGGAAGAGGTTCTAAAGTGATGGTACATTCTAAGTGTAGTCGGAACGTATAGTATTGGTTGTCATACTGAGGTTGTGACGTTGTCCAGAGCCGGTTCGTCGTAAAAAATATCATGCAAAAATTATAGGTAGTTTCAACAGGTGTTGAAGATTTGATTTTATAAGCTATATTTGTGAGTATTGTGAGGATGGAAGGGCAGTGGAACTGCAATTCCAATCCAAACGATGCAAACGAACATTGTGTAGATCCTACACAAAATTGGTATGTTTATACCCTTCTCAAGGGTGTGCTCTCGTTTGGGGCAATGTACTTCTGTGTTGGGGAGTCCTTGCCATCAGGAGCAGGGCAGTGGACTCCTGTGATGGGGAGTCCATGTCTTTTGGATCAGGTGCAGTGAACTCTCCACCTGGGGAGTCCTGAGAATGATCCTATTGATTTTAGTACCTTAGAGAACGAAAAATGGCAGATTCTTGGCCTATGTCAGACGTACATTCTCCAACATGTGCAGAAGAAATACATGATTACCAACGTAATATACGTGGTTACCACTGTTGGAGTGATAAGTCAAAATGTACATTCTACATTTGAATGTGCATACAAACGTACTTTCTACACCACAACTCGACAACATAATCTCTCACACTGAAAGGTGTTCTAAAGTGATTGTACCCTCCAAGTGAAGTTGTCACCTACAAGATTCGTTGTCACTGACGTCATGGCGTACATTCTCCAACATGTGCAGATGAAATACATGAGTATAAAATGGTCATACATTCTAAGTTTAGTTATCACGTACAGTATTTGATGTCACTGACGTTGTGAGGTACATTCTCCAACATGTGCGGAAGAAATACTTGAGTATCAATGTAGTGTACATGGTGACCCCTGTTTGAGTGATGTCTGTCAGCCCCATCCGTGGGGTCATTAGGACTACAAAGAGCCGTTATTGCAGCACTACAGAGAGCCGTTTGCATCATATTTATAGTCGTTGGTACTGCAAAGATTGATTAGAATCAGTAAAGCCACCCAATGATAAAAAATGGCATTAGAGACCTTTCAGCTTTCTTGTTACAATTGTAGTCACAAGGTCGACACTTTTAAAATACGTTGCCATTTTGGCTATAAATAGCACCTCCCTTTACATACTGGCACAATTATATCTCCAGTGTTTTTTACGTACAAGGACATGCATCAGCCATCTTATGATTACATGGGCCAATGGCAAAATAGACCATAAAATGAGGCCATAAAAATATTTACAAGGTAACCTTTAGTAGGTGTTATGATGTGGTGCTACAAGGCAGCTCTAACAAGTGTCAAATTGCAAATGAGGCTAATAGAAATGTGTTACAGACATAGAAGATACTCTGAGACAGCAGAGGAACAATCAAAGGTTTGAACTGGTTCATTTACATTCTCTATGTAGGCATCAGGTTTGAGAGCAGTCATTTAATATTTTCAAATACAAATCACATTCTTTTGATGTCTGCAGTTTTAACATCACTAGTATGTGAGTACTTTTTCATGCAATACAGTGTAGCCTTTGTTAGTACAGTTTGCATTTTTGATCGTGTTCAATCAAAATTCTTTGTTATTCTCCTGTTATCTTCTACAATGATGTTTTAGAATGCATTAGACTGAAGATAACAGTTTTACGCACAAAAGATCATGAGGTTCTAGTCAGAACGAAAAGTCTACAATTAAATCAGCTGAGTTCACAGCGTGTATGATATGCTTTCAATGTATGCTTATTTCGCACATTGAGAACAATGTAAAAGTGCAAGATATCATCTGTGTATGTTCAGTTCTTGGTTCCCTTGACATGGTGTGTCCATGTGGTGGCATCTTAGTACAACTTCAATCAATTTCTGTGTGGCATGTCTTATTGTCCTTTGTGGTGTGATGGTCCTCTTGGTGTATGATTTGTGTGGCATTGCTCATGATGTACCACCATTTTTGGTGTGGCATTGAATAATTCTACAGGTCCTTGGTTTGGCGTTGTTTTAGTGTGATAGTGATGGGTTTGTGTTCTGTGTGGCAACAATGTTTTCCTCAATATCTTTTTGCGGTGAGCTGGAAATAATGCAATTATACTTATTTTTTACTTTACCTTGGACCAGAGGAAGTACTATATGTCTAAATTATCTTGCCCTCTCGACTTTCTATTTGATTTGCTTTTTTGTGCAACCTTTTTCTTGACAGAATTCAAAGAGTTACAGCAGAAGGCCTTCTTCTAGATCAGCTCGTGGTCGTTTTATGATGACCCAGGTGCACACACTGCAAACAAAAAACACAGGTAACCTCCCCGTACACTTGAGTGTACGGGAGGTTACCGGAGCCCCCGGAATGGTATCTTCCCCCTAACCTCCCGGTACACTTCTGTAACCCTCCGGTAAACTAGTGTACGGGAGGGTTACCGGAGTCTACCTGGAGGTTACCAGAAATTTGAGACCAAGAGGAGCTTTCCGATATATTTCTACGTACGATAGGAATTGGAACTTTTTTTACAGGAAAACAGACTTCTCAGTAAGTCTTAGAATCGATATCAATCTAATTAGTGGCTA
>JABMIG010000017.1:9847-388058 GCA_013187285.1 Cyclotella cryptica
CCATTCCATTCACTTTCTTGACGACCATGTTGAATCTGGTGTAATACATTGATTAACACCAATCAAGCGGCAGGCTTGACCAGCACTAACTTTGTGCTCCTCCATCAGCAGCTGTACAGGTTGCACCAAATCTCTCTTCCCCTTGATTGAATAAGACTTCCGAAGACAAGGGTTGTCTTTTTGACCATCTCATCGAACAATTGTCATGGTAACCATGATAACTTTTTTGAAGTCAAACTTGTCAAACTCAACACACAATGAGTTGTAGTAAATGAGGTCAGACTCAGAAAGAGACGGAGGTGTTGACGGGGTGGTTAGTCAAAGTGGTGTGCAAAACAGGTAGGCAATGGGTTAGAAAAAACACATTTCCGGCATTCGTGCCATGCAGCCAGGTAGAAACGGGTGGGAATACAGTACCATACACTACAAAACATATAGGGTAACTTTTCAAGATACCCTTTTTTGTTGCCTTGTTGATATTGCTAGCTTTGTCTGTTGTAAAATGTATCTGTTGAAATTTCAATAGCTTATACCCCGGGTTTTACAGCAACTTCCCGGAAATTCCAGATTTTGGGTCAGCCTCATAGTCACTCGGATATTCTACCGCGTCAATTGGAGATTTCTAGATGTTTTTTATCAGATTAATTGCGACATTATCAGTATCAATTGGTGTTAGTCATGTTTGCCACTATCTTCATGCGGTGGTACTCGGTGTGTAACACCAAGTACTTGGTATGACACACTGAGTACTAGGTGTGACAAACCGAGTACTCAGTGATATAACCAGGTACTCGGGGCAAAAAACCGACAACTTGGTGTCACTTGTTGATACTTGGCATCACTTAGTCATACTAGGTGATCACATAAGGTAAGTTGACAACATATTGTTGTCAGGTGATTATCTCGTCAAGTGCACCAAAACCTGATAGTACTCGGTGGTTAACACCAAGTATTTGACGTGACACGCTGAGTATTACTTGGTGAGACATTCCGAGTACACTGTGATAACACCAAGTACTTGGTGTGTCCCACTGTGTACTCAGTGCTACTCGGTGGTCCCACGGAGTACTCGGTTCTACTCGGCAGTCCCACCGAGTACTCGGTTCTACTAGGCGGTCCCACTGAGTACGCGGTGCTACTCGGTGGTCCCACTGAGTACTTGGTGCTCTGACACGGTGACACTTGGTATCAAAGCCAACTCACTCGGAGAATATTTAATCGTGTGAGGTCAAATTGAACCGACACTAGCTATTACTCGGTCCCGAAATCTGCCCTCTGGCGGTACGAAAAGTGTCATTTCCAGTAATTGCAGTAGATCATGTTGTCCTTCATGGGCACGCAAACATTGGAAATCATGTTGTCCTTCATCCTTCATGGGCACGCAGACATGGGAACAATCAGAAATGCTAAAATTAGAGGTAGGGCAGAAAAAAAACAGCTTCGGAAGGATCCACATAGGAATAGTATAAAATATCATTTGAGACCTATTGAAGGACCCGACTCTATGTAAGTACAGAAAACGGATACAATACCTATTGCATAGTACCTATTGCCATTCAAGTAAATGAGGTAAAAGGTAAAAAATGGGATGGCCAGACGGAAAATCTGTTCCGTCTTGCCCGCCCCCCACCGTCCACCTCGGTCCGTAGATGTTTCACCCTGTTTCACCCGTAACATCATTTTATAAAACCAATCCTGCCAGCCCCAGGGTACGTCCGTGTCGAGCTTTCCCGACCATGAAGCAGCCATGAAGCAATGGCACCAAGCTGCCATGCCAACCAAGTGACGCAATTGTTGACTTGCATTTCGTTCTCAGTGCTAACGCCCAATTTTTCGCATCTCGTCCTATTTCAGTTTGTTCAACAATCCACCACCAACACAAAAATATGAGTGAAGAACGCGGAGGTTTCGGAAGAGGACGTGGCCGTGGACGCGGAGATCGTGGCCGAGGACGCGGTCGTGGTCGTCGCGAGGGAGGCAGGGACGAAAACGTCTGGGTTCCCGTGACCAAGCTCGGACGTCTCGTGAAGGAGGGTAAGATTGGTTCCATCGAGGAGATTTTCCTTTTCTCCATCCCTGTGAAGGAGGCCGAGATTATTGATTATTTCCTCAAGGACAAGCTTCAGGATGAGGTCATGAAGATCATGCCCGTCCAGAAGCAGAGTTCGGCCGGTCAGCGCACTCGTTTCAAGGCCTTTGTTGCCGTGGGAGATGCAGCTGGACACATTGGACTCGGTGTCAAGTGCTCTTCGGAGGTGGCCACTGCTATTCGTGGAGCCATCTTGTCGGCCAAGCTCAACATCGCCCCCGTCAGGCGTGGATTCTGGGGTCGTAAGAGTGGATTGCCTCACACCGTCCCTACCAAGGTGACTGGCAAGTGCGGTTCCGTACGCGTGCGTCTCATCCCTGCTCCCCGTGGTACAGGACTTGTGTCCTCTCCCGCCGGAAAGAGGCTCTTGTCCATGGCCGGAATTGATGATTGCTACACCTCTACCCGAGGCCACACCCGTACCATGGGTAACTTCATCAAGGCTCTCTTCTACGCTCTTCGCAACACGTACGGATACTTGGAACCTGATCTCTGGAAGGAGAATGTTTTGACTGCCACTCCTTTCCAGGAACACACCGACTTCCTTTCCAAGAAGCAGATTCGTTAGAGAATTAAGGACGTTTCTGGAATTGTCATGAACCAACAAATCGGCAGAATTGTGTTTCAGAACGTGAGCTTGGAGGGAAGCATTGGGGCATGCGGAGCTGCGTAGGTGGCCGCCGTCCAAACTTATGTTTCTGCAGAGATATAATTTTGTAAATTTGTTATATAATTCATCAAGTTGTTGGTATGGTGCTACATCAAATTTTTGCGGCGCGCTCTAACTAAACATTTTTCATGGTTTTTATTTCTTGATTAAGGGCTTCCATCGTTAAACATGACTGAAGACAGCCGGTCCTGGTATCAGATTAGTTCAGAAACATGTGCTTGTGATGTTTGATGGTGTCCTCATTAAGGACCGTACAATAATCTCTCAACGTCTATCGGCTGTCAATCGGTCGTTCAAAATAAATCAAGCGATTTCTTGATTTGATCCCATCGGACAACGCATAACATCATCGGCTCTTTTTTGTTCCTCATGTCAATCTCCTTCATTTGATCACATAGTAAACGGACGATGTTCCTCAAGTAGTCACTTCCACCATGAATGTCAATACTTTGCGTCAAACTCACCATTGGACAACTTCATCTTGTCTGCCATCAACATGACGTTTAGAAGCGCTGCTGAGCATCTTTGTTAAAAGCCACATGAACTCATTCCCTTAAAGTTAGAGCCCCAACACACCTGCGAAAACTGCAGAGTTAGTATGCATGAAGCGGAGGTTGCGGTCATAACTTCTATGGTGTCATGGATCCCAACCTGCTGAACACCATAAAACTACCTCCCAAGGCAGAGGAGAAGAACCAAAGTGCGGCGTTGTGGCATCTCTGCTACAAAGCAATGAAGTCTTCTTCTACCCGATGTGATGCCGCTGCTGTATCATTCAACCAAAATGGAAATGATAGACAGCCTCCCAATAAGACAGAGATTGATTCAATTTTACTGCAGAAAAGGACACACAGAGACACTTCTTGATGTGGACACACCAGCAAACGAGTTGCAAAAGGCTGAATCCAAAAAGGCCAAAGTGCATCTAACAAACCAGCAGATTTTTTTGTATTTAGTCCTTTGGGAAAGGAGTACTTGGACATAGTCCTGTCAAAATTCCCACCAAAACTTAGTACAGATATGAATTCACTTTGAACCATGGAATGTCAGATATCTTTGACTGCTGCTGTGGCCTCAATATTCACCCCCGAAGACCTGACCAAGATTGAACACCTTCTTGGGACTATCTTGAGGGCTTAAGTGCAGCTCCACAGGACATCAGCTTGTCAAGATCACCACCCCAAAATTTGCTGTCATTACACGTCGAAAAGGAGATTATGGTTCAAAGTCCACTACGTAGAATTTGGTATTTTTCCTTTCGTTACATTGATGTCAGATAGCAAAAGTGTCGAAATTATGGATGATGACACGTGATTGTGCAATGCTGCGCGATATTTTTTACTGTCATTAGAAGTAGACACCATATCAAATACAGTACCGATGTTAGTCCTTTGAAAGTACTAATATTGGTAGTTTTCATCAGAAATTAGTTTTGGTACAAAAGTTATTTTTCATCATGAATAACAAAGTACTAAGTTGAAATGACAAAATACAACTTTGTGGTACGTGCGTGTGAAGTTCTACATAGGACCAGATTTCCAAAAAATTGGACATGAAAGTACTCTGATTTCCAAAGTACTAAATAAAGCATAATACCAGCAGAAGTTCTATATTTTGGATGAGCTTGATTGTAAGTTCAGCACAGCAAAACCTGTTTGTGAAAAATATAATCCTCATTGCAACACGAGCTCCAATTGGAGGTAAGAAAGGGGGAAGATACAACAACAAATTAATGAGGAGGAGAGATGAGATATAAAGAGAGCACTGCCTCATGAGCTAATTAGAGCTGGGATCAGTGATTTTTCTGAACTGAATGAAGGACTTAAACCCTCGCACCTTCCTCTGACTTGTAAGCTGAATTCACATGACATATTCTGTTCAAGTTGGTGTGAAATACAACTGTCCCCACTTTTTCAAAACTTTGCAGGGCACACATTGGCAACAAAGACCACTGACATATGAGACAAACTGCTCAAAGTTCATGAGGAGTCTCCCATTCTCAGTGGCAAAGAGTTCAATGCATTGTCTACTTTCAAAGCTTCTGAATCTTGGGCAGGAAACTTTGCAAGAGACGCTGGATGGAGGTGAACATTACTTCAGGAAGGAGGCCAAGAAGCTGATGTCAATGCCTTGGAGGCTGAAATAAAAGTACGTAGGATGCTTGTCAAATAATATTGTCTAGACTATGTCTACAGCATGGGTGAGACTACACTTTTCTTCAAATTGCTTCCTAATCAAAGCTGCATCAAAGCCAAGTTTTCTATTGGATTTAAATTCATGAAGGCGAAAGACAAAGAAACGAGTGACACTGTTCATAACAAGAACATAACTGGTAGTGACCTTGTTCCACTTAGCATGGTTGGAAAATATAAAAGCCCTCTTTGCTTCAAAAATTGGTTAATGCAACTCAAATATCATGATCAAAGGAATGCATGGTCAGATGTAAATACATTTGGAAAGTGGTGGCAGGATTTCCTTGATTACATTAGTGCAAGGGCCCCAAACAAGGTCCTGTTTGTTCTGTTTATGTTATACAATTGTGGGCCTAACTGCGCAGAAACTTGATACACATGGGCAAGTTAAGGTTGTCTTTCTACTTCCCAATTACTTGTCAATATATGAGAAGAAACAGCATGAGGAGAGAGAGAAACATAACACAGAGCACTATAGACAACGACAAATGCATTTTCCAAAAAAATAATATCACAGTTAAACATCAAATACTCTCGAGGGGTACTCTTGCTATCACAATCATTTAAATGCATAATACAACTTCTTCATTTCCATTATGTGTAAAATTTCATTATAAGCTGAATTCAACCTCATCATATTTTATCTTTTCTATGTCTAGGCCACCAGTCCATAAATTCATAAATTTACAGTATTTACATTTACACAGAAATGCCTTCAGACAACACTATGCTTCTTCATAAAAAAGTCACATCATAAGTTAACAACTCTGGCTCAATTACAATGTGAAATATCTGTTCTTGGTGATATTATCCTTATGAGCCTTCTCTTTTAGGAGTTGGCCATTGGATAATGTATCATTATCTGATTTTTTCTAATGTCACAGAGTATGACAGATTGTGGACAAGGTACTCCAAGATGATGAAAAGCCAGAGAAAAGACAGGAGGAGTCACATAGAGTCAGAACAAAAGACAGAGAAAGAAAGATAGGGGAGGAGGGAGGGAGGGAGGGAGGGTCTATGTCCTTTAAAGTAGATCTTTGTAGAAGGGTCTGAATGAAATATAAATTCTATAAAGTGTTCAACTTTTTGTTAACACGACCGATCAAATCTACAATTTGATTCATCTAAATAATGACAGTCATCTATACAATCAACAGAAGTTAATTATGGACTCATGGTTGATTCAATTATGTTTTTTGTGTAGCACAACATTTTGTCTTGATCGAATCACTAATAGGCCTGTCAACATAATTTCTGTTAAATCAATTGGACATGAAAACTGGTATTGATAATGTATCCAACAAATTTGAATCAAAATTTCTTTTCTTGTAATTTGATTGGACCTCGTGAAATACATCACCTAACTGCTGAACTTTCTGGTATTCAAATGGTAGGCAACATTCAGACCTGAGTATGATCATCATTATCAACCTTATTGCCCAAAGTTGAATACAAAATGAAATGGAAGTTTGGATATGAAGACTAAAATGACAGCAATGAAAAATGTCTTCAAAGCTAGTCATACATACAATTTGTATTTCACAAGGTAAGCCCTGGTAACTACAGAAAAATCTCATCTATATCATTGTTTAAGACAATTGGTCATTCAATCTTCGAAGGTATCAACATCCAGTGCATCACACCATTAATGATGTCTAAAACCAATGGATCCTATCAAAAGCTGCCACATTGATACCACTATAAAATATTGTGTAAAAATGATTCAAATAACAAACGGAACTTGTACTTTTCATAGCCAACATCACGCACATGTGTGACTGAGGTAGTGTTCCATACCTATCAGTAGGGGTAGCGTTCTTATGGAACGTACCTGTAAGGGTAACTCACTTGTTTGTAGTTAATGCCATAGGAGATGTGGGACAATGGCACTGAAATGTCACAGATGAATTGTTAGCACTATTGAAAATGCACCAGAATGGTAATCCATCTCTGTTCATCTGCACACGTGCAAGCCCGACACACTCAATGCACTTTCTATAAGCCACATTCTTGAATGTCTCCTCATTAGTTTTGTAGGGGAGGCTTTGGAGGAAAACTTGACTTTGGGCTGCTGCAAATATCATGGGGGCTGCATTGATGGTTGGCCAGGTGACTTGTGATTGGTTAAACATTATGAGGGGTCTTGGGTTGCTGTTTGGCGAATGGATGGAAGTGGCAAACCTTGGTAACATGTGCATGTCTAAAGTGGCAGGTACAAATGAAGGAAGGAGGGATCCATTAACTCTATGAAATGGCTAAACACATATGTAAAATGGTAACACTTGAGCTTGCCAAGATCACATTGCATACAGATATAGATACAATCAAGGCAGAATATCTACATAATGTCCCAAATAGGGTTAATGAAAACTGAAAAACACAACTTACAAAACCTTAGAATGACTAACCCATCCAATTCCAACCCTGAAGTATTGATTTCGTGGCCTACCGATGGCGCTCCCCAGATTACCTAGGTCAATTCTATTTACTTCATCATTCACTTGACATCTATAGTAGAAGTCTTGGAAGAAGATATATGCTCTACCAATGAAAGTGCATGACTTGACCGAGACCAAGCCAGTCAAGATAAAAATCATTCTCAAAATGAATCGAAATGCATCAGTTTGAATATCAATGTTTGGTTGATAGTGGGGACCCTCTACTGTTCTGTTTGTGATATGTGCTCCTCACCATGGTACATATGTCCACAGATAGTGTGATTGTAAATGTTACAATATACCAAGACAAAGCTCGGAATTTTAATTGAGAGGTTTACATAGAGTGGATATCATAAAATTCACTAACAATAGACATACATTCAAAAGCAAACTTTATAGTACTTATGCATGCCGTGAATGAAAAGTGTTCACTGGATTGATGGGTTAAATGAGCATATTTCCCCTAGGTGTACATATGTAACTGTAACGAGAATATATGCGAGCATTGTCTCCAAAAATGTATTAGCAAGTCCAAATGAATGTGCTTTATTATTGATTTTCTTTTTAAGGAGGATTTGTCAAATACAAGAAACTTTTAATAACTCCATGACAGTGAACCTCAGCTCTCGCAGACATACATTTAGAATCACACACACCCATCATATTCAACCCATCATATTCAGAAGTGAACCATATATTGCTTCTGTTCAGCAGTGAACAGTTATTTGAGATGTTGCCTTAAATCCTCATATAGATGCTGCATTTGTGCATGATGCTCAGTCACAAGCGGAAAGCTCTGTGAAAGATATGACGTATAAACATTGCAGGTAACCTTCACAATGGACTGACACTGAAGGCATGTGAAAGACAAATACTGGGAACCAGGCTGGTAATCTGCATCTCCAACAATATCATGAACAGAGAGAAGATGTGGGTGTTTGTACTTGGGTGGAAGAACAGCCATCAACACAGAAATTGATGTCCCTGAAGTGGGGCACTGTACCATACTACATCCTACTGCCAGTTTAGTGCCACCAAAGAGGGCTCACGGGAGGATGCGAGGGAGGAAGACGACACCTCCACGTGGAGCTTGTTCACGATACACCTAACCCGCGTTATTGCATGCCGTATACCACTCCCGAGCGATAAAATACCAAAACAAAACAACCACGAATTACACATCGAACAGATATCCGAAACATCGCAACCATGTCCGACAACGAAGCCCCCGCCCCGGGAGAAGAAGAAGACGAGCTAGCCGAAATGCTCGACCTCTCCAAGAAGAAGAAGAAAAAAAAGAAGAAAGACTCTAAAAAAGAAGAAGAGTCAGGCCCCGCACCCGAAGAAGGAGACGATGATGCCAAATTCGCCGAACAGCGCCGCCTCATCCTCCAATTTGAAACGGCCCACGGCGAAGAAGACGACATGTACGACCGCAAGGCCGAATACACGTACGAGGACATGTTGGACCGCGTCATGGGGATTTTGCATGCGCAGAATCCTGATTTGATCGAGAAGAAGAGGAGGACCATGAAGCCCCCCCAGCTTACGCGCGTCGGGACGAAGAAGACGCTGTGGGTGAATTTTCAGGAGATTTGTACCATGATGCAGAGGAGCCCGCAGCATGTCTTTCAGTTCTTTATGGCGGAGCTTGGGACGGAGGGGAGTATTGATGGGAATCAGCGTCTGGTGATCCGGGGGAAATATGTCCCGAAATATATCGAGAGTTTGTTGAGGAAGTACATCGTTGAGTATGTTACTTGTCAGATGTGTCGTTCGCCTAACACAGAACTTACGAGGGATTCTGGGTCTAGGCTTCACTTCTGCAAGTGTAGGGACTGTGGAAGTAGCAGGAGTGTGGCTCCCATCAGCTCTGGTTACCATGCTACCAGTCGTGCAGATCGTCGTGCTGCGAGAAATGCTGCTGGTTAGAGACTATGTTTCTACGCGTTTGCATATGGCTCTCGCTTTCCAAAGGGGCATTCACACAGTAAGAAAGTTGAGGCGAGGGGTTACATTTGGGGGATTTGAGAGCCGCAGAGCCTGAACCATAATATTATGATGAACCTCTCTGTTTTGGATGACAGATATGTCGATTAGTTAATCTCGAATGTATAAGATACAGTCAACATATAATGGTCAAAGAAAGTTGGACAAATTGATTTCATCTTTTTTTCAGTTTACAAATTGAACAGTTCCTATTTCTGATTAGGTCTCCTTCTTTGCTCGAGACATCAAAAGACTTGACATTTCGTCACCCGTGTCACTGACCAAACTGGCAAAAGCGCCACCTTTTTGAATTAGTTCATGCGGACTGCCATACTGGAGAACACTCCCATTTCCGAGCACGAGGATTTTGTCATAATCTATGACAGTATCCAACCTATGTGCCACAGCAATAATCGTAGCACCTAGAAACTTATGAGAAACAGCTTCTTGCAACAACTTGTCAGTGCGGGAGTCCACATTTGCCGTTGGCTCGTCCAGCACTAATATCTTATTCTTGCGGAGGATGGCACGCGCCAAGCACAAGAGTTGACGTTGGCCGACGCTGAAATTTAACCCACCATCTGCCATCACTGTATCCAGTGCCAGGGGAAGGGAGCTCACAGCTTCCAGCATGTGGACACTCTCTAGAGCCTTGGTTATTTCTTCATCATTGTGATTGTGGAAAGGGTCAAGATTATCACGAAGAGTGCACCCCCCGTACAAAATGGGACTTTGGGGTATGACTGAAATTCCGCGTCGGAGTTTGTGTAATCCCATCTTTGAAATATCCTGCAACAAAAATTTGGGACAACTAGAATGAGACACCTGCTGCTTCAGGCTGATGGTAGACAAAAGACGAGATAAACTTACCACTCCATCGACTAAAATTTGACCGTTTTCTGCTTCTAGCAGACGCAGCAAAGATTGAACAAGCGTACTCTTTCCCCCGCCAGTCCTCCCAACGACTCCCACCCTTGATCCACCTTCGATTCGGAATGTAAGGCCTTGCAATGAAAGAGGAAGCCCAGACCGATATCTCACGGAAAGCGATTGTACATCAATTTCACCTGTAGATGGCCAGTCTGAAACGGTCTTATCGAAGTCATTCACGAGAGGAGCCTCAGACGGAAGATCGCGGAACCCAATGACACGCTCTACGGCAACCATTTGATTCACAACTTCCGCAGACTAAGCAACAAGTTTTCACGAAAGCATTAACAATGTGTGACACGATACAAGGAAACAATTAAGCTGCAAGCAACTGACCTGTCTGATACACCACTGAAACAAACCGGCCAACTGAATGAGCAAAGAAAGAGCTAGTCCAAGAATGCCAGGGTCGATGTTGAGCCATTTTTGATCTTGAACAATAACTGCAGCGAAGGTGGCTATGGAGAGGAAGATAAACATTAATGAATCCATTCTGAATCCAAGCCATCTTGAGCAGGAAATGAATGCGAAGAAGGCCCTGGCATGAGCCTATTAGAGAATATCGGTATCGTAATGTTACCTGTTAGTTGTTGATCAACACAGGGACTCATGTCGAATGAAGTACTTACATCATGCACAACGCGAAACTTATGCTGAAAGTATTCCAAGGCATTGTTGGATCTAATGGTGGCTATCCCACTGAGAGACTCACTGAGCATTGCAAAGATCGGCGACCGTGCAAGACCTTCCATCCGTTTCAACTCTCGAGACGTACTTACAAATGCTCCCCTCACTCTGACAAAATACCACATCATCGGAGGAACAAAGACGAGTGTGTAATAGGAATAACTGATACTGCCGATATCAATGCACCAAGAACCATGAAAACACACAAGGAAGTCAAAACAGTGGTGCTGGGAGCTGATCATCATTGCTTCCAACGTCAGCGGAGAAGCGGTTCAGTATTCTCCCTGATGGGGTTGGTGTCAAAGAACTCGATCTTAGAACGCAGGACTGATTTCGTCATTTGATCATGGAGGCGCTTTTGATGCTTCAACCGTAAAATAGAAACTTCGAAAAACGCTCGTAAGATAGCTAGGAAACAAACAACAAGGACAAGCCCCACTACAATGCCAAGTAATACCCGCACCCCGAGGGAAGCTTGGTCTTCCGCTGGAAGGCTCGACCAGTTCATGCCGATTTGCGGGGGCAATGGTAGCTAATACGGAACCTTGAGTTGCAATGAATAAAATCAGCATGAAGGGGAAGCCAGTCCATAATCCGCCAGGCATAGCTTTTGATAGTTTAGGAATGTTTCTCTTTTGACAATCCCAGTCTGACTGGATTTCTTTGTGCTCACTGACGTTTTTTTAGTCGCAGATCTAGCTGATTCATCAGGTCTGAAGACTTTCACTCACCCGATGATGCAGCGCGTTTCGATTCTGAAAGCAACTGTTATATCTTGTGGCGCTGCATCATTCGCAGGAGCATCTTCTGCAAAGGACTGTTTGTTTTGGAAAGCCAATGTCAATTTCCTCTGGATTCTTCTACGCATTGCCGATACGACCCAATGCAAGCAACACCCCCTGCACTCATCATCACACATTCTTTTAGAATCACCTATGAACTGATGCTGGTGAGTAACAAGAACAACTACACTTTCCCTCTTTTTGAGACCAAGATCCTGGGAATTGCTGAGTAGAATAAAAGGCGCCCAACCTTCGAGTCGACTGTGTTCATGAACAGCGGGAAGATGGTCAAATCTCAAGTCATACCTAATCATGGTTATAAAAGAGATGCCTTCGCAACTACTCACCAGCTGAGAGTGGGTCGTCCAAGAGCAAAATATCTGCATCACGGTAAAAAGCTCTCGCCAAAGCTATACGAGGTGCTCGCTGGCCACCACTGGAGCTGTACACCACGATCACCTACGATGGTGTCTTCACCATCTCGTTAGCTGAGCAAATCTTGTTCACATTCAATCCACTTCAGGCATTTACAATGCTGTCGTAAAAGTCAGCGTCAAATGGTCTCCCGAGCAAAAATATTTTCACGCACAGTGCCATCCATAATCCAAGGGATCTTGAGGGGCGTAAGCAATGGTGCGTTATCTCGTTTACGTTGAATCGTTCCAGTCGAAGGTGGGAAGTTCACCCGCAATGCATCTGAATGAAGAAGCACTCTTTACCACTACCAACTTCGCCATATGATACATGTCTAGCGTTGGGCTCCAAATCGAATGGGTAATGTTAACCTTGTCGAGGGGCATATTGCCAGTCCCGCAGTGCTCCTGTGGTTCGGGGTCCGCGTCCTCATAGGTCTGAATCCGATTCGGCACGTGGAGTATTCCTTTAATGACATGTCGTACATTATATACTCGGATAGCGCATTGTGACTCTTTCTTCTTCTTCGAGCATTTCAATATCATTTTCTCGAGCTCTGGGCTCTAAGGAACTTTTGTATGCGACCGATGCTGACATAGCATTCACTCACGCCCTAATAGGTTCAGCAGACGAAATGCAATAAGTGAACTGCAGTGCGGTGCACAAAGAGAGTGACTTCTCTTGCTCATAGCGGCTAGACTTACCATGACACCCAACGAAAAATGCTTTGTAATTTCTGCGACAGGGGCAATGCGGTGGTATGCAGAACTCATGAGGCGTTCGTCACGAAACCATCATTCCATAAAATCTCTATGAACACTTAACTCACCAAGCTGAGCGATATTAATGAGAACCATTGTCGTGAAAACGGTTCGAGGTGTCAGCAATCCACCGTGGGCGACATGAATGATAAATATGACCACCGATGTGGCAACGTTACAAAAGTAGAATATTGCTTCATTCAGTGCCTGCATTCAATAACGACAAGCCAAACAATGCCAATGTTAGATTGAAATCAGTCTCTGTGACATGAGGTGATCAACAAATGAAACAAGCAAGCACTAAGTCACTCACTCGGTATCGATTCACTCGTTCAATCTGGCCCACTTCCGCGCTACGAATCGACGCCACCCTCTGTTCAAAGTTCTCCTCCCACCCCGCCATCTTCATTACGCGAACGCCGGATACAGCCTGTGAGACTTGCGTGACACGCTCGTCTGTAATTCGTGCAATTTTCCCTGTGCAAGACGAAAGAGGGAGTTTGTATCCATGAGACAAGACAAGAAGGAGACGATTCATGTACGAATACATGTTCAAGTTGGGAGGCACTCACCGCGTAGGATGGCAAATTTCTTCGATAAATGAAATTGCATCGGAACAAACACAAATATCAACAATCCAAATCCCGCGGCGAACGACCTGTGCAGAGCAATGTTTGATGCCATTGGAGAGTGAGTCATTTCAAAAACAAGAGCGCCATCAAAGAAACCGCAATGGTTCATTCCAACACTCACCAACCAATAACAAACCATCCAACTCCCAAAATAGCCACCACTCTGAAGCGGAGCCCAGTATAATATATGCGAAGGCGAATAGCGTAGCCATTAAGAATCTTTCCACGTCATTGGTGGCAATATTGACAATTTTCCCCGTAAGTGGAAGGTAGATGTCTTGCCCTTCTTGGACGACAACAGTTCAATGTTGGAGGTGGATGACAGGGGGACGGAGGGATTTGTCGTAGATTGCGGCAATGGCGGAGATGCGGATATTGCATTCTATTGTGAATTCATTCGCGATTTGTGTTGAGGGAGTGAGAAGAAAAATATCGACAATCTTCGAATGCCGGAAACAATCCAAACAAAAGCAAGAAAAGAAAACGACTCACCCTCTCCTCCAAGTCCAAAAGAACACATGATGATGTTCCATCAAAACGACAAATCCACTCGCCACCATAACCCCGGCCCAGAGGTCCCCCTCCACATCCTGCACCTTCAAACGATTGAAGCAAATATCCCAAGGGCCACGGCTTTTGGACCATACGACAAAGGGTTGTGCCGCCAATCCCATCAATGGGTTGAACGAACCATAGACTCGTCAAAAAGTCCATGGCGTAGGCTCGTCGTAAACTCGGATGAGCCGATGGCGGTGGCGGCACGTGGGCACTCACCGTCTTGTCACCATGGGTGCGTCGATGTCGTTCCATTACCGTGGCGGCACGTTGTTTCTCCTTTTCCCACATGGTGCGAAAGTCATTCAAATTTTTTTGGGAGGAATCATTGGGCAATACTTCGGGTAAATCGCATTCTTGTAGGATGGATGATGATCCGTCCGAGTGGGTCTTGTTCATAAAGGTGTTGGGCCAGATGAAGAGGAGTTTGGAGAGGAGTGTGGCGTGGAGGAAGGGATGGGGTGGACGGGGTGGGGGTTGGTCGGAGGAGGAGGGGGACGTGGTGGTGTCTTTGGAGGAGGAGGTCATGGTTGTTTGTTGAGATTGATGTGCGATTTGTGAGTCAATGTTGTATTGTGGGTTATGCAATCAATAATGCTATGTCGTGTTATTGTATCGTTGTTGCCCTTCTGGCATGTTATTGTACTTGTGTCAGTGAGTGTGGTATCGCAACTGTACGCTGGTTCTATGGTTTCTCGAAGGACTGAGAGAGGGTTCCGACGACGGAGGATCATGGTGTCTCGTCAGCAAAGAAACAGAGATCTACGATACGAGGCCTTCGGGGAGCCTTCGGGAGGCTGCCCGGGACACGATACGATTCATTTGAGCACGATAACGGGTAGAAGCTTTGGTGGTGGGAAAAGGCCTACACAATGAGCTTAAATAATACTGCAACGATATGAAAATCCTGTCGAAAAATGAAAGGGCGGGGGACTAATAATTGAGATTGGATGGATGTGTGACGTCTGTTCTCACCTTTCTTTGTTGATCCTTTGTGATCTCTGATGATCAGATCAACAACTTGATGCGACGGCTAAGTACAATACAATAGACGTAGGGTTCGAGAGAGGTGTACGATACGATCTGATACGATACAACAAGGATACAATACTCTGAGCACAACGAGTCATAGTAATACAATATATTTTGTACAATACCATACACAAGTGGAACGAACACGCACGTCAAACGAAACAGAAGAATGTGCCGAAACAACTCTGTTGTACCATACTCACCATGTCGTCGACCATGAGAATAAAAGTACTGCTCGTTCCATTGGCACTGGCACATTGCTTTCACAATTCACCCTCATCATCACCACGACGAACAACCCAACATCATGGACACAATGTCTTCAAGACTATCGCGATTGGTCGCACCAAGCCTCGCACACGACCTTCTCTCACCGCCATCACTCCCGTCGACACGACAATTTCAACGTCTCCTCCCAATTACAACGCGCAAACTGCCATCGACGACCCACAGTCCCCTTTCAACGATTCAAGCCGCATCAACAACGACAGCAGCAGCAGCACAAATCCATCACACGAAGAAGATGCCTTCACCCTCCTCGCCTCCCTCGCGGCCACAACCCTCCTCCAAAGCGATCGACGTCGCGACGCCCTAGGCAAAGACAGCGGAGCCCAAGCCAGCTCGGCCACCAATTGGATCGATGAGGGGAGTGCCTTTCGTTTGCGCAGTTGGTTGAATCAATTGGAATTACACTGGGGTACCGCATTCGATCAGGACGATGATGCCACCGCCGTGGGATGGAGCGAGGACGAATGGAGGGAAAGACGAGATGAAGCCATTGCATGGGTGAGATGGATGAGATCCGTTCCTCGTCCGGTGGTGGTGGATTTATCGTTGGAGACGAGAATGGCGGCGAATGAGACGGTTTCGGAGGAGTTTTTGATGTTGTTGAATTTCGCGGTTTCACCCGGCGGTGGCGGCGATGATGACGACGGTGCCATTGGAACGGCCACTCCCACCACAAAGACAGTGTCGAGGAACAAGATGCAACAAATACGAAACAAATTCCTGAATCGGATAGGGTGCAAACTCATCCTTCTACCCTCCGGCCAAAGCATGCAAGGATCTCTCCATCGAACCCTCCGGGTCCTTAATCTTTGGCAAATTACTCTACGGTGGAGTCACACGGTACCGCATCCTTCCGACCAGTGCGGGTGGGAACGGCGATGCATCGCCCAAACCTCCACGGAGGGCCGGCGAACGGACCGAGCGAAAAACGGCCATGTCGCAACGTATTCCGTGTTGGGTTCAATACGGTGGGACGGAACGGCGGTACGATGGAGTGGATATGGGTCCTGCCATGGTTTTGGAGGTTAGTTTGGCGCCCAAGATACAGGCTGGGAACGAAAATGGTTTGGAGGGGAGTGGTGGGTCCGTTTTTACCGCGGGAAAGAAGGGGGATATGGTGTTGCATCGCTTGGCTTGGAATCCGAAATACATGTTTGGATGTGTGAAGCATGATGAAGGAAGCATGGATGGAAACGCTTCCAACATCACGACATCATCATCATCAAAGACAACAGCAAATGGGCGAATTCCAATTATGTCGAGTGCATCCACATTGCAAGGGAAAGAAAGAAACGAGGCATTTGCTTCGGATTTCCGTCATCGTGTGGGAGGTCTCGGTCCACAAATTGATGCCATTGTCCGAAGAGTGCTGGATGGGAGAGTAATACGTCCGGCCGAGGTGGATTCCAATGGCAACTTGTTATCTTTTCAGGATGCCAAAGCTCTTACTAGAAATGGACAGGAACGGGATGGATTTCATTTGGATGATTCGTCAAAGTTGTTGTCGATGGCTGCTTTGGAGGCGCAGGAGTTGGAGATTCTTGGGTTGACTCCTGTGAAGGGCTTGTTGTTGTACGGCCCGCCGGGCTGTGGTAAGTTTTTGGTGATGGCTTGATTTTGAGTGACAACACATAGTAGTATGCACTGATCATTGTGTGCGCACAATATAGGCAAGACGGCATTGGCACGCGAAATCGCAAGAGCATTAAAAGCGAGAGCACCCAAAATAGTAGCCGCACCCGAACTCCTGGATCGGTGGGTGGGAGGCTCCGAGCGATTCGTCCGCGAGCTCTTCCACGATGCCGAGGCTGAATTGGCAGCATGCAACGGTGACGCCACGCGATCGGCACTGCACGTGATTGTCATTGATGATGATTGATGCAGTGTTTCGAAAGCGATCATCGGCCGAAGATTCGGGTGAGGCCACGCGTAGCTCCACTGTGAATCAGATTTTAGCCAAGCTGGATGGCGTTCAGGCTATACCGAATGTGCTGTTGATCGGAATGACGAACCGTAGGGAGTTATTAGATGAGGCTTTGTTGAGACCGGGAAGGCTCGAGGTTCAGATTGAGATCCCCTGCCATCACGGGAGGGTAGGAGAGAAATCTTGCAGATTCATACCGATGCTTTGAGAAAGAGGGGTCGATTGAGCCACCCGTTATGCTGTGCAATTGATGGTGTGAGGTCAGCATACGCTGGAGAAACGGGCATTGACGAAACCATTTCAGGAGTTGAACTAAGTTCAGACAGCTCCCGCGGAAGGAAGCGACGTGCAATCAAACGAGCGACTAGCAATATCATAGATTATATATCCCCCGGAAAGAACTCATTGTACGATCTTGCAGACGATAGAGTGACTGGTGGGTTTAGCGGAGCAGAATTGGCCGGTTTGGTCCGATGTGCTGGTTCCATCGCACTCTCCAGGGTAAGGAAGGAAGGTGGTGGAGTGGATTCACTTCTGATAACATTAGATGACGTGAAGCAGGCCTTGAGCGAAGTTAAGGATTAATAACCAATATCTTCTTATTAATTGTTACATGTAAGAGAGAAACGCTACTCAGCAACTTTATCTCGTAGCGTGAAGACTGGCTCGCAGTTACAGCTTTGGCACATTTCCTGACAGTCTGAATGTAATTTCATTCGTTCGAGCGAATGTCCGGTACCGAAAGAAACCTCCAACATCCTTCAACATCACAATCATGACTGTCATGTCGAGCCAGCTTACATGGAGATAGCAAAAACTCCGAGCCTACATACTCACTTGGCATAGAAACTCGGTTGATATCACCACCAACCATTCCGTGGCATTTTGGATTCGGACACAGCCACGACTCGTGAAACTTAAGCTGCGTATAGCTACGTAAAAACATTTTGATCACGTGCACCATCCAATGAACAACACTGGCTTGACCTTTTGCAGCTCCAACGAAGAGTTGTTCATTCTCGGGTGCCCATCCTACAATATCAATTATTGCCTTGTCAAGATTTAGTTTCAACATGACGTGGGTTGCGCTGTTGTTGAATACAAGTAAAGCATGATCCCTCCACATTCGCAGTGGATGCATCACGCCAATTTTCAACTTTTGATACATTCGTGCAAGAAGACCTACAAATAAGCCTGGAGGAATGAAACCTGATACTTCTCGAAACCGATGACCACGAATCGCATTGACTGGATTGCTCGTTGCCATCGTACTGTTTGAAAGCTCCGACAAAGTTCCCAAAGGTGGTAAAAGACACGGAAAGAGATATGCGACTGATCCAGTGGAAGTATGAGGTACTGATGCTGTATTTGGTTGACTGCTTTCCAGAGGGACGCAAAGCTCCAAGTCACACAAAAGAGACATGATTTGAAAGACATGTTCTTGTGGTGATTTGTAATCGTGTCTGAGGGCGCATACAATCTCATCGAGATTGACAATCCCTCGTTGTTGTCGGAGAGTTGACGCATCTACCTGGACTGTTGATACTGCAAGGTCGTCCTTGATGAAATGTGCAAGAAAACTAGAGAACCATCCTATGGGATCGAGTAGAATCCATTCGTTCGCCTGCATAACATCACCCACTGCCTCAAGGTAGTTCATCGCTCGTTCAAGTAGCTTTCTGTCAGTTTTTTCATTTTGGACAATAGCATCGAGTTGTCCGCGGATTGGGCACAAAATTCATCTATTTCTTGTAACAACTCGCTCGTTGTGAGTTTGGGAAGTTCATTATTTGTTCGTTTCCGTTTTGATGTTCGTTGCAAAATGTCGGCCAGCATCTCGTAACTCGCAGGTACCCACCACGAATGTGCCACTTCATTGAGAGATTTTGACAGTGCTGCCTTGACATTAGACATGGTCTCCATCATGTTGTCAGGTCTGTAATCAAGCATCAACGGACTCGGACAAGAAATGGCGCCATGTGACCTTTTCTTAATGCGTATGAAATCTCCACGGAGAATATTTTGAATCCTACCGCTGTCGTCTTGTGTTACTTTATCAAGCTGGGATATCGCAAGCAGTAATGAACCCCGCCTCCGGTCACCTAGTGAAGACAAGAACTTGCTCCAGTAATCCCACGATCCGTAATGATGATGGTCTGGGCGCCCGAAACTTGGTAACGGCTGAATAATCATGCAAAGTGTATGCATGGATGATAATAACAGCTGATGGGAAACTAAAAACTCGACTTGTCCGGCGAAGTCTACCATTGAGCACGTCCTATCACCTAGCTTGATGCTGCCATCAACTTTCACAGCTCCGACAGTACTAAGGTATCCTTTTTGACGCAGTGCAGAAATCGCTCGAGCGAATTTGTTGCAATCTATTGTTGGATACTTCCTCGAACAGGAATTGAGCAATAATTTTGACGCTGAGCATGTGCCGTCGTCCGTTCGCGCACAGGTGTCAATCAACTTTGTCAAATCTCTTCCCGAGATGCGTTCATCCAGAACAAGTCTCACTGCATCTGTCGACCAAGGAGTCCCAAGTTGCCTTGCCCAATCTACAACTCTATCTATTGACCATTCCTGTACAGGAACTAATGAGCTTTCGAAGTTGGTGCAGCAACCGTCATTGGTTATTGCTCTACAAAATGTGCTCTTGCCCACTCCACCATAACCCAATACCATGAGTCTTATCCTTGTCACTGCAGTCTTTTCATTGGAAAGTAATGTAAGATAGCTTTGTAGGTTTGAATGGTTTGCAAGCTTTCCCAATGGCGGCGAAGAAATTGGATTGAGTGACATGTCAATTTCCAAGTTTGTCAATCGCTTTGATAACTCAAGCTGGGATTCAATACTGATATGTTCAAAATTATTGTCTGAAATGTCAAAGTACTCAATGGGAGAGTGTGCGGTCGCAACAGCATCGATAATGGAAGGATCTGACAACGCGTTGTTGGATAAGTCGACGTATCGAATGGATAGGTTGTTGGACAAAGCCTTAGCGATAGATCTCCCCCAAAGTTGAAGATCATCGTCACCAACTGTGTCGAATCCATTCCCTGACAAATGAATTCTCTTCAATGTCCTGTTCAGTGACACCCCGAGATCAAATAAGGCAGTATTAACTCCCACTCCCAACGAGTTCTTGTCAAGAATGAAATGCTCAATTGACGAGTTTTGACCCAAGCCACGACCAAGTGCCACCCCAGCCACGTTACCAATGGAACATGATGACAGGTCCATTGTTTTCAATACAGAATTATATGAAAGCATTGTCCCTAGTGCTATAGCGCCATCATCACCAATACTGTTTCCCCGTAGGACTAGCTTTCGTAACGTATCATTTGCACACAATGCATTTGCCACTGCAACACAACCATCGGTCAAAATATCATTCTTTTCCAGTATCAGTTCCGTAAGTGGACACTGTTTTGACATCAAAGCCCGTGCCAAGAAAATACAACCAGAACATCGGAGGTCGTTATACGATAAATCCAATTTAGTAAGACAGCAAACTCCACCACTTAATGCATTCGATAGAGACTGAACATCACTCTTGTCAGCACCACCGCCGATCCTATTCATCTTAAGACCTAATTCACGCAGGGAAGAATTGGACTTTAATGCGCAGAAGAGAGAATCGCCCCCAACAGGACCAATCATGTTCCCAGCTAATTCCAATCTTGTTATTGATGATTTGTTGTCGATTAATGAACTGGCGAGATGTGTTGCTCCCTCTGGACCCAAGGCACATTTATCCATTATGATAGTTTTGAGTTTTATGTTAGTTTTTAGTGCATTTGATATGACCTGGGTTGCTGTTGGTTCGCCCCCGCCAGCTTTGATATCATTTAGGCTTATGTCTAATAATTCGATGCTCTGAGTGGGAAGGGATAAAAAGGTCCCAACAGCACGTCCACCTTCGCTGCATATTGCATTTCTTTCTAAACATAGCCGTTTTAGATTTACAAATGGTGTTGATGGACTGGACAGAAACGAGAGGAGCTGTGATGTACCGCTCGGGCCGAGCCGACATCGTGACACATCAATACTGTCTATGATGGAAAGATCAACATCATGTTTCGCACAATGCCACCGAAAGAAGCTATGAAAGTCATTATCATTGGTGGCTGCGGAGAGATCACATCCGGAGACGTCCATGCTGTGTGACTGATCTACAGAAGTGCTTCTCCTTTCTCAGGCTCCCGTTTGATTGCCGCGATTCTGCGTTGAAAGGGTCTCATAACCTCTCAGGCTCCCGTCGTGCCGTAATGCACAAGAGATAGGAGATAAGAGTGAGTTATCCATCCTTTCATCACTACATCACTATGCAACGAGGAGGGGTGACAACTTCTTGACCGAGATGTCGGTACTTAACTACTCAAATTGACTTTCTTGGCGGTTGGTCAAAAAAATTATCGTGATTGCGCCGATTTTTTAGTTAAGATATAAGTTTAAAGGTAAACAGACATCAAAACATGATGACCACCCATGTAGGTTTACAGGGTGGTTTGCATCAGATTATTGTGGAAGTACCTGTTGTGGCAAAAAGTGAAAAACCTGTCTCACTGAAGAAAGGAGAAGGAGAAGGAGAAAATGGGCTCAGTTTCCAATACAACTAAGGTTTTGAAAAAAACTTGATTGGCATATTGCTAGCAGCCGGTGCAAGATTTTTTGTAGCAAGCTAGACAGAATGCAATTCGTAGAAACAGAGGAAGTCCCAGGTTAAAAAAAGGTGGCTTGTCTAAGCTTAGTTGTAAATGGGTGTATGTACCTCATGCACTTTGAGTGCGCTTTGCATGCAAAAGCAGGCATTATTGAAATAAGATATTATTTTAAAGGTAAAATGGGATCAAAACATGATGACCACCGATGTACGTCAACCCGAAAAAATAATTATTTACAGGCAACACTCTCTGTATTTACTGTTGAAGTACATGTTATGACAAAAGTGAAAAACTGTCTCACTGAATAAGAACAACAACAACAAGAAGAAGAAGAAGAAGAAGAAGGAGGAGGAGGAGGAGGAAAAGCAGGAGGAGGAGGAGGAGGAGGAAGAAGAAGAAGAAGAACAAGAAGAGAAGAAGAGAAGGAGAAGGAGAAGGAGAAAAGGGGCTCGGTTTACAATACAACTAAGATTTTGAAAAATAATGATAATAGGATAGAAATAATTTTTTTCTGGATATTCCTACCTAGTGGGCTCCGTATCCAACTGGCCATCATCGTGGGGAAGCGGAAAATGGGGTAGACTGATGGAAGCACTGGTCACAGTCATTCAGCAATCATCCATATAGAAGTATAGCAATGTGGCCCACTCTATGATTGATGACTTTATTTTGCTCGAGATGCAGTGTAGTGCTTGATGGTGATTGAAGACAAATTAAATAAAGAAAAAATTAGACGACAGTATACACGCAAAATCAAAACTTCTGTAAAAGTCATAAGTAAATTAAGGACCAACAATAGACTACAATAAATCAACTTCTTTTTGCAACCAAATAGCAAAAAATGCAACAACAAACCAAATCTTACATATCTCCACTGCACCAGTGACTAGCCTTGACAAAACCTAGCCCTGACTGATAGAATGTTTGTCCCGTTTGGTTGATTGTTATTTCTTTGATTTTTGCATTTTACAAACAAGTTAGCAATGTTATTACTAAGAGGTCAAAGAAGGAGACAAGTAAGTTGAAGTGTAATTTGGATAGCATGGAAGAGAAGGAGGACTTACGGGTTTGCAAACACAGCAGCTAAGGCCTCCCTAAGAACAATTTGAATAGTCGTCATCGGGAGATTTCCATGAGGCAATGATGTAGAATGAGAACATAATTGAATTGACACTAAAAGGTGTTCACCCTCATGAACACCCTTGCTCCTTGTTTGCAACACCGTGATATTTTTGTCACAAAAAATGAATCAAAAATTCTTGACTCGTACAGTGTGCCATACCAAACCAATCAATTGCATTGAATGGAGATGGCAGATTGATGATAACTTCTGTCGGCTTGGTGTGGGAGGCCAAGATTTGTTAGTAGGTGGGAATTCTTGTGGTGGATGAGAATTGTGTTCGTACATATTTTTGTTGTTCATAGATGCCGGTATGATTTTTATGTACACGAAACAAAATGATCGCGGGAGCATCGAAATAATAGGATAGAAATGTTCAGTCCCATGGTTCCTAAGGGAGTCAGTTTAGAAATCAGTTTATAAATACCTAGATCGAGTTTAAGGCATTGCTAGATGAAGGAAAAGGAAAAAGTATATATGAAATATGGCGTGAAGGACCTATGAATAATAGGAGGGATCCAGTAGTGTCATGTTCAAAAAAATACGTCTACCTAGAGCAAGAGAAGGTAAACTACAGTGAAAGGAGTGACAATTTGTCCCTCCTTTATTCATTGATGTAGATGTAGACCGGTGACAAATTGTCACTCTACTATGCAAATCCTGTGCAGAAACTTGCTACCACAGAATGAGAAAGGTTCACTCACTGGGTGACATTAGGATGTTTTAAATTAATTCCGTAGAGATTTATCTGTGAAAGTGCTTGACCTACTCTGCGACATTTAGACATTTTAAATTCGGACAAAGCAAAGCCAGCAAAATCTAATCAAACCAAAGGAATTCTCTGTCTCACATGTAATTATGCCAATATACCAACCACTTCATCATTGTGCTTTTAGTATCAATCCTCTCTTTGCTCATGGGGCATCTGCTCCAACTGTCTTCTCTTTTCTGAACGAACTGCTTCATTCATTGTAAATTGGCCCCTGACTTTGGCACTGTCAAATCAAGACACAGGGCAGTCATTTTGAACACCTGTACCCCAAAACACAACATGACATTTAGTAAAATGATGTCTTCATAATGTTTCATTCAATATAATGATTCTCTCCCATGCATCATCATGAAAATCATATCACAAGCAATCAGATCCTCCGAATCATCCTGAGTCTCATCATGATTCCTCTCCATTGTTGTTGAATTAAACACATCATAGCAAGGATGCTATTGTAAGGAATACATTATGTTGAGACTGATCTGTAAATAACTGGGTCAATTGCCAGAGGTGGACAACATTTGTACCCCCTCTATTCATACTATACCTATGTATGTAAAACCCACACATGGACTTAGGTAGAAAACATACAGCATTCTAAATGAAGATGAGATGGTGCAAGGATGCACCATATCTATGGTAGTTTTTGGAGATTAAAATAAAATAGATATGAAACGAATCTATGAATCCTTCATTTTGTCAAGGTGCGGTATGTTCTCTATAGCTATTGCAAATATTGCTCAACTGTGCAAAGGCAGCTTCCTTGCTCCAAACAGCTATCAGAAAAAACGGGGGATCTTGCAACTGAATTGACCCTACAATCAAGCTGGCTAATTATGGATTCTGAAAGAACTGGCAAATTTGAAATGATGGAAGTTCAATCAAGAAAAGGACCCTGGCAGAGAATATTTGGCAAGGCGATATTGCCTGAAGCGAACCGACAAAAATCTCATTCCAATCATGTGTACAAACAATTCATGATGCAACTCTAGGCAACAGAAAATGACAAGAAAGAAAAATTACAAACAAACTTAATAACCTAGGACAGTCATTGATACTATTTAGGCCACTATCTAGGAAAGATTCGAATATTGCTCACAAAGTAGATTGAATATTTTTGAAAATATTTGAACAAATTTGAACATGTTAAAAATGTCCAAATATGTTCAGAAAGGGGGTTTGTATTTTGATTAAATGTCATCACATATTTTTAATACTATTGAAGTCAATGAATATGTCCAAAAATGTTTACAAATGTTCAAAAGTGTTTGAAATTATTCAAGAATTACTGGCATCAATTTGATTGTTATCGCCAACTAGAGGTTGGCTGAAAACTATATAATGTAGATTTAAAGGGATATAAAACTTTCCTGCCGTACTCACCATATTTCTGTTCATGAATCCATTGACAAGACGGCATAAAAATTTGAAGGCAGGCTTTCGAGTAGTTTAATAAGTACTATAATACTCTACCAAAGATATTTTTGTTCAATCATACTTCTAAAAATCTCATTTCGCAATTTACTGGTTCTTCCTGTAGTAATTTTTGGCTGTGATTTACACAACTGGACCCAGTGAGACATATAGGGCAGAGCTATGTGCTATGTCTCTGGCGGTGATTTTTGACAAGGAATCATTCTGTACAATTACCAGATACCAGAGATGACTACTTCTATGTGTTCTTGTAATATTGTATATGGAGTTTCGGATCTGGACTAGTCATTATTATAGTAGCAAATCTAGTATAGTGTTCTGTTTGGCATCACAATGACACATTGACATCTCAATCTTTGGCTTCTCTTCTAACAACATGATAAAACACTACTTCCACAATATATTTTTATTAATTGTATGGCATGAGACAATATTTTGAGTGAACCTTTCCTTAGACCTTACCACAGCTTACATACAAGCAAAGTAATGGGAGTGGGGAATTACATCCCTGGGCCCAATTGAGCTGTTGTGGCCTTCCCAGATAAATGACCATTCATATACACCCGCAAATTGAAAAGATAGTCTTGCCAAATGACATGCTCAAAAGGACATTGTGAAACCAGGTGACAATGTTTCAGACGAAACAAAGCACATAACTGCCAATGTATAAGAAAGGCAGAATAATGCAAACAAACGAAGGCACAGGAAATCTCAAAAAAGACATCTAATCTTTCACATCCTTGAAATCTACTGGATAAACAGACTTCACCAAAGGGCCATGGCCTTTTAGTATAAACATTCCATCCAATGTGTCCAATGCAGTTTTGGTGACTTAGTTTACACTTTACACTTTACATTAGCTTTTTTATTTAGTTTTAACAGAATAACTATTGCAGTACAATAAACAACAAGTGATTCCATTGAAGCAACCTCTATTCTAGTCCAAAGGGAATTTGATATGCTAGCATCTCTTGAATTGAAACCAAAAGAATGACAATGTTTAAACATATGGAGAAGAGCCAAAACAATGACCATATATCAAACAGTTCAAGAAACAAATATCAAAATGCCCATGCAATGAATGTCCAATCAAGAGCAATCATCAAAATTATACCATGTGCAGCAACAACAAAGATGATATACACCTATGGTAGTGCCCAAAGAATGCTCACAATATCTCAACCATGGAGTTAGAATTGGTCAGGAGTTAATGAGGCTTCTTATGACTTGGATACATGCATTTGTGATAACACTATTTCCTGTGGTGAAACTTAGATTTCGATGGTACCTCATATTACTAGACTGCAGAATGCATTCTGTAGCAAAAAGGCTTTGTTGAACAAGTAACCACAGGCCACCAATGATGACAAAGCAGCAGTTGACCAGGAGATTTGTGCGCCCAAAGCTCATCACACGGAAAAATTATCATAGCAGATCTCAAAAAGATTTCACCGAATTGAAAAGCCTTACCAAGTAATAGCAGACCCAGTCTTTCAAATCATTCATCTGCTTATGTTATAAGTATCACTTTTAGGATGCGCGGAGTGTCGAAAACAAACATTATGCAGAGTCAAGATATATTATAGCCGATTATTTGTTGCATCATCAATGAATCTTGCCATGCTGTCGAGAATAATCACTTTAATTTGGATTTCATCCACCGTAGTATCTTCTGTATGTATCCATAATCCTTTCCATTATCAATTTCTGATCCCGAATCGCATCTGGGTGAAACAAGAGATCGTGAACATACTGCGTACTCCGTTCTGCTACCAAACGAGAATGCTCTAGATTTCTCTCAGCCCATTGAACGATTTCTTCAACATCGGACATATCTTCCTCTATGGGCAAATAATGAACAAATGGTTGCAGCTTTGTTTCCATTACCCAACTTTCACATCGTGGTTTCGGCATAATTACTGAAATACAGAAATAAGAAATGAAGATGATGGCAAAACGATGAACACGTGGTAGCGCCGTCGAAACCAAGCAATATCAACAGACGAAATACTTACGAACACTCCTGCTGAAAAGCATCCACTGAATTTGCAAGGAGATAAGAAAGAAGGGTACAGTTAAAATGACGAATCAAAATCATTATTGAAATCTACCAGATCTTACCGTCAAGTCAATGTTAGCACAGTCCGCGTCATCTTGGACTAACAAATAACGATACTGCAACACGTTTTGAATGCGATCTCTTATTGATGATGCATCCATACATGCAGTGCTGGCTTTAAGTCCATCTGTCGAAATGGCGTGCGCATGCTTTGCAGCAAAATCAGTGTCAATCACTTTGATCCATCTGGATGTAGATAGAATGTTTCGACGATTAAAGGGCCAAATAATGATACCAAGATCATCCCCAGCTTCTCCACGGGGAGAAAATAGGCAAGTTGGCTTTATTCTGCCTAGTAACTCCGAAATTTATTATCTGGCGAGAAAAAATGTCACAGACGGATACTTTAAAACCACTGTAAAAATGAATATGATTTCCATACAAAATAGGAATAGCAGGGACCTCACTTTTACTGAGTCATCTAGTAAAACTCGTTTGGATTCTTTACTACTCGCACCATCACTTCTCCATGCTAACGGAATCTCGGGAGTGAGAAGTATAGAGCGGCAGACAAAGAAGATATAGTTACGTGCAAAGCGCACTTACAACTGTGAAGAGCAAGTTTCATTCCTCCACTTTTCTTCGCTTTAAGAAGCCTTTTGAATGAATTTGATTTGAGATCGGCTGTATTTCTATCATCAAAATATGGTAGCGCCTCACTACACAATCTGCGAAGATATTCAATGTGCGTTCTATTCGCATGGGCACATTGTGAAAGGACGTACCCAGATGCAATGAATGGAGAATCTTTCCCTACATGATTGGCCATGACTACCGAGTTCAAATGAACAACGTCTTCTCGCTTCATTGATATTGATACTTTGTGTTCATGCCACTTTCCCATATAGTATTGAACCCTCTCTTCTACGCCAGGAAACCGTTGAGATCTACCTGCTTGCTCATTTGATATGAAGCCTATGTTCCCATTAACACTACTGGTAACGCTCTGCCCATAGTTGTTTTCATAAACTTCCATAATTCCCTGCACAACACGCCTCTCATCTCGAATCGCATCAGGATGAAACAAGAGATCGAAAATAAAGAGAGTACTCCTTTCTGATATCAAGCGAGTAAGCTCTGGATGCTGCTCAGCCCAGTAAATCATGTCTTCCACATTAGACATATCCTCGTTTATTGGTATATAATGCACATATGGCTGTAGCGTCCCTTCCATTGCCCAGCTTTCCCTGAATGTGAGTTGGTTGCGTGCGCAAAATGATGAGCGAAGACTTCGAATGATTTACAAACGGTACATCTGTTTAATCTAGTCTTACCAAGTAAACGTTGGAGCCAACACAACGGAATTAGATAAAAGCATCCATTTCAGCCCCGAGCTGACATCATTCCTGTGACGCCATTACAAGCCATAGTAAGAATCGTTCACGGCAAAAAAATCATTTATTATTGACAAACACACTCACCCCTCAATCGATATAATGTACCGGTATTTAAGCTGTTCTTTCATATCCATGTACGGTGCAGTCATGACTTCAGGGGCATCATCGTTGTGTTTCGAAAACTTTGCGTCGACCAATGAAGAATTGAGGTGTGTTGACACGAGTGCATATTTCATGTCAGGACTTCCAGAAATACTACCATGTTTGATAAAGGCACTGTCAACACTTTCATACTTTCCTCTCCATATGGCTTTCGGTATTTTCTTTGACCATGGGGTATCATTGGAAGGAACTTGAGAAGCAGTGCCGTAATGCCGTTTTCTGTTGAGTGGGAGAATTATTGGTTGTACCATCTGACTATTCTTGCAGAAACTGTTGACATACCCACGTTCATCGAGCTCTTCACCGCACAATGGTCGAACTTTTGCAAACATGGGATATTTGAGTAATGCCTCAGGCATGTATGAAGGTAATGCGTCACCAATAAAATGAATAACATTCGCCAACCCTCCAGCGTGCAAGATTGCAATGTCAATATAATCCCTGCAGTACGGCGCGAACACTTGCAGCTCCTTCTTATTCTTGTAGCATTCGTACAGTTGCTTCCTGTCCAAATCGTATAGGTTGACTAAAATATCCGCAAAGCTTGGTACTGCAATGTCGATTGCCGTTGAATGTATGTATCTCTGTCGAATTGCGTCCCATACATAGGAATGGATGAATTGTGCCATTTACCCATGTAGTATTTGATACGTTCGTCGACACTTGGAAAACGTTTGGATCTTCTTGTCGGATGATTTTTCCAATTGACATCAGGGGTCCAATTGGTTGGAAATTGATCCATCTGCGACAATTTTCGAACGGTCTCATGCCATCGTTCGTATTCTTTCTTCACTGATTTGCTGATTGCGTACGGCTTGGTCGACTGATCATTTTCCAAAGATGTGCCTGATATTGGTGCATCATTTGGATAATATTGCGCATTACTATTTTCTTTTACAGAATGGAATGATAACTCTACAGGATCAAATCCGCTATGCACTTGTGTTTCCAGAATGATCAACGCGAGAAATCCTATCAGTGTCAATTTTAGCACTGTCGTTCGTTGCTTTGACCTATTCAGTGAAGTCTTGGTAACCACCGCGGACAAGATAGGACTCATTATTCAATTTATCTTGTATCATTTGATGTTATTGAAGGCAACGATTTATTGATCACGTGACTCGCTCGTATCGTGCTTTGTGCGGTCTTCATTTTTGAGTTTTGGGACAAAAATGTGATGAAGGTATGGTAGGATGAAGGTTTCATGAAGGTGCAGAGGATACAAGAGGCGGATAGTGAGCGTTGAGAAGTTTAGTCAAAAAATATTGATTCCTCTGTATATTGAAAAGGTATCTTAAAAAGATGCTCACAACAAAAGTTGAGATGTTTTAACATCAAGTGACAGGCACTGGACCATGGTTCTTGCTCTACTCCCTCCGAGGCAACCGGATACAAGGGGTTAACTGCTACGCTAGACAGGCTAATGGGTGTTGGTGCCAAAACACTTGCGGGATTTAGTTGTTGCTACAATCCCCAAGCCCCAACGACTCTACAGTCGCCCATTTGTTAAAGGGTGGGGAAGGGGAAAACGCTTAACAAGCTACCTAAACACTCAACAATCAGCCCGCAGTTGTCGGTTGCACCATGGAGGTTGCGGCACGTCTCGCCACAGAATGAGGTTGGAGGGAGACATCTCCCTCCTCTGTGCCGTGGATCTGCCGCCGAGCTCGTCTGTCCATCACCCGGATCAAGTGACAGGCACTGGACCATGGTTCTTGCTCTACTCCCTCCGAGACAACCGGATACAAGGGGTAAACTGCTACGCTAGACAGGCTAATGGGTGTTGGTGCCAAAACACTTGCGGGATTTAGTTGTTGCTACAATCCCCAAGCCCCAACGACTCTACAGTCGCCCACCCGTGTGTGAGGTTCGCCGGTACACACGAACGAGGCTTTGGGACTTGGTCAAGTGCCCACCCCGAGCCACCGGCAGGAAGCTGTATCAGGCGGGCTGTCCTGGTGGCTCGCACACCCAGAGCCTGGTACTGACACAAACGAAGAGAGATGTTAAACATGTTGCCGCCTTAAGGCTGTCCTCCAATGGGGAGGGGCTGTGAAGTGATCCAGGGCGGCATGGGAGGAGTCCAGGGTCAGGCAGGTATCCCCCTGCCGTCATAATCGGACTCCTTGCACGCCCGGTACCCCGACCCTGCTCTGTCGCACCCCGTCATCACATTATGCTGCTGGGGCGGAAACGCTTTGCATTGTAAGGCGAGGAGAGGAGCACGTTGGTGACATCCGTGTAGACTCCACCGGCCACGTTGACGAAGCCGAAGTTTTTACGCATCTTCCTAGACATGCCGGCGGAGAAGCACGCCAATTCTTCACGTATGTACTCCATGAAAGTTGCGCTCCGCCAGCGACCCATTTTTTGGATTTCCATTTCGGAGTATCCAGACAACGAGAGCGCGTTCGCACCCCCACTACGCAGGGAATGTGTGTTGATTCGGGAAATGGGGGTGCCTTTTGCACTGGGTTAGTCCAATGCCTCTGCTGCCCACTTAAGGGCATCGCGGATGTTCTTATCCGTGACGTCAAAGCATGCACCCTTGTCGAAGTACGCCGACAGCAGGACTGTCGAGGCGTCTCGGATGTGTATGTAGCGGCGGCCCAGCGCACGCACTGGACAGTAGTAGGCATCCCCATTCGCTTCATGGTGCACGCACACACCCTTCCAGCCGTTCTTCTGGTTGTCCAACTTGAGGGTGGCACCGTCCGCTGAGAGGATTGCCCATGCAGGGGCCTGGCGACTGAGCTGGCGAAGGCGCCCCTGCTTGTCCTTCCTGAAGAAAGTAACATCACGCATGCGAAATTGCGTGGTTTGCTTGGACTCATTGCGCACCCCTTTTACGGTATACTCACCAATCCGGAGGAGGTAGTAGAATGCAATAAGGGTCCAATCCCCTACTGCCTTGACAAGCTCGGTTGCCCCCTTCTTTAAACCCGCGTTTGCGAGGAACTCTGGGACGTCGGCCTCGACTGGCAGTTGCTTTGTAGTGGGCGGGTCTGCCTTTCGCCAACCTTCTATCGTTTGGCTGAGTTGTGGGAGGAGCTCCTCGGAGTTTGCTAGTTTTGTAGGGTTTACCCCACGTTCCAATGCGATCGTCTGGCCAATGGCCGTGATTGCTTTATTGACTGATCCAGCTGCCACTTGTTTTTTGCGACCGTAGTAGCCTGATCGGACTCTTGCTGCGAAACCTGTGAGGAGGCGGGTTGCGTCGGAGAACTGGGTTGACGAGGGAAAGGGTCCACTCCCACAGCCGTGCTGTAGGTGACCCAATGGCGCCAATAAACTTCCCGGTTCCGGGTAGCCGCCGCCACTCTTCCAGCGTAGAAACCTTCATCCGCAGCACGGATATCATGCGCATAGAGATTGCGAAGGAAGGGCGGTATACGCTCCAGGACATCTGTGCAGGTAAAGGAAAAGTTTTGTTAAACAAAGCGCGTAAGTCATCATCAGTGGCACACGCCCATTTGCGCTCGCTGCCCCATGATCTAGAAGGAATGTCCGCCATAGCATTTTCGCACCCTGCCACGTGCAATGGCGTGAGCGGTGAGGCACCTCTTGCTTTCAGACGCAGCGCCAGAGCCCGGAGTAGTTGTGCTGCTACCAAGGAGCGTTTGGAAGCCATGCGTGTGACCCAGCTGACGGTGGGGCTGTTGTCACTAAAGAGGGCGACGTGGGGGCCCGACCTTAGGTCACATACCTCCTCCATTATGAGCCAGAGGAGGAGGAGCCCTGCCATTTCGAGGTCCGAATTGGTGAGTCGGCCCTTGGGGTTGTCTTGTGTGTTGATGTCATTCCGAACATCGGGTGGCCATTCCATTCGAAAAACTGTAGGAACACATGCTTTGGTTTCGCCCACGATAACGCCCCCCCCCATGCTTTGAGGCGTCCTTGACACCAACGTAGTCCGGCCAAGCCGTGACCAGCTCCGCGCAGCGAAGTGGGTAAGAACGTGGACTCCGTAGCAACGTCCCTGATCTCTTTGATAGCTGTTAGCAGGGGCAAGTTGCGGTGTAAAAATACGAAGGGTGGTCGTTTGCGCAGTAGTCGGTTGCATGGTGAGAGGAGCCCTCTGCCGGCGGGAATTGCTAGAAATGCATGTCGGATTTTTGCCACTACCGATTCGAACTGGTCAAACTGTACTCCTGCATGCGAGGCGTGGCTGGCTCGAATCCATTGATGCAAGATCGTCAGCAAGGCGTCACGCTTGGGTGCTTCCAGCCATAGTGTTTTTGTGCTCCCACCGAACGTAAAGCCTAAAATATCCTTCTGTACAGCCCACGCTCCATCTCCCTTTTTCAGCTTTTTGAGAGAGATCGGGTCTTCCTCGTCGTCCGCACTTGGTGGGAAGACATCATGGATGCCATGTAGGACCGCATTTGCCGTGTGCCGCCAATGCTGACGTGACGCTGGGATTGCCAGCCCGAGGTAGTCATCCATATATACCTCCAGAACATACCGTAGGTCCGCGTCTGTAGCCGCTTGCTGTGGCAGGGCCCGGTAGTCTTCACTGTCACTGGTCCAGTGGAGGAATTTGTTGTCGGGTAGGGTGCCCACGGGGACTTCGATGTACTCCGCGGCAACGTCCCGCCCTGTCTCCGAAGCGGCACAAAAGTAAGGAGGTGACTCTATCCAGCCCATTTGAAGTGAAGTGGGGACCACGATCTCGAGTGCGTCGGATTCCTGTTCCCGTGGGAGGACGTAACAGAAATTCCACTCCTGGCCAACTTCGCAGTCGAGGCGCCAGAAGCCATCCTTTATATCCCACTTCGCCATGAGGATCTTGCTGTCGGGAGTTGCTTCCGCAAATGCGTGGATGAACTGAGAGAGCACTTGTCCCATTTGGTCGATCGCACCACGAGGTGCTGTCTTTTCCGTCGCTTCATTCACCGAAGGCAAGGTACACTGAGCCAGTCTGATGTTATAAGACAGATCGAGGATTGCCCTATAACCCCGCGACTTGTGTGGGATCATGGCGATGGGAGAAATCTTCAGCTCCTTCGGTGGGTCGTCTTTGATGTCCTCCCACTTGACGACCCTTGCCTGACCTCGGTGTACCTTGTCCCACGTTTCGCGGCGAAGCTGGTCCGCTGCCTCTTTTGATTGTGCGGAGGGGTGTGAGCCCCTTGCTATCGCGGCCTCCATCTCTACCCGCGTCCATTCTTTCCCTGTTTTTGCAGGGCAACCTGCCGTGGCATAGCCGAGGAGGAGATCGGCCGCAGGATGGTAGAGAGCAAGGTTCCGGGGGCACATTGCATTTCGATAGTCGGATGGCCCCTGTTTGACGGGTGGGAGCCTGCCCCTACCGGCGTGTGATGTCCAGTAGGTGCATACGGCCTGCTCGGATTGTTGTTTCAGCCGCGCCCTTTTTGTGATCTTTCTCCATGCCTCCTTGGTCGCTCCCGTTACCCGTCTACCATCCGCCAGTTGAGGAGCCGTCTGTAGGGTGGGCGTGGCGACCGTGGCTGGATGTGCCCATGTGGGCGTGGCGACCGTGGCTGGATGTGCCCGTGTGGGCGGAGGGATGCACTGTTCTGTGGAGGTGGGCGCTTTGCCAAGGCGAGGTGGCTCACTGTTTGGCTCTTTGCCAGGACGAGTTTTCTCGTTGGGCGGCACTTTGCCAGGGCCCGACGTGCAGTGGGCTTTCGTACGACAAACGCCTGAGGACATCCATTTCCGGGACATGACGTGGAGCGACAAACACCCCCAAGTCCAACAGCAAAACACACACAGGCAAGTCAGGAGCCAAGACGATAATAAACACAAGAAAGCAACACCCAGGAAAACAACAGTGCCTGCTAATTGTTACTTTGCCAACACATATATGGTATGTTTCATACCTTCTCCTTGATTCAGTAGGTCCCTGTGGACACTTCCAAGCGTATTCGTCACTGCCACCGAGATCGTCGCACAATCCATGCTCTCTGTGCCAACCGCGCCGCTAATCAACCTCTCACTATGTTGTCCGAGTGCCGCCGCCACCGTTGCTCGACTGTCCCCCAATATGACAAGGTGGGGTGGTGGCGGTGGGGCGGTTTGTCACATGCGCCGCCTTTAGCTGGGCTGCCAGTGTCTGCCGCCGGTGCTCCTGCTTGCAGGTTGTAGTTGACCCCTGGTTCAATCTTCTTCCAGAGGCTTTCCACCCATGCCTCCGTGATTTTGTCCTTGGGCACGTGCCCTTTGCGCAAGCGGCACGGCTTGAATGGGCAGCAGCCACAGACGTGATTGAAGCAAATCATGTTTCGACCGCGGTCGTCGATAAAGTCTGGCAGAGTCGGTAGGTCCTCCCAGCTGATGTTGGCTGCTGCCAGGATTTTTCCGAACATCATACTGCCTTTAAAGGCATTGTGGTAGGCGGTCAAATGTGTGCGAAGGGTGGGGTGGACATGCCCCAGCTTGTCAGTGGCGGAGGGTTCGGCCTGCGGTCGAAACTGTGGTGGTGGGCCCGTTGGTGGAGGCGGCGGGATATACCCTGCCCCAGGGCGCCCGGCGTTCCCATGCCCGCCTACTGCGACTCCACTCCAGAACGGTGGTCCCGGCACACCATACACTACCGCCCCAAATGCACTGCGCCCGGCCCCCTGGAAGGCCTTGTCCTGGGTGTCCTGTGCTATTCCTTGCGTCGTCCACTGAGATGGCATCCGTCGGTTGATAGGTTCCTGCCAGCGGATGTTCGGGTAGATGGCGTCGAGTAGCGAGCGCGGGAAGGGAATCAAACTTTGGTCCATCTTAAATTTGTCGGGATGTAGCCTCTTGTTGAAGAAACCCCTTCCATCGCCCAATATTGCCCAGACGATTTGCCGACAGAGTGTCGCCGTGAAATCGTGGCGCTTCTCCTCCACGTCCTCATCCTTCATGATCTTGTAAATATTCCACACTTTTTGGAAGTGGTCGCACTTTGCCCCGAAGAGAACGAAGAGGAGACTGGCATAAGTGGACGTCAGTATGCGTAGCTCGTGGAAGGTTGAGGGAGGATGGCGAGGGTCAGTCGAAGTTAGCTTGAAGGCTTCCTCGAGTGTCCGATTTCCCTTGGAAGTGAGAAGGGCTTCTTCGCGTTGCAGTGCAAATTCTCGTTCTGCCGCACTGACGGGCCGGCATGTTAGGATCGACAGGCCCATGCCAGCAGACTTCAAGACGGCGGTCCCCCCCCCCGGGGTTGAACTTCAAATCCACCAGATCGTCGAGAGTTTTCTTCTCGAAGAAGATCCCGCCGTCAATCTCACAGTTTTGTTCGTTAGCAAACGCCTGCATACCCTCTTTCAGATTGGCTCTCACCACCTCCGTCTTTCTGGCTGATTGCAGCGTGAGCCACAGCCGTGGTATCCCTCGCGGCTCCGCCACCCCGCAGAAATCCTGGAGGGCTGCGAGTTCATATTCCGAGTATATATGCTTTGTGGAGTTTGTGAGGCTGGAGCTGGTGCCGCCGGCGGGCGTCTCCTGCCCTTTCTGCAGTGCTTCGACTACCGCTCGGAGGGTTTCCTCCGTCCGTAGGGAGATGCTGTCCATGGCACGGCGATCTGCGTGCTCATGCGACGCGATTGTTGGTGCCGCCGAGTTGTGCACGGGATGGGCCCCAACGTGGCAAGAAGCCTTGCTGCGGTCCAGTCGGTGAAAGTATCATCGAATGACAGGATGGGCTTGAGGTCCATGCTTAACAGGTTCTTGTTGCCGTCGTTTGTTTGGGCTGCCGCCATGGCCCATAGTCTCAAGAGGGAGGAGTCTGTGTCATCCACCGGCCCGTTACCCACCTTGCCGAGCCGCACCACTTCCAAGAATAGATCCCACGGAGTTCGCGGCTTGTCCGTGAGGAACTGTGCAAGGAGGGTTGGGATGAACAGCATTGTTGGCACCTGCTGTGTTGATTTCAACCCTCCCGGTTGATACCAGCGGGGTTGCAGAGTACCCGGGGTCAACAGTGCCCCAAACTCGACTTCGTCCGTCCCCATTGTGATGTTGGGCCAACTCCAAGGCTTTTCAGGCTTGAGGGCCACTGGGATGCACCCTTGTTGCTTGGCCCTGTCTCCCACGAATGCAACTGTTCGCATGGGGGTGTCATCGCCCGCCGTGGGATCAAAATACACCGCCGCCGAGTGGAGGACGTTGACGTGACGGTTCCCTGGCTGCATGACTGCAAACAGGCGCAGGGGTCCCACCAAGGCTTGCTCTTTGAAGACCTTCGTCTTCGCAGCTGCGCCGCCGACCTCTCGCTGCCACGCCCACTCGCGCTTGTGGAAAGTCGCGTTGTTGTCCGCGCGTGCGGCGAGTTTGCGAAGGGCGGCCTGTAGTGTGCCCGACAGCGGTGCCACGTCTGTTGTTGCCGGCGCCGCCGCGGTGGGCTGAGCTGTTGCGTTCGGTGGGGGTGGTCCTGTGGGTGCCGCCGCGGTTCCCGTGGCGTCGCGGTCCTCGGCGGTGGGTGGGAGGAGAAGCCACGGGTCGTTGTCGATGTCCGGCGTTCCGGGCGCCCGTGCGTGGGAAGGTTGGTTGTGGTCCTCTTGTGATTGCGTTGGATGCGCCGGTGCTTCGTCGTTGGGCGGTGGTGAGGTGCTGTTCAAGCTCTGCCCAATTGTGGCAAAAGCCTCAGCAAGGAAGTCTCGTGCTTGCACCATTTGTGCCGTAAGCGAAGGCGCTGTTATGGTGATTGTGTGGTGAAGAAGCGGACAAAAATGCTTAACAAGCTACCTAAACACTCAACAATCAGCCCGTAGTTGTCGGTTGCGCCATGGAGGTTGCGCACATCTCGCCACAGAATGAGGAGGGAGACATCTCCCTCCTCTGTGCCGTGGATCTGCTGCCGAGCTCGTCTGTCCATCACCCGGAACAAGGAAGATCGAGTGAGAAAATTCTTTTCACCCTTGCTGCCCTATGCCATGACATCAACAACAACAACAACAACTTAGCAAATTAGGTAATTATTACGCTACCTAGACATATTTAACCCTACCGGAGTCTTTAGGCTCCCAATGTGTCGCATTGAGAGGGGCGGTCGTAACCGCCTGAGAGTCAAGCTGTCCTTCCAGGGAGTTTCCTGGGCATATAAAGTAAGTACTTTATGTGTGAGAGGGGTGAGTGAGGCGGTATCGTTCTCTTGCTGTTCTGATGGCAAGTAACCAGTAACTCTCTTTTCCCCCCGTTGATGTATCCATCTCGCCTAGGTTCACCTCTAGCATCCATTTATCATGTTCGGCCAGTCCTTCTCCCCCCATTTCAATTTGCTTTTCAATTTCTTGTAGCAGATGCTCCTTTCCTTTTGAGGCGATTAGGCCGGCTGTACTATCATGCATCGTGATATTACGATAAATCCACACCCCGTGTGTGGCTTCCAGCAACTTTTGGACCAGTTGTTGTGCCCAAGCTGTAGGTGACAGGTTAGCGTGATCCTCTAAGATGTCGCAGTGATCAAGGAGGAGGAGTTCTTTGGAGATCATCCCTTCCATCATTCTTGCCCATCCTATCCGCTCCTGGGAGAAGATGAACGATTCATACTGTCCTTTGTACTGATGATGATGTCGGACCGTATTCCCTCTGGCGAAAAGGAAGGTCGTGATAATCTTAGCTAAATCCTTCTTCGTACCACTGGAGTAGAGCCAGTCTCGTATTAATTGAAGTTGCTGATCAACACATTTCACTCTACCCTCCTCCTGGCATCTTAATAGGTGCGCTGTCGTCTCCTTGCAGGTTGTACAACTGGGGCACTTCGTCCCTAGATGAGCATAGGCTTTCTGTTTCGCTAGATTACCTAGTACTGCCGATATACCGAAGACCTGCTTACTCGCAAAAAGTTGGAACATTTTTGGGAGAGCGCCTAATGTGTGATGCGTGACTTGCCATGCGACCTTGTCGAATTGTTCTGCTGACAAGATTCCCTGGGAGACAAAGAGAGACTTAGCTTCTGCCTTGTGGGTGACGTAGCGCAGGACGGCCTCTGTATCCGATGTAAGTTTGTGATTGTCGACTACGATAGATAACGTCTCTGACGGCAACTGCGGGTATGTGGGGTTCTCAGCACCACTTGCGATGATTTCCCGCTTTGCCGCTACGTCGCAGGTGCAATTGAGTTGCGAAGGGCGGGTCAGTGTTGTCCAATCTACTACTTCATCCTGATGTGCTTTTACGTGAAAAAACCTACGTCGGAAGGGAATCTTTTGTCCGTGAACTGTGATGATTTTTAAAATGTCTGCGTGTTTCCATTTCGGTGGAACTCGGGATGGAGGTAGGTTAGACAGCGTGTGTAGTGCGCCCATGCAATCAGAATAAATGTCGACCTGACCGGTGAGTGTCGGCTGGATAGCACTGATACTGTGAAGGATGAGGTGAATCGCCATCAGTTAGTTCTCCTCGGAACGCGTTGGCGGATAGGGAATGATCTGCGAATGAAAGGGACAATTGTCCCCCACTGGTGGAGCACTCGAACATTATCGCCGCTGAGCAGGTGTGTGGGTGTAGTTCTCGTAGGAAGGAGCCATCAGATACGCACATGAGTGATCCAGCTCGTATTGCGTCGTACAACCAGGATCCGTCTCCCGTAAATTTGAGGCCCTTTCAGATTCGCGGGTATTGCCATGATCTTAAAACCTCCAGGAAATGTTGGAAGTCCTTCTTTTGGGGAGTGAACTTAATGTGGGAGTGTAGTACGATAGTATTTGGCTGCTCTTCGTTAGTCGAGCATAGGTGCGTGTGAGAGAGGTCCGTCAAGACTGGGCCATGAGGCGTATAGGCAGAGTGTCGCGCCCTTCTGACTGAGTTATGCTTATTATATTGTGTTACTCCGTGGCTGGTCGTGTGATAGAGTATGTCTTGGCGAGGGTCATACCTCCATTGCCATATGACGTGGGTGTGGTGTGTGAAATCCCCGAGTTTCAACCTACGGCGGCCTCCCGGGGTGATGTGGCTCAATGCATCTCTCCAGAGATTAAAGGCACTTTGTGATGGACGTTGTTTACGAATCGAAGAGTCGACCAATTCTGCCCTGCTTCACAAGGGTGTAGGTATCTGGGGTTGATGGTGTTGCCATCGGCATTATACACATCGGAGTCGAAGAGCACTTGCTGATGGAGCCGCACCGTATTGAGAATTCGGCAGTCCTCTAAGGTGTACCCAGCTCGTTCAAAGGAGATCATTATCCATTGGTCGTGCTATCTCGGCGGCACAATGATATCTTTCCCTAGCTGTAGCTTCAGTTGGTAATGATCTAGTTTCTCCCAGAGGCTGGTGCAGAAGCCTGTAGTTGCCCGTGTGATGTACCGCGAGTATGGAATCGTGAAAGGTTGCGAGGAGATGCCTATCTCAATAATACGGAGTTCAATTGACAGTTGTAGTTGAACGCCGACTACCGAAGAAGTGCCGAAATGAACAAAGAATTTTTTGTAGGCCTCGATCAGGGTCTCAATCCCCCAGTGTGGAAAGCCAAGACCGTAAAATCCTGTATCGAGATAATGACATAGGCCAAGAATCTGGAGCTTCCAAGTGGAACTCCATAGGTCTCCTTCACATTGTTTGATACAAAGGAAGGACTCAACAGTCATAGGATATGAGTTTCTCAGAAACCATAGCCAATCAAGACTTTCCTTCCTAAGAATCCACCATACATATTGTAGGTGTTTTCTTAGGTTGAATATCCACTGGCAGCTTTCCTTCTCAGGAACCTTCCCATGGGACGGTTCCTTCAAGACTGTTGGATATGGGGCAGTCATGCAACTGCCACCTATCACTGCCAATCTCTTAATGATCATTTATGTCTCATTCGAACATGATGCATGTCTCACTTGTAAAACCTAAATGATAAGCTCACAATTTACCAACAACAACAATCTCTATTACCCTATCTACGCTAATAGGTATTTAGTATTTTTTATCTCCCAAACGGCTTAGGTCACTATCTATAGATAGCCGTTTCCGCGACCTTCTCGCGTGAAAGCCAACGAAAATTTTTTTTCCTCCACTTCGTCATTCGTGCTCCGTTGCGCAAGCAGACCCGTCGTCAGCTACGTCATACGAGAGTGTGCAAAACGCAACTACGTCGCGTCAGCCACGAGAATTTGCGCACGTCAGCGGTACCCCTAGGAGCTTTTTTAAGGCCCTATTCATCAGTACACGCTTAGGTGACGCACTTAAGAGAATGAGCACCTCAAGGGCAGTCCCTGATGGACTTAAAAGCCAAGAGTGTGAGAGGAACCCGGGACGGAATAAGCCGCCCGTTCCATACATACCCGAAAGGGATGTAGTTCAAGATGCTTTGGCAGTAGATACTACCGCCAGCACGATGAAGCTCACCCTACCGGGTAAGGTAGAGCTGAGGGTATCCGTATGGTCAAACGGTACCCCTGAGCAATTCCTGATGCATGTCCAAGCAGCCCTGGATGCCGTGAGGCAGAAGGGCCTTGATACGGCATATGATAAAGTCTGCAAGGACCAGAAGGATTGCATCAAGAAGGCAACAAAGGCCGAAGAAGCCTTTAAAAGTTACTCGGGATTGGATGCGAATCCTCCCGAAGAAAAGGCTTATGAAAAGGCCCTAGAAGCCGCAAAGAAGGCTGACGAGGCTGTTACGTCCGTCATCAATCAAGTGTTCAGCCTCTACTCCAACCTACTCACGGAGGAAGCAAGGCGCCCTGGAAGAAGATCGTGAGTGAACAAATTGACTGTTCTCCATGGACGGATATCTACGGGGAAGAACATCCCGAGAAGCGTGAGCAGTCTTGGGGGTCATTCATGGAATGTGTCAGCTTCCATTTGTTGACCGTGTTCCGTAATGACGCTGCTGAGACTCAGCGCTTCTACATAAGTAACGGGTTGAAGAAGCCCAACAGGGTTCCGATTCGCCAGTTCATCAGCCGCATCCAGCAGCTGAATGGCTACTTGGACTTATTGCCCTGTCTTTACTACTCCAACCGTGCCACCAAGCTCACCGCTGTGGTGAAGCCGTTCGATGACCCGGACCTAGCTAGTCACATATTACGCATGGTCCCAAGGAATTGGCAAGACCAATACGAACTCAGTGGGGCATCGGTACCCCAGAGCGTTCGGAAGCTTCTAGAAGCACTCGAACGTATCGAAAAGGCTTATCCAACCAACAAGGATCGGGATGGGCCTAAGAGCTCTGCGAAGTCTGGTGACTCCTCCAAGCAGAAGATGGTTACGTTTAAGGATCGTATCCCACGTAAGCGTACCACAAGTGCGAAGCACTGTATCTTGTGCAAGAAACATGGGGGCGCGCACACGACCCATAATACGCAAGACTGCCGCAAGTATGCGAAGGATGGTTCCTTCAAAAAGGATTTCACAGGAAGAAAGCCCCGTGGACCTTCGCATTCTATTGAGGCTTCTCCTCGCACCAATAGTGCCTATGCGCAATTGTCTGCGAAGATCAAAAAACTTGAGAAATCTAACAAGAAACTCAAGCGTTCGCAGAAGAACGCATAGCGCCGTCCACGAAAGTGACAGCGATGACTCCGACTTGTCCTGAAAGGATGGGTGCGGTAGTACAGGGGAATTAACTAAATGTTGTAAGAAACTAAAAGTAATAAACAACCAAGTGATACTTACCCCAGTCCGAGTAAAACTACCGTTAACTCAAATTCAAATATTAATTCGAATAAAGAGTTTATAAAAGATTTAAAAATCTTAGTAAGATACCGAACATTCAATTTCAAATAATCGAATTGTTTACAATACTACGACGAAGCAAGATCAAAAAAGTCTTGCAGCAAAAGTCGAAAACAACACACAGAGTGAGATAACTGTCGAATTGTCGGACCCGAACTGTCGGTGCCTTTCTCAATAGTGTGAACACTTCTTTCAAAAGTCAAACTGAAGGAAGAGTCACAGCTGTAGTGGCCAAAGCATGGCACACCTTAGCAACTGAAAATCAACTTCCACAGAGACACGAACACTCGAGGAAGAGTTGCACTAGTAACAAAGTCCTTAAAGTTCTACTTGACAGTGGATCTGATGGTGACTTGATGTTCCATGAAAAGGGAGCATCCATGCATTTCCCCTACTTGGCTAGGCAGGTGCCAAATTCTTGGCACACGTCGAATGGGGACTTCCTAACCAAAGGAAGGAGTGAAGTTAATCTTCAATTTTTGATTATTCCAACAGCAAGGAGTATCTGGTGAAGCCAGGCGTTGTGGAATATGATAAGAAGAAGATGGCCAAGCCAATGTATGACCTCATTCTTGGTTGTAATACCATGAAAGAGTTAGGAATTGTTCTAGATTTTCGAACAAAAGAAATAACAATTGATGACGTCATTTTGCCAATGAGGGACATCAATAGTCTGACTAAGTCAACAATGGACAAAGCCTGGGCTGTTAACAACAGCATGGCTCATGAACCCAGCAGTACGCAAGATGCGACTCAGCGAGTGGTACATATCCTAGACGCTAAATATGAAAAAGCAGACCTCCAATCAGTTGTTAGCACCAACTGTACTCACCTTAGTCTCCAAGACCAAAACAAGTTACTAGAGTTACTCACAGAATTTGAGGAACTTTTGATGGAACACTAGGTGATTGGAAAACAGACCCTGTCTCCCTGCAATTAAAGGAAGGCGTAACGCCATATCATGGTCGACCATTCCCAGTGCCAAGAATGCACAAAGAGACCATAATCAAAGAATTAAATAGGCTCTGTGAACTGGGGGTATTGGAGTTTCAGCCTGCATCAGAATGGGCGTCACCCACATTTATAATACCAAAAAAGATAACACTGTACGCTTTATCTCAGATTTTAGAGAGGTAAATAAACGACTAGTTAGGAAACCGTTTCCATTACCTAAAATCAGTACAGTGTTGCAAGAGTTAGAAGGATTTACCTTTGCTACAGCCCTTGATTTAAACATGGGTTACTACACCATAAGATTGGATCCTGATGCATCCAAGATCTGCACCATCATCTTCCCTTGGGGAAAGTATTCTTATCTTAGATTACCGATGGGTATAGCAGGTTCTCCAGACATTTTTCAGGCAAAGATGTCAGAGCTAATGGTAGCCTTAGAGTTCGTAAGGACTTATCTGGATGATTTGCTTTGCATCACCAGGGCAAGTTTGGACGACCACCTAGATCATTTAAGGAGGGTTCTTACCAGACTGCGAGATGCGGGCTTGAGAGTCAATGCCCCAAAATCGAAGTTTTGTGCTATAGAAACAGAATACCTAGGGTATATCTTAACAAGGACTGGCATCAAGCCACAACCAAACAAAGTACAAGCGATACTCGCAATTACGCCACCAAAACAAGTCAAAGACCTCCGTGAGGTTCCTGGGCATGGTCCAGTACTATCGAGATCTTTGGGCAAGACGTAGTGAAATGCTTGCCCCACTCACCTCACTTGTAGGGGAGTGTGGTCATACCAAAGTCACCAAAGCCAAAAAGACTAAAAAGCGACCTTGGTATTGGGATGAGGTACATCAAATAGCATTTGATAACGTAAAAGCTGCTATCGCTAAAGATGTAGTTTTAGCCTACCCTGATTTTTCAAAGCCATTTGAAATATTTACTGATGCCTCGTCTAAACAACTTGGTTCAGTGATAACTCAAGGTAATAGGCCTCTTGCGTTCTTCAGTAGGAAGTTGTCTGAGATGCAACAAAGATACAGTGTGACCGAAATTGAACTACTGGCCATAGTGGAGACACTGAAAGAGTTCAAAGGTATACTGTGGGGACAACAAATAAAGGTCTTTACAGATCATAAAAACCTAATCCAAGATGCCCTTGGATTAACCTCAGACCGAGTATACCGATGGAGGTTACTCCTAGAGGAGTATGGTCCCAAATCGTGCACATAAAAGGCATCCATAACACTGTTGCTGACGCCATCTCCAGGTTAGACTCGGTCCGATCAAGGATGACAACGCCAATTGGATGACGTTCACGAAATGCTGGTGTCATTACACTGAGCATGCTTCAAGTGCTAATAGCACTTCTACTCACCAAGATAGTATCAATCTGGTGTTTGCAAATCGCAGCAACGAAGATGCAATTTACCCATTAACAGTGAAGGAAATTGCACAAGCCCAGGCGACAGATGCAACTTTAGAAAGGCTTAGTAGACATGACAAGTATACCACTCAATTAGTAGAGGATACACATTTGTTGTGTAAGGATGGCAAGATGGTCATTCCCACATCCCTTCAAAGTCGAGCAGTTAGCTGGTACCACCACTACTTGCAGCATCCTGGACACACACGTCTTGAAGAGACGTTACATGCAGCGATGTATTGGAAAGGTATGCAGTACCATCCGATCACATGTCAAAAACTGTCGTATATGTCAAGTCAACAAACGACGCAAGCATAAGTATGGGAAACTCCCTACTAAGCTAGTCATCACAAACCCTTGGGAGGCATTATGTGTGGACCTTATTGGACCATATACCCTCAAAGGTAAAGATGGGACAGAAATTGACTTTATGTGTCTTACTATGATCGATCCAGCTTCCAGTTGGTTTGAAGTAGTAGAACTGCCGGTAACCACAGATGCGGTTACTCCCACGGATAACAAGGGGCAACAGGGCAATAAGACTCATAATACACCTAAATTACCATACTTTGACAAGTCATCTGCAATGATCAGTAATTTAGTTAACAAGACCTGGTTTAGCCGTTATCCACGTTGTCAATACATTATCTACGACAATGGAAGCGAATTTAAACTTCACTTGAAGCCCTTTGTGAATCATATGGGATCAAGCGTAAGCCAACCAGTGTCAAGAACCCACAAGCGAATGCAATACTGGAGCGGGTGCATCAAGTAATCACTTCAATGCTCCGCACTACTGCACTAGACATGGCCGACACAGTAGTAGCCAGTGACATAGATGCGTTCTAACAAACGCAGCATGGGCCATTCGCTCAACTTACCATACAGTACTTAAAGCCTCCCCAGGTGCAGCTATCTTTGGTCGGGACATGTTGTTCGACGTGCCCTTCCTTGCTGACTGGAACAGAATAGGAGAACATAGGCAGCGCCAGACTGACCTCAACACGATGCGGGAAAATCGCTCACGCCGTGATTGGGATTATAAAGTTGGTGATCAAGTACTTCTTAGAAAAGATGGTATCCTCCGCAAATCAGAGAGTCGGTATGAAAGTGATCCTTGGACTATCACAACTATTCATACGAATGGGACTATCAGGGTTCAACGCGGTACTAAATCTGAAAGATTTAACATCAGAAGAGTCACACCTTTTTTAACCAAGAGCCTTAACTTAAGCATGGTATTTTTATGTGGCACCTCCCTCTTCCGTACAACACTTACGCTTTAGCTAGTCACCATACAGGGGTTATAGGTTAATTTTTTCCCTTCATGGGTTTTTTCCTCTTTTTCCACCTGATACTCCATTCGTGGGGCGAGTGACATAGGCCAAGAATCTGGAGCTTCCAAGTGGAACTCCATAGGTCTCCTTCACATTGTTTGATACAAAGGAAGGACTCAACAGTCATAGGATATGAGTTTCTCAGAAACCATAGCCAATCAAGACTTTCCTTCCTAAGAATCCACCATACATATTGTAGGTGTTTTCTTAGGTTGAATATCCACTGGCAGCTTTCCTTCTCAGGAACCTTCCCATGGGACGGTTCCTTCAAGACTGTTGGATATGGGGCAGTCATGCAACTGCCACCTATCACTGCCAATCTCTTAATGATCATTTATGTCTCATTCGAACATGATGCATGTCTCACTTGTAAAACCTAAATGATAAGCTCACAATTTACCAACAACAACAATCTCTATTACCCTATCTACGCTAATAGGTATTTAGTATTTTTTATCTCCCAAACGGCTTAGGTCAGATAACGGATTTCTCGTTTTGCGGATCTAATCATACCTCCTATTGCCGCCATCCAATAGTATGGCCGGTGCATGGCTGATACCAAATCCGCGAGGGGGCTGGTATTTGCACAGAGGCCGTATTTGATCTTCGGCCAGAATTTTCTATGGACGCTGATATGGAAATCTCGGGGTCGGAGGTTGGAGTTTCTAGCGGTATGAGCCCAGTCGAGCGATTTCTGTAAGGTGCTGGAAAGGGCATGGTGACCGGAGGGGGAAGTTTGGCCACCTAAAGTGATGCTTGGTGTGAAGACAGAGTGTTGTTGTATCGGTGCGGTGGAGCCATCTGGGAGGGGCACAGTGATGGGGAGTTCGGGAAGATCTGAGTCTTCTTGATACGACCAGTTGCCTTCTTGGTCCCATTTGTAACCGATAAGATAATAGAAACATTTGGGAGGTTTTAATGCTCCTCCTGTGGCTATCAACAGTTCGCCCCAACTGGAAATGCTGCGCTGAATAGCTTCATGTGCGGTCTGGATAGTGTCTCCCTCTTCTTCACACATGTGGAGCAGATCATTATCGTCCACATACAGTATGCACGATAGGTCCTTCTTAATTTCTGAGATAGGGCAGAGGAAGGAGGCCCCGTGTCCTCTCTCCTTGTGTGCATGTAGGATTACGATGGATATAGCTGTCCAGCCCGCGGGGGAGGCGCCATTGCCTTGCATGAAGCCCTGTGTCCGCAAGTGGATTCGTGAGCCTACTGCTCTGTTGGAGTCGCCGAACGCCGTACGTAGGAAAAACTGCATCTGCTGTATTGCTGTGAGCATGGATAAGGTCATAGGGAGTGGAGCTCCAAACGAACGGAAGGCTAAGGATGCAATAGCGTGCGCAACTCTGTCGTAGCAGTTCGCAGCATCGACTGACGCTAGCGCTGCTGGTGCACGTAATTGTCGAGAAATGTCATAAAAAAGCACTTTTGCCATGATCCCATCATCAGCCATTCTCTGGTGCTCACTGAATATCTCTTCGGGCATAAGTTTGAACTGGCGGATTTGGTTGAGCATCCTGTTGCCGAATAGGATCTTATTAGCCGCGTTGAAATCAGCCTCCATAAGAAGGATGGCTTGAAGTTTTGAGATCAGTCTGACGCCTGGCTGTTTTTCCAACATCACACACAACCCTGACTTCCATCGAGATAGTGCAATTCCATAGTGTAAGGCTAACGACGTTTTGAGCGCGTGTACGTCAGAGAGGATGTCGGAGTCAGCCCCAGCGATGTAGTGTCCGAAGTGAAGGCCTGACTGTGAGGACGAGGTGTTCTCTTGTTTATGTTTCCACACCCATTGCCATTCTTCTCTAGTAATAATTTGTTTACCGAGTTTGGTGGGATGTGCTTACGAAGGGCTGCGATGGATTTGAAGATAGATTGTGTGCCGAGGTGCATATCCGCTGGAGCTTGATACGTGCCTTCGAGGACGGCGTCGCCATTGGCCGTACTTGCATTGTATCCAAATTCGCCTCGGAGTCTTCCTTGGCAAATGGGGGCCTCCTCCGCTAAGTGATATCTTTCGCGGTGGATTTTCTCCCAGATAGCTTCCTGCACCTCCGCTTGGGTGTTGTAGTCTGCTATGACACCCTCAGGAGAGGCAATTTGGACTGAGCTGACACTACTACCCCGGCGCTGCCCTAAGGCCCAATTCAGTTTTCTCCAGAAGGCCCTGTCCTTTTCTCCCTTCATGATTTGAAGGATGCGTTGCTCTCCCGCCTGGTCCTGTCGATCCTGGGCCGCTTGTAGTCGACGGGAGAGGTGCTTCCGGCGGTGCCTATGTCCGTGGGTCGTGAAGTATTGGCATCGTGTCCTGCATTGTGTTAGACGGTCAGCAATAGTTTGGAGGGAGAGAGAGAAAGGATTGTTGATATGACAGCGTCGTGCCTGTCTCTTCAGATTGCCTCTATTTTTTATTTTTCCGACCCAAAAGCAAATGAGGGCTCTGTAGCAGAGCGTCCTCTTGATCCACATCGCTGCTTCCGGAGAGAATGGGATTCTGCCGGATTTGAGTTTCCTACATTGTTTTTCGGCGTGGTGCATCAATTGTGCAACGGTGTTGTCTATCGAGTCGAGTTTTTTCTGGATGGTGTCGGGTGGCCCTCTTTGTTGGTGGACTGTGTTAAGGCGATCGATAATACGGTGGTGACAGATTTGCTGTTCCAAGATGTGGTTGTATGCTTCTGCGCATCATGGGATTCTTGTGTTAAGACGCCTTGCGGTCGGTCGTTTAATGGGCTGGGGGTTTTGTCCGACCATAGATACAGTTGAGATATCCATGATGAAGGCTCGGTGATAGCCGACGCCGTAGCCTATTGGCATTGCGCAGACATTTGTCACACTGATGTCTGGCGTAGTCCAAATGGCGTCAATTGGTCTTGTACCTTGGAAGTAAGTAGCTGTTAGGTGAGATCCGGTAGTAGATAACATGGTCTCCTGAAGGTCGAGCTGCGGGGTAGTTGTCAGGGCTTTGGCTAATTTCCCTGTATACACGTGGTCATTTGCATCGAGACATACTATGAGTCGCCGTCCCTCCTGTCGCCATGTTGTAAGTAATGAGACCAGATCCGTCTCAAACTTCTTCTGGGGGCAGCAGGTGTCGTGTTTTGCCATCGTGAAATAGGCACGTTGTAGCTGATAGGAAGACTGACCGTAGGCCTTGGAGGGTTTGCATGGATTATACCCGATTACCACTGTGGTCAAGTGGCCTTCTCGGCCTGAGAAGGTCATGTACGACCACCGAGCTAAACTGGTGTTATCCATACCCGATAGATCAGATCTTATCATGCTCGCTAGATCACCGTATGCCACAATACCAGTGCCTCCTTCCATTTGTCTTCCCATAGTCCGTGCGATAGGGTGCCTAAAGTTGCCGCCAATAGTCCGTGATAACACCTCTCCGCCGTCAAACAGTTGGCTTAGGGACACCCTTTTATTGTCTTTGTGTAGACAATTTATTTTATGTTCATTAAAACCGAAGAGATCGACTTCCAGCTCGTCGATATTACCCATTAGTTTTGTTAATTTGGGGTTCCCTGAGATGCGCGCTGGAAGGCCGTTCAAATTCTCATACATCAGGCGAAAAATACCTTCTCCCTTTCGCCCTGGCCTTATACCAATCGGGTTTAAGAGCTCTTGGTTCGCACTAACAAAGTTGGCCATGTAGGATTGATCTTGGTCGTCAATCGAGGGTATTGGGTCACTCTTTCTAGCCATCTGGAGAAGGGCTAAATCGCGCTGGTGTTGAGTTTGAAACTGGGACGAGAAGCTTTTGGTGTGTCGGTCGAGAGAAGCCATAGTTGCGTCGTGTGATAATAAGCTGAGTTGACAGTTGCGTTGGACGATCCGGCGTGTCCCTGCTTCTTGCAGGAGAGCAATGGTCCTGCAGGATCGTGAAAGATTACGAAAAGCGCCTGCGCGGCGTTGCGACCTCCTGCCGTTGGAGGATTTCCACTGACTACTGACGGCAGATTCATCCCTACTCTCCGTAGACAAGAGAGCGGGGAGTCGACGGACTATCCGGTCGTTCCGGGTAGATCTTCAGTCGGATCGGCATCACTAGCCGTGGAAGCTACCGAGGCTGAGCTCCCGGTGCTATAGTCCATATCCTGACTATCGTCATCTACCCGTACTCCAACACTTGTGGGCGTGTCTCCCGACCGTGGTTTTTCACGGCCCTCGTCCGAAACTACACTGCCTCCTGAGCTTGTAGTGGACTTCTCTGGATCTGCCGTTTCCTTCGAGATCCGGACCCTTTTCGAAGATTCCTGAGAAGGGTCGGCGCTAGAGGCATCATTTGCCTCGTGCATAGTTAATTGATTGGGCTCCATCCAGGTCGAAAAGAGCCTGCTGTGATGCAAAGGGGCGTTTCCCTTGACCCTTCGTGTTTTCGTATTGCAGGACAACGTCGCGCCACCATCCTTGCTCTTCTAACTCATTGGAGGCATTGGTTTCATCTAGTTCGGCCTTGGTCTGGAGAGTCTGCGTTTCTGAGTCCCAAACGCAGTGACTAGCCTCATGAATGAGCTGTGGATCGACAAAGATCCGAAGAAACTCGAGAACGAAGGATTCGTCGACCTCTTGGTCACCTAGATGTCCAAGAGTGAATGCAGCTACCTGTTTGGCCAGCCCGGAGATAAGCTTCTCCCCCTCTGGTATATTGGGGTAAACAAGGGAGGCTGTGCCGAGAAGTACCTGTTGATGAACCTCCGCAATCAGGGAGGAGGAGTCTTGGAACTTAAAGAGTGTGGTGAGGCATTCGCGACCAGTGAAGGTCCTGATGATAGTACCATCCGGCTTCTTGGCGTGGATGGTATCGTTGAGATCGAGGAAGCCGTACACGTCGATGCTTGTCATGCTCGCGTTGTAGTTGGTAGTTTTAACCGCGAATTTCGCAGCTCTCTTGATGTCGCCAGGAGAGGACTGCCAGTCCACCCCCTCTGTTGGATGCGCATGAGATCCCCACCATTTGTTGTAGATGCCCTGCTTTTTGGCGTAAGAGACGAGGTGGGTGACAAGTTCCTGGTGTTGTTTGTCAACCTCCAAATGTAGGACCTTTCTGCAAGTTTGAATATCTGAGGGCAAACGAGACATGTTTGTGGGCTCGGAGTGTTTTGGGGTTCGAGGTACGTTCATTCGTATACTGCACAGTGGAAGAGGGCAATAACCTCAACGGATTGGTAGATCTCGGTCTAGGAAGTAATCCTCCTTGTGTATTCGAGCCTGGGCTTCTTTAAAGATGACCCTTTGCTCATCGAGAAGGGTCTGCCGGTGGGTTAAGGCGTACACAAAATAGATAGCGTAGGGAGTAGTCGTCTCAATCGCTTGTAGCTCCTTGACCTTGAGATAATTGCCGAATCTAGCCCATTCGTAGGAGATTTGGTTGGTTAACAAATCTGGGTCTTTATCACATGAGATTGATATTACCCCATAAGCCTGTGCTGATGATCTGCGTGAGCCGGCAGAACCGGGTGTGTCCTGTGCTTCGGGGGCTCCACTCCTTGATTGGATCGCCCTAGGGTTGAGACCCTTGACATAATTGCTAAGAGCAGTCATGTTACTTGGGGCCGGGGTACTTGAGATCCCTCCTAAAGGGGGATCTTCGGATGGATCTTCGGATGGATCTTCGGCTGGGTTGATGACAGCGTACTTATCTGCAATTTTCAAGTTGACAATCAATTGCTGCATCGCATAAGCCATTTTCTTTCCATTATCGCCATCGAATTGGTTGAAGTCTTCTTTGTTGAAGTCGATCGAAAGGTCGATAAGGACATTTGAGTGTTTGTGGGAGTGCGGAGGCGTTGGCTGCGCTGCTGGGGTCGGTCCACTGTATTTGCTTGGCTTGAGTACTGAGGCCGGCGCCGTTGACGAGGAGGAGCGTTTTTTGGATCGTTTCTTTTGCGTGTTCGTCGAGGCGGAGGATTTCTCCTTTTCCTTTTGCGGGGAGGTGGAGGGCTTCTGTTTCTTAGATGCAGGTGAGCTCGAAGGAGATTTATCTTCGCGAGTGTCTGGGTTCGGCGGAAATTGGTGGTGTGTTTTCTTCCTGCGTGGAAACGTATGGTGATTTTAGTAAGTATGTAGGGTATACCATTTTATGTTGACTGATCTAATCGAAAAGTGCCCTATGCCATGAAATCATGTAGCATCATGTGCACCCTGCCCCTCCTCTTTCCTCTAAGCCTCCTCTGTACTTTAGTCCGCACACACACTAGCAAGGTCTGACTAAACCCGCGGCTTGCGAGAAAGAAGCACCGAAGAAGAGAGGCAATGGCGTCGGTAATGAAATCCCCAACGCAAGCATCGAAGGACGAGATGAATAATTACGTCAGCGACAATCACGACACATCACCAGTTCTCTCCTTACTTCACCTTGACAAATCCATCTCTAATTTGTCCAACGCAATTGGCAAGCCAGTCACAGTCGAATATGTTGTCGACCATTTGTTGGCTCACCGCCAATGCACAACACCATTCGAAATTGCTTCCGGGAAGCCGTTGGAGTCGACGCAGCAAACACGGGACAATGTGCGTAAGTCCATTATGCGATTTATCAGAGAGCCCGATAGATGGACAGCATTGGCTTCGGTGCTGTTAAAGAGTCTGGCATTTCATAGATCGATTCAGAAATTGCCGTGCACATTGCATGAGTCGATGGATGATACTCCTGTCGATTTTTACCGTAAATGTCACATGTCCACCTTGGATTCTGGGAAGTTTGAATTGCTTCCCATTGTGGATCTTCCGCGTACAAAATACAATCGTCCTTATTTGCCGCATCTTACGCCACAAACCAATCAAACGCCCCTAGCAAACATCAAATTGACGGATACTGACGACGAGGAAATAGGAGAGAACGAAAACGCAAAATCAAAAATTAGCGTCTCACATCAATATCCATACGTTTCTATAGTACAATCATCGTCGACACTCAAGATTGGAATGGATCTCGTTGTGTTCCAACACCACAAAAATGAGTATACGCCAACAATTGACGATTTTCTAAAGCCCTTTGAAACAAGCTTCACTTCATGGGAATGGGAGAGGATACAATATTGCCGAGATTCTAGCACTTTTGTTAGAAAACGGCGAAAACGAAGCGATGAATCCAAGCTACGAGAATTTTTCCTTCGTTGGTCGATTAAGGAGGCATACACGAAAGCGTTGGGACTGGGTATGCATATAAACTTTTCGTCGTTCGAGACGAGGCTGCTTGGTATTGACGAAATTGATAAGTTGTATCCCAAGGAAAGTATCTGGGACGCTATCATGAGTGGAATAAAAAACAATATTTCAATCAGTCTTCAAAGCCCGAGTCATAAGGAATGCGAAGAGAGAACATCTGGAAAACATTTTGGACGCCAGGACCAATATTCAGTGCTTGGCAAAATCATGCATCTGCCGTGTAAAACGAAAAAGTATTCTGACAATGAAGTATGGGAAGTTGTATTTGTTCCAATACCAGTAGATAAAGGTGCAATGTGTAACCCTTTAAGACGGGATACTAACTCTTCAATTCATGATGCATGTGCATGTATGTGCAGAGGTCCCATCCTTCAAACAAAGAATGGTTTTTATTTGGGCAGTGATGATCGGACATCAGTTTTGGTAGAGCAAATTGAAATGCTTGATCTCGTCAAAATTCACTAGGAACTATAAAGAGACCTAGTTTTCAAGGAATTATTTCATCACGATACATTTACGCCACAACAATCCCTTATAACTGGAATCGGTGGTGCATAACTGTACATAGTATCCCAATTGCAGTGGGAGATAGAGGGAGACCAGAGTGGGCTTCCCTCATGTAGAAATCATACAGGCAGTATCAGGCTGTCAAGCGAGCCAATTCTGGCCTCTCTCCCATTTTGATTCATATGCACCCTAACTTCTTTTCTATATCAATTTCTTATACTTAAACCTTGGGTCAATGTAGATCCTACCATCATTCTGATTGCCAATAGTGACACCAGTGCACAATGCATCCTCTGTTTTAATAGCTGTTCTTGTTTGGGGGATGGAAGATTTGTTGCGTTCAGTTCATGTGTCATAGTTTTGCCGTTGCTGTTCTTTTGAGAACGTATAAATTTGACGTATCAAAAACCAAGGAGTTGATCATTCTGGATGCTTTGCGGACCAACTTGATGGTTGGAGAGAATTGACAATTGTCGAGGAACTATATTGGTATTGTCTCTCTTATCTGGCTAATGATGCCACTTATGCTTAAGTTAGTGGTGCCTGTCACACTCTGCATCTAATGACTCATCTACAATGCATTTGTCACTACTGAATTACATCAAGCCAAGACAGAGTGAAGAGATTTATTACTCCTAGCGATGGAAAAACTGTGTCTTGTTTCATGAGGGATCAGGGGAATGTGCAGCATGCTTTGACACAAGAAAGCCATTGTGGTTCTGTTTGGGATTGTGGCATGACTTTATTTGTGCACTCTTGTTTTGGTTTTAGTGTAGGCATCACTTGTCATGTAATTGTTCAAGGCACCATACTCAAAGATGATGTGAACTTGTTGCTGATTACATAGGGCTTGTGGTGGGACAGTGCATGTATCCACTTGTGTTGGGGTGGGGATTTGAGGTTCAGTCAGTGTGTGTTTTCCAAACCAATTTTTGTTAATGAATGAATTTTCTTCCATCCCTCTTTGTGACATCTGAGTTTTGTGCTTGGCATTCATGCACCACTTGCAAGGATGCTTCAGAGTTGTTTGATAGACATGCCCACTCTTTGGGTTCACACTTGTTACTCTCAACAAAGATCAATAATTCATGTTTTAGATACTTTTATTGGTTCATCAGGGATGTCTCAGATAAAAGCCTCGTCCATTGGTTTTGCTGCTTTATTTTTATCACTGGTTACAGTGGAGTTTCTCTGTCCATGGGTCGCACCTACCATTTTAGTTGTTTAAGTAGTGATGTGACCAATTGGACAGGATGGAATATGATGGAATGGGGATGGAAAGTGACAAGTGTGATAGACAGAGATGAGCACTTCCTCTCTTTAATAACAGTAATTTTTCTGTTTTGAATGATTCTCATTTCTGTTTTCTGAGGTGACATTGGACTGTTTGATCCGTGTTTGTGAGTGATGTGATATGATTGAAGTCATTGCTCAGTGAGGGGAGACTTCATATGAGTTACACACCAGAGGGTGATGGGGGGCCGACATAAAAGTGATAGGGTGCTGACAAGTAGGAGCAGAAAATGATGTTGCAGTGAAGGAGTGGGGACATATGCGCTCACAATTTTGGGGCAATTTTTGGCAGTTTGAACCTTGACGAAAATGGTAACTGACACCAAGGCCCATATCTCCCTGTTCTTCCTGTACTGCTGTTGTGTTTTGCCTTGACCTTGATTTTTCCTATGGACTCAATTGCTTCATCTTCAGAGCTCAAGTAATTGATAGGTGTTGAAAATTGATGGCAACACAGAAATATTATTGTGGTTGCTTTGTATTATTCATCAAGTTATGACAAATAGACTGTGGAACATACACAAAGTTTAAATCAATTAAGTTGTTGTAAAGAAGAACTCAATAAATTAATCAGGACTTTGTTCTGCCATTTGTATAGGTAAAAATGTGAGCAGCAAATCCATTAGCCTAAATGCTGTTATCACTGTCATATTTCTGTAGGCATGTACCCAGTGTGAATGGTAATGCCATTCATGATGTAGTGGCATGGCTCTCCAACTCTCATTGATACAACATCATGTTATTGAACATACTATGTAGCTGCAGCTGGATGTGTTGGGTTGTCATACAAATGTGGTGTACAAATGGTAAAGAATTCTTTCATATTTAAGTAGGCATTGACATTGTGCCACCATACATTTTTTGAAACAATGACCAGTATTAAAGTACCTCAAAGGCCACATGTTCTACGTATTGGTTTATTGGTGTATGTCACTAGGAAGATCAGCTGACTAATGTTTTCCACTTGATGTGAGGGGTGAGGGAGGCCCAGATTAATATTCCTCATATTCTGTGGGATATATTGTAAAGATGGGATGCTTTACAAGACAGATGAATACAGCAAGAGCACTTGGCAATTTTCTTGTACTAAGATGCTCAACCTGCCATACGATGGGTTTCAAATGGTGTTTTTAGTAAATTAGAAAATGGATTTTGTTGCAAACAGATTATCATTGGTACCCTTATGTAAAACATACACTTTTACAGTGATGAATCTATCAAATTGTCCTGTCCTGGTCCATCACCCTCTATAAAATATAACTTCCCATACCTCATCAAAAGTATGGAATCTCAACACCAGGAGTATTTTTAATCTGTGTCGTCTGATGTCCTTCTTGTCCAGAAAATCATGAACTCTGCCGCCCAACAAAAGACCAATGAGTGCCTCTTTGTCTAGGACATGTTGAAAGCTTGTCCTGAACAGGTTCCAAATACTGTCCTTTTAAAAAATGGAATGTGCAACCAAAGTGATCAATAGGTAAAATATAAAATTGATAATGATGATTTGAAGCCATTTTTGCTTGTGCATAGGCCCTGCTTTGATGCTGCAGGTTATAAATGTTGTGAGAGTTGTTTCAGGTAAGAGGTGAATCCAATGAAGCATTATACCCCCTCGAGGTAGAAGTGACTTAATTATCTGCCAAATTTATCTAAAAAATGATTGTGGAGTGATGCACAGAGGGTGCTGTTGACAGTGGTGATGCAATGGCAGAGATGAAATCATTGATAAACAATCACAGCTCCCACATTAAGTAGCTGAACTGGTCAATTTGTTTAAGCACTATGTCGTTAAGTCGGGTATTTGTCCACCCATTAAGTTAATCAAGGCAACAACACAAGCAGAAGTAATAGAAGAACTCAAAGAACAAGTACTGCACCCAAATTATTAGCCACCTACCAAGTGCAACATACATCAAAATAGCAAGAAGAAGTTGCAGAGCAAACCATGAAAATCAACACCAACACATACCTAGGAGGAGATATACATGACTTCGCACATGCATCATCCCAAAGTAAGAATACAAGTTGAATTTTGAAGAGTAGGAATTTGTCAACACGGGACAGATCAGCCAAGGGCTTTATCAAGAGTTAACAGGGGAAGAGATCAGCATGGTTTGGTCTAACTTTGGACCAAAGTTCACCTGTACCTAAATGATCTGAATTAATGACGCCGTAAGTAAGTTATATGCCATAACACTATCTTCTTCCGTATATTTTTAAATTTGTTACAGGGTTTCACACATATGACTGAACACGATAACCTGGTACCAAAAACTGCAAGCAGAAAGCCTTTTGTCCAGAAAACAAATATACATCAAATTCCACCTTCACATGCATGAACAAACTCCTATGTGATCAATTTTATATATCTCCTCAATTTCATGTGAAGCAATCCTTGAATCAAGAATTCAAATAGTACCAAATGTCACATCCAACCAAAAATTTCAATCAGTTCTCTTGTACAATGACCCTGCAACACATTTCAGCCTGCACCAAAACTCCTCCAATTGGCATCATTCACTTTGCTCTGTTCAAAATCATCACGTAGGTTTTATCCATAAGTGAAAGCCACAATTTTGTTAGTGATCATACACTATATGTAAAACTATTAAAAGAACCTGAACTCACATTTAGATGAAATCAATTTTCAATCAAAATTTTCTGTATGATGGCCATTCTCTTACATGGAACACACTCATGAGACTGACACAAGTCCTCTTTATCAACTGTTCAGGTGTTGACAGAATCACATGAGACCATGCTACAGAATTCCATATACAATCATTCACACTTTATATACCAGCTATTTCAGATTTTTTGTATGAATACCTTTTGGTATGCAGATGCCACTAACTTTTATTTCATTAAACTCCATGTAGGATGTAGCATTTATTAATATTAAGTGAAAGCCATTGGCAATCATGCATTTATATATAAAACTATTCTTTCAATTGCAGGTTTCATATGAAGTCACATTATATGATAAAACTATAAAAAGAAACTTATCATCTTTGATTACAAGTTAGTATGACATCAATTTTTAAATGGAATCAGTGGGACATTCTCTTGTGCGAAAAGCACTCTTTGGACTGAAAAGCAAGTCAATACTTCTCTTGGTCACATGTTCAGATTTTGTCAAAATCACACCAGACCATAATGAAATTTTATGAGGATTACAATTGTATGCATTATCAATAATCAATACTATATGTTTCGGGATTTTTATATAAAGATTCCTTTTGATATACAGTTCATACCTACCGTGGTTTAGTAAAATTCCATATGTGATGGGGCTATATTATTTATAATTATAAACGAACACCAAAGTTTTGCAACTGATCATACACTATTTGTATAATACATTAAAGAAACATCACTCACCTTTCAATATAGGTTTTATATTAAATCAATTTTGAAATGAAATCATTAGTATTATTTCTGGTCATTATCATACCAAAAGCACTCATCACACTGAACAACAAGTTAACACTTCTTCCTCATGTGTGCAGACCCAAGTGGCATGTCAGATACCAACCCAATACTGCCTTTCCAAATCTTCATTGCAGTTAGCCATATCTTTTCCAGGACAATTTCAGACCATCTTTTCTTGAATTGCAAACTTATGATCCATACACCCTTTTTCTACAATAGGTTCTCACAGCATCCAAAATGTTTCCATTCTGTCAAAAAAACTCAGTGACAGGCATTGAAGATGAAATCAGAAGATGCTGATAGCAAGGAAATGAAAGTCAGATGTTCATTGTGCAGATACTTTTTTGCATCTTAGGAGGGTTGACAACCAGACCTGCAATGTGCAATGCAGCGTATGATATGGTACATAATATCTCACAGCAAACTTTGTATGGTATTAGATAGTGCCATGTAACCTTATACATGTGAAAATGGTGAGTTATTTCTTTGAAAGATTGCTGACATAGGCCAAGCATCTACGGCCAAGACTAGCCTGTACTTTAAGTAATTCTATTTACTTCAAAATGTGAACTCAAAGACTTCCCTTTTCTTACAAAGGAGAAGTACTCAAAGATACAGAAAAAAATCCCACACAGGAATTCATCTTTCATCAAATAACATACAGGATCTAGTATGCATTATGTCAGGACATAAAGACATACCAATTTATGTAGGATTCTGCACAGCTTCATGTCAACTACATGATGGGCGCATGATAAATGATTGTCATCAATAATCACTTTTACAATTGTTTAATACTCATAATTTCACTGTGATGATCTACAACACGTCTACATGTGTATTTTCTGCTTAAACCTACAGCTTGGAGACGACTGGTCCTGCACAGCATAGATATCACTACTGAATCTACGTCACACTTATATTTGCACAATTTGGCTTATGTAAAACAGCTTATTTATTTTATGTTGCATGAACAAAAACTCGAAAAAATCCGCCTCCACCCACCCGTCGTCGCTGCTCTCCCCCGCTCATTGCAATCACTCCCCACACAACCCCCCCCTCACTCCAATTGGACTATTCTGTTCTCCAATTATCAAGTCCTGGAGTGTGACCTAAAGGGTTGTATCGCATCTACAGGTGTTGTAGATGCGATGAAGCCCTTTAGGTCACAGCCCAGGACTCTCTATCCGGAGTCCACTGCATTTATATTTTGGGCGGCGAATCCCATGGTTGCTCTGTAATTTTGTGGTAAGTGGCAAATATCTTAAATGTTTTAAAAAATAAAGGTAGTCACTAAGTATCATAGGAGGCACGAAAAAGCATCTCCAAGCTGTACTTCTAAGGTTTTGAGCTTAGGTCAATTGCATGCTACACAATGACCAAAACTAAGCAATGTTATCCAGATGTTAGAATCATTTTCAAATAGTGATAGGTGTACCCTGTAACAAACCATTATCTAATTCATGAACTAGAAAAATCCATCCATTTCATCTTAGACCAACCAAAAACTGAAAACAAAAGATGGGGGGAATGAAAAAAATAGACATACAAACACATATCAACTTGAATGATCTTCTCGCCCAATTGAGATAGCATAAAGAGAGCAACAATATCCTGATGGGGTCAAGAAATGAGATTAATCCAACCAAGTCAGTGAACGGGACGTACATTTTACCAAAATTGAACAGTTATTTGTATGCTCCCATACTCTGCTGCAATATATTATCCTACCAAACCCAGGTGTCTCAAAGAAAAGTAGTGCAAAATTTTGCAACATGAAGACATCTCCTAGTGAAAGCAACCAAGATGCATCTTTTCTGAATCAGATGAAAAGACACAAGGACACATACAATGAGTGAAATCAGGCATTGGATTGACCAATACACAAGTCCACAAGCCTATCGCCATTCAAAAGGCAGATGCAACATTGATCCAATTACAACACAAGCACCGATATATCTATGCAACAATCAAAGACACACAGAATTCAACTTCATCGATTAAAGAGAAGGTTTTCAAGTAGACCCAAGCAGAGGACATACGTATATCATGGTCCCAGTAATAGAAATGATTTAAATTCTATTGAATTGGAGCCAATACAACCAAAGAAAAAACACAGATATTAGGGTATATGACATCATCAGTTAGTAATTGAAACAATAAAGAGCTTAAATTATCAAAACAAGAATCATATTAGTGAAACAAAGCCTAGCACAATTGAAAAGTACCGTATCACCATAGATTCAATTCCACCAAACAATCATTGCATGAACAGTAAAGAAGGCCATGAAATTAGCAAAAGACAAGATAATTGCCAACATAATGGGGTGCAACCAATCATTCCCCCCAAGGAATGACACAGGTTCATTCCACAAATGAACATGAAAATGAATATGTGATGAGTTATGACCATCTGATGTTCAACCAACAATTTCAGCATAAATGTCTGTGTACAAAATCTATGACAACAACAATGTAGCACTCGCACATTGGGATTTGCCACTGCCACACATCTCCTTGTTGGTCGTGACTAGGACAAATCATTTGGGATACAGGTAAGGGATTCACAATATGTTGAAACATCAACTGAACCCCACTGCCACCACAAAATAATAGCAAGTAAATATAACCAAGACCAAACAAAGCACTGAAATATTAATTTCTTAAAACAAATGTATAACATAACAAACTGCAACAGCAACTGACATAACCATGAAGACAAACACCAACTTGACTATGACATCAAAGGGCAACTTCATGATTATGTCAGAACTGAAACATGTAACAAAAATCTTTGAAGAAGCAGCCAAAAAGGTAAGCAACCACAATACCATGGGTCCAAGGATGTAAACAACTACAACATCACCAAGGATGTCAGACAAGCTGATGATCTGATAGAGCATCACATGAATCAACAAACACCGGAATACGACAAATCAAGTGAACAACAACAACATTTATAGGAGAAGATATAGGATGAATTACTACCTTTAAACCATTATAACACAAGAGAGCAGTTAGCCATAATGGAAACCTGTGTGTTGAATGTCTGATGGACTAAATGGAGAGATTGGAATGGCGTGATGTGAATTGCTTTGAGTAGGTGCAGATGTTTGTTGTGTTGATGGAATCAAAAGTAGAGCGGCACTTGGGACCTGAGAAAGTACTGCAATGACATTTGTGCAATGTGATAGTTGGCATTAACTGTTGAGGCAATCAACCCACTTTAGTTGGAAGAGAAGTATTTTGCTTTCATGTTGACATTCTAAAAGAATGAAGCCATATGCTCAATGAAGTCAGAATGAGGCTGCAGGTGGGATGCCAGAGAAGACTTTATATTTTGATCGATCAAGACTGTAAAATGATTGCTGTGAATCCAATTAAATTATGACACAAGAGTGAAGGTTGAACAGAATTCCTGCCCCCCCATGGGCAATACATCAATAAGAACTTCTTGTTGGGGAAGTAATCGCCACAAGGGGAGCCAAAATCTGAAGAAGTGTGTGAATGTTATTGGCGAACCTACTACCATATATCACACTATATGACACCCGTCTAATAATCAGCGCAAAGCTATTGAAGCGAACACAATAGACATACATACATCTTCCTTATTTACTTCAAGATAATGTTTCAGTACTATATTGTGCCTCCCGTCATGTCACTTATCTTGCTTGGCTATGCTGACTCCGCCGAAATGTGTGGTGAGTTTGTGCGTTCTTGATAGAGGTAGACACTTCAGTGTAGTAAAAATTAGGATTCTTATTCTGATATAGGTAAATATGTCATCTGCATTCTCATTATTTTTGAGCCCATCTCCAGCACTGGGCGCCTCATAGTGGTGCAGTGTCAGCATGGGAACATCAGTGTGACAGTTCCAGCATGGGATGGAACATTGGTCCCAGTTCCTGCACTGGACCAGTGCCAGTATGGGGGCTATCATATGTATGGAGATTCGAATGTCGGATTTAGAATGATGAGGTAAAAAGCACATATGTCATGAGTTGGAGGAGGGGGGTCTTGTGATCATTGGACTGAATTATATTAATGTTGGATCTCATTTGTGCACCGTCCCAGTTCTAGAACTGGGCAAAAAAATTGTCTAGTTCTAGAACTGGGCGTTTTCCCCCTTTAGGGCACATTGCCTTAATGGGGTGCCCAGTTCTAGCACTGGACCCCCAGTTCTAGAACTGGGAACATGATCAAAGTCCATTTCTAGAACAGGGCGTCCAGTGCTAGAACTGGGACTAAGGCTCAAATCCCCATTGTGGCACTAGTCCCATTGGGGCACCAGTGCCGTTATTGGGACAATCAATTAGTCCCCGCCCTAAGGGGGCAATAAAATTGTTCCCATTTTGGGATTATTATTGTAGGTAGCTGTGATAGTGCTCAAATGAGGATTTTGCTTATCACCTAATAAATTACCTCAGAAAATTTGATGTAGTAATTATCTCTACCTTGATCTGAATTGATCCCTGCCGGGGCACCAGCACATGATTTCATACCAGTCAAAATTAAAATGAATCATTAAAATTCCAGTTATATTGCCCATCTTTGACCACTTGTTGTGATGGCACATGATGCATTTAGCCCACATGTGTCACTGGAAATTGCTCGAGAACCTTTCGATGTAGCTTATGTCCAGTTCCTCAAAGACAAATCTACGTGTAGGGAGGTGTTGTCATGGTAGATCTCAGCAACACTAGAGAGGTTGTAACAAGGTTCAACGATCTATGCTCCACAATCAACCCTCCCTGATAATCATCAGAGATGGATACTTGTCAGTTTGATGACACACGGTGCTGAACATAGAACGATTCATCGCAAAATTGCGTTGCGTGGAATCGATTTCACGCAAAAATCCAAACTCAAATTCCAGAATTTGAGTTTGGATTATATAAAGTAATTTAATGTAGGACTAAAATCAGGGAGTGTGATGGGTGATTTTTGTCACCAATAACCCTAAAATCAGGGGGTGTGATGGGTGACATCACAAATAATGGAGAGATGATCCTGGAGCATTTATTATGACATTCAGTTACAACCTATCTACTGTAGCCGCTGTAATGATTCATTATATTTCCTCGTAGAATCTAGTATGTTTTGTAGGTAGAACAAAATGTCAGTTATGTTCAACAGTCATTTTACGTAATATCAATTTTTATGCTAATCGCGCACAAAAAAATAACTGACATTTATAGTTTCACTTACATCACGTAGAATTGTTACCAAAATACATAGGAATAGGTACATAAGCATGTTAATGATTCAATCAAGATTTTTTCAAAATCTTATTTGTATTGGAGACTGAGCCCCTTTTCTCCTTCGGTATTTTATTTTTATGGTCTATTTTGGTCGCTTTCTGCAAATGGTCGCAAGACAAATGGCCTATATAATGTATTAAATCGAAGTTAGTGGCAATAAATATCAGAAAGCAACTGGTTTGAAACGCATACTACAAGGGCAATGACATACATTTTTATACATGTCTGAATATAAGCTAATGGGTTATGTAAATCATGTTCACTAGGAGAGGGTAGTAGTGAACACAAATTTTTGAACGAATTCAACAAATTTGTCAGTTTATTTTTTATTTATGTCTGTATATCATTTAATCACACTTTTCTTGCATGCTGCGTAACAACCATCCTGTAAGCATTCAAATTGTTATATACATAATCATGGGGTATGCATATTCACATACGTACATGAATACTAAAAATGTCATACTATACGCATCTACACATATTAGGGAATGAAGGTTTTGATAAACAAAAATGCCAGTTTTCGTGCACACATTTTAAATATCCGTTGGTTGCTCACTTATTTGTGCGACATCGCTAATTTTTTGTATGGTAGGTACCACCTTAATGGTACCATACCCATGCTGCATGCAGGCTGCTCCAGAACTGCTTTCCACCACCATGCAAATATCAGGCCAATTAGAATGACCGACAATGAACAATGAGCAAAATGATTGTTTTGGCATTATCGGATTGTGATGATGCAATACCACCATGATGGCATCTTGAAGGGACAACTTTTTGGTAGAGTAGATCGTGAAATGTGCTTGCTGCGCCTGTTTTTCCCCCGTGCAGCATGAATGTTTTTACAGTTGAGCAGTGGTTGCAGAAGATGAGCATGGCGGCCTCCGTAACGAATCGGAACGACGCTGATGAAGATGAGCCTGGCGGCCTCACGGAACGATTCGGAATGACTCCCAATATGGATGTGTCACATTGGGGAAGTCGTTTTTACGCAATCGTCGCGAAATTTTATTGACACAACTCCACTGTCACGCTCCTTTTGTTTGTGCAAAATCGATTTGTTATGTACATAACTCGCGGCACAGGTGCGTCTTTTTTATGTATATCAATTGTTTATGTACATCACGCGCATTATTTTATTAACACAACTGCAATACTCCTTTGTTTGTGCAAAATCGATACATCGATTTGTTATGTACATAACTTGCTGCATATGTAAGTCTATTATGTATGTCAAGTTTTATGTATATAACATCATTTTGTGTGTAAATTTATGGGTGCTACCTCTCCAGAGGAAAGCAAGAAGATGAAAATGACATGACATTCTATCATCTAAAAAAGGCAAGTACATAAAATTGTTATGAATATAAAAAGCAGTTTTGACACTTTGGCAATTCCTAACATTGATCATACGTAAAAACCTATTTCATCAAAGGTGAGAATGTTGGGATTTTTGTTAATTAATTATATATATAACATGAACTATGGAAAAGGTTTTGAGCATTGGAAAATGATGGAACGGGGAGAGTGGTATGTTTGTAACGGGGTTATGTATTTAACATGGTTCGTATGATATTCACCAGGTGAGTACGAACTGATTACTCCATGTTTAATGAGACACACCAGCCAATATGGTGTTGATATTTTTGGATGAGCGATGGGATGATTTCTTGATGTTCTAAAGAGATTGCTGTATCATGGTGCCAATATTTTTGGATTCGCGCCGTGAAAAATTGTATCGATATTTTTTGGTTCTGTGACAGGAAGATGTCTCAAAGCCTTTTTGAAGATGACAATGTATCTTGGTGTCAAATTTTTTGGATTGCGCGGGAACATGAAGATAGAGCTTTTCCATGGTGTTGATGTTTTTGGATTACACAGTCAAATGCTTTCGACATGTTTGGATGTGTGACTGGATGGTGTCAATGTTTTGGGATGGCTCCAGTTTTGGATTGCCGCATCATGGTGTCGATATTTTTGGGTTGCATTATGGTCGCAATATTTTTGGAATGGCAGGAACTTACACCCCCCAGTATTGATCTATCGATGTTTTTGAAGACAGTCCTGAAATCATGGTGTCGGAATTTTGGGATTGCGAGGGAACTTACGCCCAATGATTGATCTATCAATTTTTTGAGGATAACGATGCATCATGGTGTCAATATTTTTGTATTTTCACAGGACTAATGCCCAAGGAGTGATTTTCTTGATGTTCTTGGAGATAATGCAGCATCGTGAGGTAAGGTCAGTTTGCAAGTCATACTTTCATTTTTCTCTTCTGGATGAGATATATATATAACGCATGGATTTTCTTTGACCCCACACAAAGCATGATGTTTGTGACCTTGTCATGTATATAAATGTGCAAATCAGTTGAGTTCTAGGGGTTTTCAACCACTGGTCGACAAAAAAGGTTTGTTCTTACATACATTTTTTCTTCATTTTGTGATATGTATATAACATTGGTGTCAATGTTTTTGGATAGCACAGGAAGTATGGTGTCGATATTTTTGAGTTGCATGAAGTATGGTGTCAATATTTAAGGATTGCATGAAGTATGGTATCAATATTTAAGGATTGCGCAGAAGTATGGTGTCGATGTTTTTGGATAGCGCAGGAAGTATGGTGTCGATATTTTTGGATTGCGCTGAAGTATGGTGTCGATATTTTTGGATTGTGCTGAAGTATGGTTTGACCACAAAAAAGGTGATGTTTGTGACGGTGTTATGTATATAATCTCGCGATCATATGTATTCTGGGGTATTACAGACCACTGGTCAAGCAAAGTTTAGTATCATACATGCATTTTTTTCATGATTTTTGATGTCTGTATATTATTACATTTGTGTTCTCTTCGTCCACACAAAATGTGTTATGTTTGAGACAGTGTTATATACATAATCGCGCGGATGAAGTGCCTACTGGGTTTTTCCACGGCGCGGGTGACCCTGCAGTGGTTTTTTTCACCCACCCCTCGCACACCCTAGGATGATGCCATGAATGAATGTTGATTGGGTAATAAATAGTATTTTATTGAAACAGGATAGTATTTTGGAGTCAATTTATAACATATAAACTGATAAATCCTGCGACCGTTTGCAGAAAGCGACCAAAATAGACCATAAATATCGCAAACCTCTCCTTCTCCTCCTCCCTCTCCCCCTCCCCCTCCCCCTCCCCCTCCCCCTTCTTCTTCTTCTTCTTCTTCTTCGTCTTCAGTGAGCAGGTTTTTTCACTTTTTGCCATAACAGGTCATTCTAAAGTAAGCTCAAGTCTACTTACCTGTAAAATACATGGGTAGTCATCATGATTTGATCCCTGTTTACCTTTAAAATTATATCTTATTTCAAAAGCGGCTGTTAGTAATATAGTGATAATAATTCATTATAATTTTGGACTGGTACTGTCTTATCGATGATAGACAAGTGGAAGACAAAGAAAATTTCTTGTCAAGAATGAGTTGGATACAGTTGATGCATGAGTCTTTTGCGTAACCCTCCAAGCTATGCTACTGCAAAAACAAGCAGTAGTATATCTACTTATGCTAAAATGAGTAGTAGTATAGCCCGTTTTGTGAAATCTCCATGTTCTCGTATTTGCCACGTCAATCTGACCACACCATTGAATTCCTTGCAAAAAACGCTCTAGGTGCACCCTCATAACTACACATGCTCATTTTCATCGCTATTAGACGAAGCATGTTGTCGGAAGACACTCTCCTTTTGTCTCTAGATACTTGTACATGGACATTGTTAGGTTCCTTTCTAGTTATTAATGGTACTGTCGGGTATAGTCCCTACTCCATGATTGATAAATAATTATCATAGAAAAAATAAGTTTAGTTCCCTTAACCACTGGCTTACGTGCACTCCTTTCATGGGCTGACATGAGCATCCTCTTAAATTTGCCTTAAAACCCAAATACTTCTGCAAAAATAGCAGAAGTACTCTGTGTTTCTTCTTTTTTCAAGCAGTATCGTAGCATGGGGTAAGACAAATCTCGCTTGGAGGGTTTAATACGACCATTCGTAAACTTGTGTAAAATGAGAGTGATGTGCATGCCAGTAGAGGGGCCCAATGAGAATCGGACGAAATCATGTTTACGATAAAAATCCACACAATCAAGACTTTTTGGCAATTCTACTAATTCCTATGTATATTGTATACCAACTTAAGGGGATATTATACTTCACTGCAAACGAAAAACACCGTTAACCTCCCCGTACACTCGAGTGTAGGGGGAGGTTACCCGAGCCCCCGGAATGGTATCTTCCGGTAACCTCCCGGTACACTTCTGTAACCCTCCGGTAAACTAGTGTATGGGAGGGTTACCGAGTCTACCGGAGGTTACCGGAAATTCAAGACCAAAAGGAGCTTTTCGATTTTTTCTACGTACGATAGGAATTGGTACGTTTTTACAGGAAAACAGACTTCTCAGTAAGTCTTAGAATTGATATCAATCTAATTAGTGGCTATAACTGCATTACTTAGTAGCTAAAAAAATGTTTACCGGTGGCATACCGGAAGTGTATGGGAGGGTAACCGGAAGGTTACGGGAAGGCTACCGGAGAGTACCGGAGGGTTACAGGAGCATACGGGAGGGCTACCGGAACGTTACAGGAGGGTTACCGGGAGGGCTACCTACTGTTGGACTACAATAATAGAGTATGTGTAATTTATCTCCACTAATATAATTAAACATGCTACATTAACATGTTTTAGGGGCCCGCCCACCACCCCGAGCCCACCAAAAATGACACAGGTGCCAAAATTTCAGCCCCAAGCTGCTCCAAGATGAAAAACGATACTGTGGACAATATTATCACCAAGGTAGAAGAAAATTAATTATTTCATTGAAACTAAGCTGACATGAAAACAATTGTAATATAGTTTGACTTCAATAACTCACCATAAAAATTAACATGCCTCTGCATACCGTTGTCGGCAACATGGCGGTGCAAGGCGAAATGCCAAACTCAGTCTGTGGACTGAGTTTTGGCTGTTCCCGTGCCTGGCCTGAAATAAAATAATTGAAAATTAGATGTAGTCAAGACATGTGTAGAAATAATTGTATTCTATTCAACTCACCTCTGTTAATATACCTGCCGCTGCCAAAAATCGTTGGCAACATGGCGGTGCAAAGCGAAATCCCAAACTCAGTCTGTGGACTGAGTTTTGGGGATTTCAGAACTGGGCCTGTAACTATTTCATTGAAAAAAATTAACATGTGTTGAGTATAATAGGGTCAAAAATGATGAGTTCATCAAAACTCACCCCCAAAATATACCGCCGCTGCCAATTGTTGTTGGCAACACGGCGGTGCAAGGCGGAATGCCTAACTCAGTCTGCAGACTGAGTTTTGGCGATTTCGCCAGTACACCTGTAACTAATTAATTGGAAAAAATGGACGTGTGGTGAGTATTATAGTGCAAAAAATGGTGAGTTCATGAAAACTCACCCCCAAAATATACCCGCCGATGCCAATTGTTCTTGGCAACATGGCGGTCCAAGGCGGAATGCCTAACTCAGTCAGTGGACTGAGTTTCGGCAATTTTGCCGGCAGGCCTGCAACTCATTAATTGAAAAAAATGGACGTGTGGTGAGTATTATAGTGCGAAAAATGGTGAGTTCATGAAAACTCACCCCCAAAATATACCCGCCGCTGCCAATTGTTCTTGCCAACACGGCGGTGCAAATGGGAATGCCTAACTCAGTCTGTGGACTGAGTTTTGGGGATTTCACCAGTACACCTGTAACTAATTAATTGGAAAAAATTGGACGTGTGGTGAGTATAATAGTGCGAAAAATGGTGAGTTCATCAAAACTCACCCCCAAAATATACCTGCCGCTGCCAATTGTTGTTGGCAACACGGCAGTCCAAGGCGGAATGCCTAACTCAGTCTGTGGACTGAGTTTCGGCGATTTCGCCAGTACACCTGTAACTAATTAATTGAAAAAAATTGGACGTGTGGTGAGTATTATAGTGCAAAAAATGGTGAGTTCATGAAAACTCACCCCCAAAATATACCGGCCGCTGCCAATTGTTGTTGGCAACACGGCGGTCCAAGGCGGAATGCCTATCTCAGTCTGTGGACTGAGTTTCGGCGATTTCGCCGGCAGGCCTGCAACTAATTAATTGAAAAAAAATTGGCCATGTCGTGAGTATAATATTGTAGAACAAGACGAAATCGTGATTACTTACCCCCAAAATATACCCACCGCTGCCAATTGTTGTTGGCAACATGGCAGTGCAAGGCGGGAGGGATAACTCAGTCTGACTGAGTTTGGGCCGTTCCCATGATGGGCCGGTGGGGTATCAGTGATGTAATTGAAAAAAATAATTGTGTGATGTGAAAGCAGTGAGAGGGCACACTGCTATTGTACCATACTGTTGTGTGTGGGTCAAGCACCATTGTTGTAGTATGGTACCATACGTAGATGTAATAAAACTGTATTATCATACAAATATGCCACACAAGAATTCGGTGACATGATACAAAGGAATAAGTAACAAACACGTAGACACACTACTCTCATTTTCAGCCCGACTTATTATTCTTATATGTTCTCATTTTTTGGCGCAGTCACTTCTGATAGTACCATATTATTTTGAAAATATAAATAGGCCCAAAGTGCACTCACCAAATGAAATCATAGATCAAGCCTAGAATTGACATGAGCCAAGGATACCTACTGGTACTCCTGGTCCCATGGGTACAAAGACAAATAGGATTTCTACTAACTAAGGGTAGGATCCCACCAAATAGAAGCAGGACTCATTAACAAGACTATTAAGTCCTGCAGGGCTTATTACTAGAGACCACTGAGTCCTGGGGGACTCATTGGCAGGATTAAATATACAGCCCATTCCAAACTCCACTGGATTCAGGTTGGCATGCAAGAATGCATGTACAGCCCAACCTAGGTGCATGTACACCCAGTTTGGCATGCATGAATCCAACAGGATGCATCAAAATCTAACATCCTCGAATTACATGCAAAATGCATGATAATCTAGAGAGGACTACCATGAGGCAGTCCTCATTTTCAATCAGTTTTTTAGCTCATAAATTAAATCTTCAGACAACTGGAACATCTTTTCTACTTCGTTTATCTACAACTACTTTTCGATTACTTCCGGCTTAGGTCACTATCGTACGATAGCCGAACTCGGTAAGTTGCTCGCATTTCAACCACACGAGGGCTCATCCCGACGACCCACAGGCGGTCGAACAAAAGCAAGGTCTACCACGCAGAGTACTACGTTCATTGCACGTCACCGTGCAAACGATTTTTTTCTTAGTCCACCAAGGAGTTCCTACAAGAAGCTCTTCTTAGGCACTAGCCTAGGTGAAAAACTACGAGCCATGTCCTCCGTGAAAGCGATTCCCGAAGGGCTTAAGTGGGTAGAGTGCGAACGTGGCGTTGGAGGGAAAAACTCCCCCATACGTTACATTCCTGGGCAGGATCCCGTGCAGGATGCCCTCGTGAAGGACAAAAAGACCACCTATTTCAAGCTGACTCTCCCCAATACGGGAAACAAGTTAAAGGTGGCAGTATGGGCGTCCGGGACTCCCGAGCAGTTTCTACTGCATGTGCACTCCGCGATTCACGCATGCAAGCAGATGGGGCTTGACACGGACTTCGCGGCAGCCGAGAAGGCTGTTGAAACAGCCAAGATTGAGGCTGAACTAGCCAAGCAGGATTACGTCACGGTACGTAATGCTGAAAAAAAGAAGAAGGGCAATAAACAAGAGGCGCCCGGTACGACTACCGAGGCTGCTTCACCTGCCCTAGTAGAAGCCAAGGCCACGTATGACAAGGTTGTGAATATTCTAGAAGATGCGAAGCTCGCCGTCGCAACGGCTGGAGCGAAGCCCTTCGAGCTTTATGGAAACCTCCTCTCCGACGAGGCACGTCAGCCCTGGGAGAAGATTATCAAGGCCCAAGTGACTAAAGCTCCTTGGGAAGACATCAAGGGAGTACCGCACACGGAGACTCCCACGAAGACTTGGAACTCGTTTCACGAGTGCGTCACGCTTCACCTACTGCAGGTGTTCCGTCATGGCGCGGGCGAGGCCCTCAAGTATTACATCACGAATACGCTAAAAAGCCCAACAGGGTTTCGATTCGTCAGTTTTTGTCCGAGTTGAACAGCTCAACAGCTACCTCGAGACATTGCCCTGCCTGTATTACAGCCCGAAGGCTAATCAGGCGACCAAGAAGGTATTGCCTCTTGATGACGCTGACCTTGCGACTCATCTATTGCGCATGTGTCCAGCCAAGTGGCAAACCCAGTATGACCTCACAGAGAATACCACTCCGGTCAGTACTAGGGCCCTACTATTGGTCCTAGAGAATATCGAGAACAATGCGGAACTCAATAACAAGCCCGCCAATACGACCAAGGCAAAAGGGGCTGATACAAAGCGGAAGATGGAGTTGATGGACTCCCGCATCCCCAAGAAGCCCAAGAAGGTGGGCTGGACCGAAAAGCACTGTGTACTATGCAAGAAACATGGGGGGCCGCACAAAAGTCACAATACGCGTGACTGCCGTCGCTATAACAAGGACGGTACTCCTATCAAGAAGAATGGGGCGCAGGTAAGCCCGGTTCAAAGAAAGGAAACCGGAGGGCGCGAACTTCGCCCAGATAGTCCGGGCGGAGTTGAAGAAAGCTCTCCGCAAGAAGTCTAGTAAGCGCAAGAAACGTCGCGCTAATGACTCGGAAAGTGACAGCGACTCCGGCGACAGTTCGTGAAGGTGCGGTCGGATAGCACTGGGGAATTAAGTAGATGTAAGAAACGTAAATTAAATACTGCAATTGACAGTTACACTACCCCCAGTCCGAGTAAAGCTATCATGACTAATAAAAGTCAAAATCCAAAATCAATTAAATCAGCTGTCACTAAAACCAACATCAAAAAAATCTTGTTCCAAAACAAAAAAAAACCGAATTAAAAATTCGAAATAAAATGAAGTCAACGACATCATCCAACTTAAAAAAATCTTACTACAAAAAAGTTGTCAGTAATAAAACACAACATACTGAGGCCAATGTGAACATGCCCAGTGTAAATTACAATATTAATCACAAACAGGAAGTGATTACAACAAACACCAAGGATCGCCTCGGTGTCACGGCGTTAGTTGCCATAATGGAACCAGCGACTGAAAGTCAATCCGGCAGAGCCTACAAACAACCTCTGCGGAGTCGCCCCAGTAACAAAATTAAAGTCCTACTGGACTCTGGGTCTGATGGAGACCTTATTTTCCTTCCAAAAGGAAAAGACAAGCCTTTTCCCTACCTGACTAGGCAGGTGCCAAAGTCTTGGCATAAGTCAAATGGGAGCTTCAAGACAGCTGGAAGAGGTAAGATCAGAGTCAAATTCTTTGAGTACTCCAATTCCAAGGAGTATCTCCTACAACCTGACATTGTGGAATACAAGGAAGATGACATGACCAAACCAGGGTTTGACCTCATTCTTGGTAGTAATACCTTGAAGGAGTTAGGAATTGTCCTAGACTTTCGGACAAAGGAAATCACAGTAGATGACATCTCACTGCCAATGAGAGACATCAACAAATTAAAGACAAGAGCTACTGTGGAAAAAGCTTGGACTATGAACAATAGCATCTACCAAGAGACATCCAAGGAACCACAGAGCACTCTGGAGGCAACAAAACGCCTCATAAAAATACTAGACGCTAAGTATGAAAAAGCGGATCTCAGGGCAATTGTCAGAGACAACTGCACACACCTAAGTGGCCCAGAACAAGCAAGGTTACTGGAGCTCCTACAAGAGTTTGAGGAGTTATTTAGTGGGAAACTAGGTGACTGGGATTGTAAGCGGTCTCCCTCCAGTTAAAGGAAGGAGCACAGCCATACCATGGCAGGCCTTTTCCCATACCCAAGAAGCACATAGAAATAACAAAAAGAGAGGTACAACGACTATGTGACTTAGGGGTACTCAAATGGCAAGATGATTCTGAGTGGGCATCACCCACATTCATCATACCCAAGAAAGACAACACCGTACGGGTTGTCAGCGATTTTAGGGAAGTAAATAAACGGATAGTGAGAAAACCGTTTCCTATTCCCAAAATCAGCACTGTTCTACAAGAACTCGAAGGCTTTACATATGCCACAGCCCTTGACCTAAATATGGGCTATTATACCATTAGATTGGATCCAGATGCGTCCAAAATATGCACCATTATCTTTCCGTGGGGTAAGTACTCTTACCTGCGGTTACCAATGGGCGTTGCATGTTCTCCGACATCTTCCAGGCTAAGATGTCTGAGCTAATGGCAACCCTTGAGTTCGTGCGAACTTATCTTGATGATTTACTATGCATCAGCAAGGGAAACCTAGAAGATCACCTTACTAAACTTAGAAGGGTCTTCATTAGGTTGCGAGATGCAGGCTTGACCGTCAATGCGCGCAAGTCGTCTTTCTGTGCCATGGAGACAGAATACCTAGGATATGTGCTATCCAGAGATGGTATAAAACCACAACCAAAAAGGTACAGGCAATCCTCGCATTAACACCGCCTCAAAATGTTAAACAACTCCGTAGGTTTCTAGGCATGGTCCAGTACTACAGAGACATTTGGGCGAGACGCAGTGAAATACTTGCACCATTAACCAACTTAGTTGGTGAATGTGGACACACCAAAGTCACAAGGGCTAACAAAACCAAGAAAAAGCCGTGGCATTGGGATGACATCCATCAGCAAGCATTCGACACTGTAAAGGCAACTATCGCCGCGATGTTACCTTGGCCTACCCTGACTATTCCCAGGGATTTGAGATTTACACAGATAGTTCAAAATTTCAATTGGGCGCTGTGATTACTCAAAACAACAGGCCGCTGGCGTTCTTCAGTAGAAAACTGAGTCAGGCGCAGCAAAAATATAGCGTGACCGAACAGGAACTACTGGCCATAGTAGAAACACTAAAAGAGTTCAAAGGCATGCTTTGGGGACAACAAATTACGGTCTACACTGACCACAAAAATCTAATGCAGGATGCTCTAGGTCTGACCTCTGATCGAGTGTACCGCTGGAGATTACTCTTAGAAGAGTATGGCCCCACCATCGTGTATATCAAAGGCATCCACAACACCGTTGCGGACGCCATCTCACGACTGGACTATGGACCCGTCACAGATGACAGGTCAACCTGGATGACTTTCGCCCAGTGTTGGTGCTACCACAACACCTCACAGCCAGAAGCATCCCTAGCATCCACCCAGGAATCCATGAACCAGGTGTTTGCTAATCGCAACGAAGAGGACTCCATCTATCCCCTCACAACCAGAGAGATAGCGGAGGCACAACAAGAAGATGAAAGCCTACTAAACAAAGGCTACTCAACTCAATTAGTTGAGAATATTAAAGTACTCTGCAAGGAGGGCAAAATGGTTATTCCAACAAGCCTCCAACACCGTGCGGTAGCTTGGTTTCACCACTACCTACAGCACCCCGGGACTAAACGTCTCGAAGAAACTCTTCGTCTGTCGATGTATTGGAAAGGTCTAAGAACGACAGTCCAATCACACGTCAAAAAGTGTCACAGTTGCCAGGTGAACAAACGCAGGCAGACAAAATACGGGAAACTGCCAACAAAACTTGCCATCACCAACCCCTGGGAGGCTCTATGTGTGGACCTTATAGGACCGTACACCCTCAAGGGCAAGGACAAGACACAAATTGACTTCATGTGCGTCACAATGATCGATCCTGCAACAAGCTGGTTCGAAATTGTAGAGTTGCCGGTATCACAGCTCCCGAAGCTTGATATTCCCACGGGTACAAAGGGGCACAAGGGCAAAGACACACATGTCCAAGAACAACAACCCTACTTTGACAAGACGTCAGCAACAGTAGGTAATTTAGTCAATAGGACCTGGTTTAGCCGTTACCCACGTAGTCAATATATTATCTACGACAATGGAAGTGAATTTAAACTTCACTTCGAGACCCTCTGTGAGTCATATGGTCTGAAGCGTAAGCCAACCAGTGTCAAAAACCCACAAGCGAACGCAATACTCGAGCGGGTGCATCAAACAATCATGGCGATGCTCCGCACAGCTGAATTGGATATGGCCGACACCATCAGCGAGAGTGACATTGCTGACTTTCTCACAAATGCCGCATGGGCCGTTCGCTCTACCTATCACACAGTACTAAAAACTTCGCCAGGTGCAGCTATCTTTGGAAGGGACATGTTGTTTGACGTCCCCTACATTGCTGACTGGTCTAAAATAGGGGAATATAGACAACGGCAAACTGACCGTAACACAAGACGGGAGAATGCCTCTCGCATAGACTGGGACTACCAACCCGGTGACAAAGTACTGCTGCGAAAAGACGGTATCCTCCGCAAAACAGAGAGCCGGTATGAAAGTGATCCTTGGACTATCACGTCAGTTCATACGAATGGCACAATAAGGGTTCAACGCGGAACTAAGTCCGAGCGACTTAACATTAGGAGAGTTACACCATATTTCGAATAAACTAAACATGACTTGTACCTTACCCCTTTCTCCTATCAAGACTTACGCTTCGTCATTGCTACACCATCTTTTTTTCCTCCTCGTGGTTTTCTTTTTTTCCTTGAGAGGTTTTCTTTTCGTGAGCATTGACACCTTATCGCTCCATTCGTGGGGCGAGTGACATGAGCCAAGGATACCTACTGGTACTCCTGACCCTTCCTGGGCCCAAGAACAGGTCCCATGGGTACAAAGACAAATAGGATTTCTACTAACTAAGGGTAGGATCCCACCAAATAGAAGCAGGACTCATTAACAAGACTATTAAGTCCTGCAGGGCTTATTACTAGAGACCACTGAGTCCTGGGGGACTCATTGGCAGGATTAAATATACAGCCCATTCCAAACTCCACTGGATTCAGGTTGGCATGCAAGAATGCATGTACAGCCCAACCTAGGTGCATGTACACCCAGTTTGGCATGCATGAATCCAACAGAATGCATCAAAATCTAACATCCTCGAATTACATGCAAAATGCATGATAATCTAGAGAGGACTACCATGAGGCAGTCCTCATTTTCAATCAGTTTTTTAGCTCATAAATTAAATCTTCAGACAACTGGAACATCTTTTCTACTTCGTTTATCTACAACTACTTTTCGATTACTTCCGGCTTAGGTCAAGAATTGAAACCAAAACTAGACCCAACAGGTGATCTTGCTGTTTACAACTCGTGATTTGAAAAATGTGAGTCATGAAACAAACAACCACTCGGAAGATTTTTTTGCTTCAAAGCTTAGCTTGATAAACAAAAATGCGGCTTAAGTAATGTATAAAAAAACCAGTAACCCACCCGTACACTCTTGAAATTCCGGTAACCTCCCCGTACACTCTGACGTTTTGCGAGTGTACGGGGAGGTTACCGGTGTTTTTCGTTTGCAGTGTTCAAACGTAGGAATTTCAAGATCGTACATGATACCATACCAACATCATGTCAATCGTAACGCTTATTGATCTCCGATTGTTCCTCGACGTGGAATGAGTCACGGACTCTATAAATCATTTGTTCCAGTGTTTGTTTGATGATTCCGTGGAGGGAACTAAACATACTTATGACATTGTTTCCTTAGAGTTTATATTGTGGTCTGTCTTGTATATTGTATTTTAAAAGTATGATTGGTTTTGTGGGAATCTTTCTTGTGGGTTCTGACTCTTTTTGCTCAGAACAATGTTCTTCAACCTACAAAAACCTCTGTGCGGTACCAAACAAGTTGACCAAAGCAAATCTTTCTGAATGAAGAACCCAGCCAAGAACAATACTCAAAACGGTTTCTGACCCTCTCCATGTTTATGTTTGAAGCACAAAACATAGAACTACACGAGGTCATGCTTCAAGATAACATCAGCCTACATTCGAACGGAAATCGGCAATCCAAATTCTTCCATGAATCCATTGGGGAAGGCACTCTCGGAGGAATACTGTCTTTTTTTCTTCGCTATATGCGAGTTCTCCAGTGTTTGAAAGGCACAATTGATTGAAATATTATTTTTATAATAAGGTGTCCATGCAACCCAGATTTGTCGATGATTTGTCAACGATTTGTCGACGATTTGTCGACAATTTGTCTACAATTTGTCGAATCAGAGTTTTTCTCAGTTGAAGCTACTCGTGATTTTCACAATACCTCGTGAAAGACTGTTCAAATGAACAAAATAAGAACACCATTCGAAAGCTCGGAAAAGTGATCAATGTAAGGTTGTAAATATTTTTTTACTCCAACTGTGATGTCATTTTTGTTTGTTACATGGATGACAGATAGAGCAGGAGTGCCCTTTTGTTGGGACCCGTTTAGGCACCGTCCCAGTTCTGGCACTGGGATGTTGCAAAGTCCCAGTGCTGGCACTGAGCGAATTCGTCCATGTTTAGGCACAGTTCTCCAATGGTGACCCAGTGCTGGCACTGGGCGTCCCATTGGAGAACTGGGTGTCTAACCCTAACACTAAATCTGGTGGTGCCACAACGGGGACGAATTTGCCAAGTGCTGGCACTGGGACTTTGCAACATCCCAGTGCCGGAAACGGGATGGTGCCGAAACGGGTCGCAAAATATATGCTACATACCTTTATGTTGTTGACTAAAACCTTGAGAGGAATGGACAACAACTCAACTATTACCGCAACCTCAAGGAAGACTTTTTGGCAACTCTACAAATTAGGTCAGCTATTTGGAGCATCTTCCAAGTTGTACTAAATACGGTGCCGCACACAAAACACGGCACTGTATTCAATACCATGCCGCCTAAAATAACATGAAAAATATATTATCCCATCCCCTAAACCCACTGTGCAAGTAGGCCCCTATGAGTTGGGACAGCGCGTAAAGCCTTAAAAATTAGAACCCGCAGTAGGCCCTAATGCCTGACTGTCTGCTCTCACTCTAACTACACACAGTTCAGCTCCGCAAGACAGGCAATTTTCTACTTTGGCAATAAGTATCGCCAGATGGAGTCGTCAGTTGTCGTCAATAGATTTTTGAGGTCTTCAACAGGTCGTCAGTTGGGTCGTCAGAGGTCGCCACAAAAGTCGCCAGGGGTCGTCAGGGTCATTTTTTGGTCGTCACTTGGGTCGTCAGTGATCGTCAGGTGGAGTCGCACGGGTCGTCACAGTAGATCTCTTGGGTAGTCAGTTTGGGTCGTTAGTCATCATGGTCGTCACGGAGTCGTACTATTCGGGACTTGCTCTAACTGTACTTCTTGGTAGAAGGTCGTGAAGTCGTCAGAAGGGTCGTCAGAGTCGTCAGAAAGGTCGTCAAGAGGTAATCGATGAGTCGTAACATGGGTCGCCAAAAGGTCGCCACATAAAGTCGCCAGGGTCATCAAAAGTCTTCACCAAAAGTCGCCAGGTCGCCAAAATGTCGCCACACGGAGTCGCCAAGGTCGCCAGATGGTCGTGAAAGTCGCCAGATGAGAAAAAATGCCAAAGTTGTCACTTGTCGTCAGTTTGGCTCGCCAAAATCTTCCACGTGGCAAAGTTGCCTGTCTTGCCGTACTGGATACATTATTGCACTACAGTCGGGACCGGGATCCGACCCGCTTCCATTTTGTGTGCAGCATCTGTCGCAACTGAGAGACTTGTTCTATTCTAATATATGAACCTATTTTCATTTACAGGAGTCAGTATGACCCACCTTATCAAGTACAACTTGGAAGATGCTCCAAATTGCTCTATGGAATCATCTTGTTTCAAGGCCTACGTTGATACGTGCTGGATAACAAGATGTCAATCGTAATGACGATCGACCTCCGATTTTTCCTTGCTGTGGAGTCAGTCACGGAGTCTAGAATGTGTTCACAACATAAGTTTGATGATTCCGTGCAGGGAACTAAACATAATAATATATTACATGTTATTTTCTTAGAGTTTATATCGCGGTCTGTCTTGTATTGTATGATGGGCTCGATGCCACTTTACTCCGACACTATTGGTTTGATTCTTTTTGCTTGGAAACTCCTAGAATGTATTCTTCAACATACAAAAACGTCTATCCAGTACCGAACAAGTTGACCAATTAAAGTCTTGGAGAATGAAGAAGAACAACTAAGAACAATACTCCACAAGGTTTCTGACCCCTCTCAATGTATGCAGTTTGCACAAAACGAAAAGCTGCACGAGGTCATTCTTCGAGATACCATAAGCCCACTTCGAACGGTAATCGGCAATCCGAATTCTTCGGTGAGCCCAGTGGGGAAGGAACCCTCCGGGGAACAGTGTCGGTTTTTCTTCCGTATAGGCCTGTTTTCCCTTCATTACAAGACGCAAGATGAAAGGCACGATTCATTGAAATTAATATGTTACGTCATTTCGATGTGGGCTATGAACGCATCTCCCTGCTACAATAGTGCTCTACGACTCAAAGCAAACGAGAACATGACCTGGAAGTACCTGGAAGAACCTCAACCTTTCACCCGACTTGATTCCATTTCATCTTTATTATTAATTTTTTTAGACAAGATCGGGAGGACTCGCAAGGAAAAGCCTACACGGATAAGCCCTCATTCATACGCACAAAATTCTTGCACCTCACGATGATAGTGGGACCGACATAAAATATGCTTCAAACACAAGCGACATGAACACTCTAACAACGCACGACGAATGCAGCACCGAAAACAATTTCCCTAAACGACTAATGTCGCTCCTGGACGATGAGGATGTGCAAAAAGTTATGCATTGGCTACCGTGTGGACAAGCGTTTGAAATATTGGACCCTGAACTATGTGCAGGAACCGTTCTGAAGAATCATTTCAATTCGGTGAAATTTGAAAGCTTCATTGTAAGGTTGAAAAGTGAGTACTGAGAACGACCGCCACCCACTACTAAAAATAACCATTGCGGTCTCGCGCTGAGCTCAATCTTTTTATTGCTTACTTCGTCGCAGAATGGGGTTTCGACAGGACGGACACAAAGGTAAACGGCCGATATAGATCTATGACTTTCTCGTCAGAGCTATTCCGTAGAGATAAGCCCCACCTTTGCAATAGAATGAGGCTCAAACCGAACAAGCCACCGAAGAAAGCAAAAGCCACAAAACAACTCTCTCATTTGTTTGATGCCAGAAGAGGTTACCATCACACGACGCCCCAAATGTCTCCCACAATTACTACTTTCGGGTGTAAGAATAGCGAAATGGTTATGCAAGCATGGCAGTATCACTTTTGGCAAAACAATCCATTATCTACTAAGCATACTGCGAACGACAAAGACACCGATTCGGCCATACTCGATGCCGGGAGTAATTCACAAAGCGCAATCCCTCCGCAAAACATCCCTAGCCATACTATAATTCATCAGGGTGTAACAATGAACCGACATTGCATGGAGCATCTTACAAGCTTCACAGATCAAAATCAGCAGAATGCATCGAGGTACCAAACATTTCATCACCCCCAAGCTGCTGATTCCATGTCGCATCTAAACATTGATGTGGGTGTGAAATCTGAAGAGAACAATGTCACGAATAGTCCAGCAATGATAAACAGACATCACACCATGGATGGTGAGAATGTTTTGCCTCCTCAGTTGGTGACAACTCCAGTCGCCAAGACAAGTATTAGACCAGCGTACGGCCGAACGAATTCTGAGCCGATATTTCCTCGAACCACGAAAGGGGGTTTAGAGTCACCGATTTTTAGGTCGCAGCAGTATGTGCAGAAGTCATACAGCGAAACCCGAATAAACGCCCGAAACAAGAAGGCTCTGTACAAATCTTTTAGCTGCGACGAATCACCAGAAGACTATTACCGGCAGCAGCGCTCAGCGCGTAATGGATTTCGCGAAGATATAGAGGAACCCGCCTTCGTATCAGAAGTGATGGACGCAAAGGGCGTCCTATATAGTTCTAGCTATAACGACAAGATATCAAGACATGGCCGAGTGGATCGAAGAGAAGACTACTTCGTACGCCCTTCGATCTGCAGACGCGCCCAAGGTCTCGAGAACAAACGGCAGAGATCAATGTTGAATTCGGACCCGACTCCAGAACAAACTCACATGGCCCTGGCGTCATCTTCGTTTCCTGGTTTCCATCCTATCGACTCATCTCAGCATACGATGAATTATCTGCCGAACAGTGAAGGAGGTGAGGCGCAGGATAGAGCAATAGGTCTTTTTCAAGAAGGTAGCACAGACTTGCTCAAGCCCATTGCGGCAATAGATCTTTTCGAGCAAAATAGACATGATGATGTGATTAATCAATATCAAGATCAAAAAGCGTGCAGTGTGGATTATTCCCGTCGAGATTCTTTCTTTGATGAAGTTGGTCGTGCACTATATGATGGTATAGATCTCTTTACAGCAGATACTACAGAAAACAACACTCAATGGTCGGGATCAGCCGAATATTCTCATTCCAAAATTAAAAGAGGAGTTGCTTTCGAGGCAACTCAGAACAACTGCGTCTCCAAATCTTACATGTTTGTAACTCCAGAGCAGCAGAATCCTGCCGTGGCTATTGACGACAGCCAAACGAATAATCCTCTTTGTCAGACCGACATAAAAAATGTTCAACCGCAGAGACAGGTTGAAATCCCTGACATCAAAGCGGATGAAGTACGACACGGAGGCTCTCTTGCTTCTTCCGTCATGTTAGAAGCTGAAGATCTAGATCTTCAGTCCCTAGCTTCGATGGACAGTGAAAACAATACCACAAGCGATAGGTTGATTGATTTCATTGAAAAAACTATTGCTGATTAACAGAAGTACCTCCCTACACAGCAAGACGAATATAATACTTGTCGCAAGTTCAGCAGACATGTTTTTGACTTGCGAAGAGTGATTGTACCTTGTTGGGCCGAGGATAAAACGCAGTACCTTCGTTACCGGCCTGCAAATAACGATTCGCGCTGTCCCGCTATTGTTACTCGAGACGTGAAGGAGTGCAGCATTCCCTAGCATTTTACATCAGAGTTCCATAAGGTGTTGCGAGTATGAACCAAATCGTCATGCGATTTAGTCGCCAACCCTGCATTATATTGTAAATTTTGTTTGAATCTATAGATGTTATGTGCTAGGCACAGTGGGCTTTCTATAAAATAAACTAACGCCTACCTACTGTCGACTGCCATGGAGAGCGTGCTACGCGCTCCGTCGCCCACGTATGCCATATACGAGTCTTCATCTTCGCTATCTGTAACCCCATTCGAATTATTAGTAAAACCATACAACCAATTGGGACTGGACGCCCGGTCAGCTAACGACGACAGTGATTGTATAGATGCCAACGAGCGGATAGACTGAAGTGAAGAGGACGCTGCTGCCACATAACTTCTCATTGGGCCAGGAATTGGAGGCAACATTGCGCGTTGCTCAGATATAGGAGTGTACAAGTCAGTTGTAGGTGACGAGAGTGGTTCTGTGGGTGCTGTATTCCCACTTGTTTGGTGGTCATCTGGTACATGCGCAGAGTGTGCAATCCGTGGCCGTACGTTGACATTATTGACATCGTGTATCCGCATCATTCGAGGCATTTCAGGCGTTATCAATCCGGCATGGATGGCAGGTAGTTCGTACCGATTCAAAAAAAATAGCATTGTATGGAGCAAAAATAAAACAGTTGATCCCAGAGATGCATAGGTGAAGCCGATTGGACAGCTAAAGAAGTAAACGTGGAAGAGTGTAAAATATAGAAAAAAGACTCTTGGAAAGAACATTCCTTGAATGGTACGTATGCTGGGTACAACGAAAAATTGAAATGTTGGATTATGATCGATTCATCTTGAAGAATAACAGATGACAGAAGCGTACGCAAATCACTCACGAAATGGCCGAGAACACTTCAGCTATCCAAACCATACTCAAAACCATAAATGCCAAGAACTTATCTCCCCCGTAAAACTCTATCAGAAAGAAAATCATCCCAACCATCACAGGGACAAAGACCAAGTTTTCTAAAATGTGCCTAACGATCAATCCTCCCAGCGGCAGTCTGGCACGAACATAGGATTGCAACTGTATCGTAAACTCCAGCATGCGATCTTGCGTCTCTTGGAATGTAAACGAGACGAGTGACGTGGTCAAAAAGAAAATGAACAGCGTCGAGAGAAAGACGGCCAATTTGAACAGCAGAAAGCGTAGCAACCGACACAGGGGATGCTTGTAAATTTTGGGAATGACGTATTGCAGGATGGGGTGTCTCGTCAAGGAATCCATTCCATATTTCGATGAGCTTCCACCACTGGAACTGGAGAATGCGTAATGATCCATGTCGAATAAATCCAGATCTATTTCCTTTCCTGTTTTCCAATGGTACACGAACCGTATTCGTTTTGAATCATGACCCCTGTTTCGCAGGATGCGTTGCTGTTGTCCCAACACCCAATTTAGAATGACTGTATCGGGTCCTACTATTGAGAACACAATGTTCTGTACAAATGGCTCACCGAAGCAATTGACATCGGTTGAGGATGCAATCACAAATTGCGTAGAAATGTTGTGTCGCTGTTTCAGTGTTGGGGAGAGAAGCAGGAGACCCTTGGCATGGGAATACGAATAGATTGTTGTCGGGTAATTTGTCCGACTGTCTTGATGGGTTACATTGTGCCTAAAATTGGTAAGATAGCCGTGTTGTGCAAGAAGAGCGACAATGTCCAAAGGGCAATTTGGCACCTGTTTCTCATTACGCTGCTCTTTTGTGAATCCAAAAAGTGACGAGATACCTTCATTCCCTTTTTCGTCAGTGGTAACATTGTTGTCGATTACGAAACAACTTCTCAATTGATGTTGCATGGATGAATCCACTGGATCTTGCATCGAGAGGGGCATCCCAGTAAGAATCAGTTCATTATCGCGTTTCCCAGCATGAACCGTAAATGCTCTACTCCCCACGGATTTCGCAGCGCCGTTTCGAACATCATGATTTCGATGCGTATGCAAGAGAATGTGAGTCACATCGGCATCCTCCGAAAAGGACGGGATACTGCCGAGACACGACATTGGAATTTGTTTCCCGTTCGTCCACGGGGAGTATACGGCATGATCCTCGACACCATGCGATGTATTTCCACTCGAACTCGCAGTTGTCGAGGACATCAACCAACCATACGCACTCCGTATCAGTTGAATCAATATAGAATACACACTAACCCCGCCTCTACCAACGCATTCTTGCTCGTGTCGTCCATGTCCATCGTCGCCAGGACAACGTTCTTCCATAGTACCACCACGTAAAAAATCACCCCGATGAACAAACGTCACATGACTCAAGAGCACGACGCAAAATCCACACACGGCCAGTCCTAGCACGAAATGCTCCACGGTACTACGGAAGCGATGGGAGGAATGTCGAAGTATGGAATGGGAGATTTTGGAATGGGTTGCGAAGAAGACTTGTTCCATTCGGGATGTGGAGGACATGATGTTGATGTTTTGTGTGTGTTTGTGTGTGTCTGTGGGAGGTGATGGGAGGTGTCAATGTTTGTACAATTCGTGGGCAATTTGATCTTGGTAGGCAGTCATTCGCACTGTCCCTTCATATACATAATATGGAGACGTCGTCTCTATCCTCTCTCTATCTCGTTAGCCGCCCGTCTATTATTATTTACACATTGCTGATGACAGCAAGGGAGAGTGACGAGCCATGGATCATCTACCTGTAGAAAGAGTCGACGCGGGTCGTTGATGATTCGCTGCCTTATTCTTGCAGTCTTCGTGGTCCACGGTGCCTGTGAGTGACGCCAGGTGACGCCACAGAATGTTACCTTATGATAAAACATATAGAATGCAATCGACTTAAAAAAGTCTTTACATAAATGTAAATACAAACTTTCATTAAAGGTGATTTACAATCGTGAGTTAGCACGGTCGAGATCCATGGAAACCCGCGCAGTGGTCCTCTGTGAGTCCTCTATGAGATCCCCTATGGACCACCATTTCCGCGCCATAAAATAAAAAACGTCGCCGTCGCGAGGATTTTCACACCTGTGAGATTTCACACAACAAAATAAGCTCAAAATAAGGCACACACCACACACCGCCATCTCCAATATTATCATCACGCTCGCTCGCAAGACCCCCATGAGCTTCGAACTCGAATCCTCCTCCTCCTCCAGCGACATGGACAACGTCCCTCTCCAACGGCGAATCGAGGCACCCTCCAACTCAGACGACGACGACGACATTGACAACAACAGCGATCACGACATTGACGAAACCCTCCTCCAATCCATTCGCTCCGCCCTTCACTTCGCCGTCGGGACCATTTGCCAACAAGAAGATTCCCTCACCGCCGGCGAGAATATCATCAACGACGCTCCCTCCTTCTCCACGTCGTCGTCGGCCATGGCATCGCTCACCGACTTGGCCTTTCATTATGCCACGACGATATTGGCGAATGATGCCGTGGCCTTTTCGGCTCATGCGGGAAGAAAGGCCGTCAAGGCCGAGGATGTCATGCTGCTGGCGCGGAGGGATAAGGGAGGGATTGGGGCGGAGTTGAAACAAAAGAGGAGGGAGATGATGGCTCGTGGTGTTGGGAAGGAGAAGACTGCTCGTGGTGGTGGGAGCAATGCCCAAAAGGGCAAGGGAAGGAGTGCTGCGGGAAAAAGGTCATTGTCTCCTTCTGGCACGGGAAAAAGAGGTTGGAATACGATGCCAAACGATCGAGTTGGTACAATGTCGACTGGGACTGTTGGAAAATCAAACAAAAACACACAGCGAAACAATGGCAGACGCAAACCGAAAGCGGCAGCTTTGGATTCTTCCTCTTCCGATGAAGAGGATGCTCTTTTACTAATGCAACAACGGGTGAAGGACATGGAGCGAACCAAGAGTGGCAACTCCCACGACGAGCAGGAGGATGGTACGACAGACTTGAATGATTTCATCGTGGATGATAATGGGTATTTCAACAGAGACCGTGGCAGTGACAGCGAGGTAGAGTTTCCATTCGGTTCGGACAAGAAGAAGAAAGGGACGACACCGTGCAAGTCAAAGAAGAAAGAGAGTGGAGCAGCATTGTTCAACTCGTCGAAGAAAGCTGCGCCCAAGCAAAGACGAGGCAAGGATATATTCCGTGACTTATCGGATTCCGATTCCAGCGCTAGTATCGGCAGAGCGAAAAGCGATAGGGCAGATGGAAGTACGGAGGCTATGGTGATAGATTTAGACAGTGACTAAGCATGGCAGGCCATTATACATCATACAATATATGATGACATTACTAGCATTTCTTCTTTTTATTAACCTGTAGAACCTGTAGTTCTAGCCCATCATGGTGGTGCTCGCATTCCCTGTCGTTAGATATCATCAAGTCATCGAGCATTTCATCTTCTCCCTCCTTCTCACATGCATCCCACATGGCATCTTCGAGCATGCGAAGAAATGCTCGTTCCGAGAGAGATTTCAATGCATTCTCTTCTTTTCTTACTGATGTATCACTCGTAGGACCATCCTTGCATTCATGTCCACATTTGAGAAATTTGCCCCGAGGAAGATATGGCATGTTCAGCAAAAGTTCAAGAACATCCAAATTATCTTCACAATGAGTCAATATTGCATTTCGAATTCCTTCGACCGATTCCGAATCGACATTTACTCTTTCTTCGCATTCAACAGCGCCAGAAGTGTCCTCATCCTTCCGCAGATTACTTCTTTTTTGATTTTGTTGTATGAGCGCTTCACATAACAGAACACCGTCCGCGGATAAGGAGGCATCCTTGTCGTCGTCTACGAGAAGTCGTCGGATCAAAGGAACCGATTGAAGTCGCTTTATCATACCTGCTCGTAGCTTTCGGTTTGCAGACTTTTCTTTTCGGTCTACTTTTTGGGATGTTGTTGTCTCATTTTGTGGATTGTTTGTTTCTGCGTCGGCGCATGTAGCCGTTGTCGATTCGCCAATGTTTGTATTGTAATCCTTCAGCGAAACGAAAGACGCACTGACTCCAAGTCGAAAGTACATCTCATTTTGAAAAGAAGAACGTCTTGCTGTTAGGTCAGATTCCGCATCATTCTCTCCCATATCTTGAGCCGGTGCAGATTCGCCCGACTTGTCATCGCAGTATTCATCGAACTGTATTCGCCAGTTACATTTGGCATGAATAGCAATTGATATGTATTCGGAAGATAGGTGGAGAGTTCCACAAATGGCGGGCGATATCATACTATTGTCCCCACCGACTTTTTCCGAATTTCCCTTTTGGAGGATGTCGTCCCCAGCGGCAGCCACGGAGTCTACATTATTCTGAACCCATTGTAACCTTAGATTTAACAATTGATTTTTCGCCAAGGGATCAAATTTGGATTCATCGACATGACGAAGGAGGGCATCCCAGAATTGTTGGGTGGTGAGTGGCTGGTGGTGGTGGTTGAGGGTGGAGGAGGTGGCCATGGCTTGTATTCTTCAGCCCCCGTTATTGTTATGCTTAATCAGATGCTAGTAACATGTGTGCTTACAGAGACGTTAGGGTTGCGGGAGTTGCGGGGTCGCTTCCTTTTGCTAGAGGCTCTACTACTAGAAAAAATGCGCGCGAAACGCATATCTAAGCATATCCACCGCCTTCCACCGACACCCAAATAAAATAACATGGGATTAGCACGATAAAATTGACGTCCTACAAAACGCAATATATCCTAAACATCACGGCCGTCTGATACAAAACCAGTGACCCTCACTCATTCTATACAACCATCCCCAGCGATCTCGCGTTCGACTTGTTCACTAAGTGCCCTAGTTGTCGTCTGCGCACGTCATCATTCCACACCATTTCGGAAATTCTGCCGACGAAGTCCCAGAATAACAGGTCTTGCAGTTGGTAAGTTGTGTTGACCATCGTCCATGGCAACATCATGGACGCTTCTGACATAATTGAAGACGCGTATTTAACTCTGACTTGGTTACTAAACACGTTAATTTTATTGATTTGCAAATATATCTACAGTATGGCAAGAAATCTTTGAAACAGAGTGGATAAATGGATGCAATGGCGATCCGGAGGATCCGATGGAGCGAATGGCATTTTATTTTGCATCGTCTCGTGATGAACATACCTTGATGATACTGATTCATGATATGGCCAATCACTCTAATGATCCTGACAAATTGAATAATTTGTCGTTTAGGCCGGACAAGACTGGGAAATCATTTTGGTTTCAAGAGGCACAGACTATCTTGGCGGGAGAGCAGATCTATAATAGGTACGTGTTGATCCAATAAAGCATACGTTGCTTGCACTTGTTGACCGTCTGTTTTAACATAGTCTCATGTGTCTGGCTTACAGCTACAACAGATGCAATCCATGCAGTGAAGCAGACTTTGACAACTGTGAAACATTGAGTAGTCAGCCAATCCCGGACATGTTCGCGCACTTTGGTTTGGTAGAATCATTACCACAATACTGGAGATTGGATTCGTCCGAGGAAGTCGAAGAGGGAGATGAGATAGAAATGTGTCTGTCGCAAAATTCGTCTGGGACTTGGAGGTACTATGGTTTAAACAGAGTATGCCGGATGAGGTCGATATTTGTTGCGTCATTTGAAGCGGTTGAAGGGAATGCATACCAGAAAAGCGGATTATGAAAGTAAATTGGTTCTGCCACATGGCGGAGATCTCGACAATGAAAAGATGCAAAGATGCTGCGTTCGGAATGGGAGTCCATTGACGCTGTCATTAAGTATGCCCTGTCAGATGACGAGGAGGATGAGCAGTAGCCTTACACATAAACAACATCCTTCCATGTAAAAAATTAAAATCAATTGCTACTGTAGAAATTGTGGAGCTCGCATGATAAATTTTCTTTAATTTGTCAATATCACACATTATTTCATTTGAGTGTCCGTTGTGTCTTTGACAAATAACAAGAAATGATGTAGTTAAGGAGAGAGAATGAAGATATGCCACATTAGTTGTGTATTCTCATAGCTGTGATTGCAATCACAGTAGGGCATGAGCTCATGGTGTAAGAATTATTTAGTAATAGCAGCATTGTTATGATGTGACATTCATAAGTTCATAACTGGAATGTTGAAATAATAACTGGAATGTTGAAATAATAACTGGAATGTTAAAATAAAGTTTTGAGCTATCTCTATTTGAAGAAGATATGGGCGCAGTCAATGTCTTTCAGAAGCGTGAAAGAGTCGACACAATGATAACACTCAATGTCTCAGAGCTTATGCTGCCGTAATGGGAAAACCTTTCATCAAATATTTGCAAACAATATATCACCAATACTCAACACGTGCCCAGAATCCTAGTCAGATGGGCCCAGCTGATACAGAATCACCATGCCTGGGACATTGTTTGTTGCAAATATATCTTCATGTGTGGACATAAATACCATACAAATCTTCATCATTTGCCATCCTCACTTATCATTCCATTGATGCGCACACTTGACGCACTAATAAAAAACACTCACTGGTTCATCCTCACTACAAATTTGCATCTGCATAAAATACACCTCTCCAAAACTAAAAGCCGGTCAAACCGCCATGGTACTATCAACATTCTCCCATGCATTCTCTCCACCAAGGATTCATCAACTTTTTTCATGTGGGGTGTGATTTTTGGATTTAGGGCGTGGTGATGGGTTGATAGTAAGGGCAGGTGGTGCACGCAAAATAGTGGGTGGTGGCGTCGGTTTAGATTTGAAGGAGGGTGCCGTCAAGGGGACAAAACCACATCTTTTGAGGATTTGGGAGAGTCTTGCTTTTGGGATCTTCTCCCCTTTAAGGATGAAGGTTTGTTCGTGTTAAACAGTGCTTTTCATGCCGTCGGATGCCATAATGTTGTCTTCTTGAATGGACGCATGGTTACCAGAAGCTATGGATGGCTATGGTTGTGCGGCAAAATTGAATTTGGTAGACGCCATCGTTGCACAAGGAAGCTTGATGCACTCTGTTTCAAAGATTTCTTGCCATACTGTAAATATATTTGCAAATCAATAAAAATATCATGTTTAGTAACCAAGTCAGAGTTAAATACGCGTCTTCAATACTGTCAGAAGCATCCATGATGTTGCCATGGACGATGGTCAACACAACTTACCAACTGCAAGACCTGTTGTTCTGGGACTACGTCGGCAGAATTTCCGAAATGGTGTGGAATGATGACATGCGTAGACGACAACCAGGGCACTTAGTGAACAAGTCGAAAGCGAGATCGCTGGGGATGGATGTATAGAATGAGTGATGGTCGCTGGTTTTGTATCAGACGGCCGTGATGTTTAGGATATATTGCGTTTTGTAGGACGTCAATTTTATCGTGCTAATCCCATCTTATTTAATTTGGGTGTCGGTGGAAGGGGGTGGATATGCGTTTTGCGCGCTTTTTTTCTACTAGTAGAGCCTCTAGCAAAAGGAAGCGACCCTGCAACCTTAAGGCCGTGTCCATTGCGTAATTTTTGTTTCCTTTTTTCCTTTTTGTTTTGGAAAATTTCTCGATTTTAGTGGGTGTAAATTAAGGGTGGTCGGAGGTGAGGGATTTAACAATAAAAAAGAAAAGACAGCTGTTTAATGAAAATAGCTACGTATACTAAATGGAAAAAATGTTTTGAAGTTTAACTGTCAGAGACCGTTCGTTCAACTGAGCTTATTTAATTTATTTAAAACGTCACCGTAGCTTCTTGAGGAAGTTGTGGACGATCGACAATTTTCTTAAAATCAGTCGCACGAAAGTTCCACATCTGTCAAAAAAGTAACTTTGTCATTTTAAAGGTTCACTGTTGTTAATTTGTCAAACTGTTATTCATCGGTCAGAACCTTTCATAGATCAGTAATCATTTGTTTTACACGACGACATCCATTATTATATCAATAACTTTGTCATTTTAAAGGTTGTCAGTTGTCAAACTGTCAAGCTGTTATTAATTGGTCAGTACCTCTTACACGTTTGACTATCATTTTTGAAATTTCTTCACACATCATGCAGACCTGCCCGGTCTATTATTTACTCTCAACGGAAGGTCGTTTTGACACCACTGGCTATCATAAGCCCAGGATTTCTACGATTATAGGCGGGAAATTTTCGCGGTTCTAGTAAGCACGATTTTCAAATCTTTCCTATGTATCAGTTTAGTTCTACAAACTCTTTTTCAAACTAATTAACAGTTTCATAACTCCGATCCCTCACCTCCGTCACCCCCTTCCATTTGTTAGGCCAAAATCCAGGGAAAATGCAATTCCGAGGGAATTTCAAAAATCTGAGTTCATCGGATGGCAATATCCAGGGAATTGTTTTTTCATTGGATTTTGCATTCTGGCAAAAGTGCAAGTCCAATGGAATAGATGATTTTTTGGGGATCCATAGAAATCTAATGTATCCACCCCATTTTCTTCTAATGGAGAAAGGATACTGGCACACAGTGGTTCCAGATTGGCATTAATTCTGTTCCATCGAAACGTGCCAGCTTGATCCCAATACTATTAATTACAATTCTCTGGGAATTGTAATCTTGCATTCCAATTCCCTATTTTCTCGTGTTTAGGAATTAGTAGTTCAATGTTGAACAGATAACTCTCACAAAGATGCAGCCAATCTAGGGCTATTCACGTAGTTTTAAAATAATTACAAGTGTTCCCTAAGAATTGGCCACATTGCAAGATCCAACGAAAACGCGATTCCCTGGATATTGCAATCCGATTAACTCAGATTTTTGCAATTCCATGGGAATCGCATTTTCCCTGGATTTTGACCCAACACATTGCAAAAAGAAATCGGGTGGCGCATTTTTCCTTCTATTTTAGCTTGTGTCTTTTTGTACCTCCTCGGTCCTTGGTTACAATTGTCACTCGTCGTGCTTTGGCACATCACATCTTGCATGGTAGGAGATGCGACAGACACGCCACCCTCGTTGTATTGTTCCGAACACACATTGTGAAATGCGAGGACGTGTTGCCATTGTTGTATTGTTCAGAACACGCATTGGGCCTAACACAATGCACATCACAGCACCATAAAGGCAAGAAGTGGGCATAGTCACGCGTTCCGTGCTGGCATTGATATATTATAGGGCAAAATTGCCCACGGCACAATCGTATGTAGTGCAGTCGTCAAATCATGGGCCAAACACAATGCGCGTAAAAGCATGTAAAGGCAAGAAGTGAATGGAGAACAGTCAAGAGGGCGATAGAAGGGGTGGAATTTTTTTTCAGTCCACACCTGACTCCAACCTGGACTCGAGACAAAAAATTCCACCCCTGCAGATGACGGACAGGGAGCAAGTTTCCAGTGGAAAAAAGGAAAAAAGGAAATTATTGTCTATGCAATGGACACTACCTAATGCACAATATTGGCACTGGCCATTGCTGAAATTGGAACTTGGACCAATATTTCATCCCGTTTGAAAGAAACAGGATTTTGTCATTCATTCTACCTCTCTAGAGAGGTAAATCGTCTTTTTCTACAAAGGATACATTTGTTTTTGATATCATTTAACTGGCCTAACAAAATTACAAGCAGCCGCTGCAGGTACACGGGTTGAGTTTTTAGCGATGAAGTACGTTCCTTGATGCACAAAAAAATAATACCCCCATTCCTATGGTACTTTTTCGATCAGCCGGATTTTCATTTTTTTGTAAGTGTGGACAGAAATGTTACATTTATGTCCTAATAGGGCTCCGGTTTTCACAAAACGATCAGCCTGGAAACCGGAGCCCTTTCCAGCCACAAAAAATCAATCAGTCTCTCTCCCCTCACCCCATTCTCTCCCTCTCCCTCATCGTCACATCAATCAAAAGAGAACATGATGCAACTACAGCAGTGATGACAAATACTACAAGAACATCTCTTCAAGATTGCCTCTACAAGATCCCCTCACATGATTGGTCCACTTTGAATAGTCGTACGAGCGAGATTGCCATTCCCATCATGTTGTCACTGTTGTCGGGACAGTGGGGCACCGCTTGTCAATCGGTGGTTAGTCAAGTGTTGGCGGGTGGCACTGGGGAATGAAATGAGAGTAAGAATGGAGTTTTGATTCAAAAGAGGAATGAGAGGGCCATGCGGGTGGAGCAAGAAAGGTGACGGCAGAATTGCCTTGTTGTACGGAGCGGGACATTGACGAGATTTGAAACTTTGTTGAATGAACTAGGGGTATGTCCCCACCAAGGGTGTCACTGGTCGTGCCTCCACTTTATCTACTTTTGGGAGGGTTTTATTGGGTTTCTACCATGAGTACATAGGGGCTACCCTTGAGGTTGGGTCGTATGTGGACAGGTTGGCTACCGTTGTGGTTGATTGGGGAGGGAATGTGGGGCATTATTGGATGAGGAGGGTGTTTGAGGGGTGGCAATGTTTATTGTTTAGGTAATAGAAGCTGTTAAAAATTTGAAGATACTTTAGCAATTAAGAGGATAAATCTACAACATTATCGGTGTTGTCCATTTTTGTTTGATAAATCTCAATTCTTTTGACAGAAACGACAGACTCAAGTCTATCAGCCAAACCAACTTCCTTATCATAAATTCCCAAGGCTCTGCCAGTATGCCAAAACATGCCCCATGAATCACAGGAACCTCCCATGAAAAATTTATGGGAGCCCAAAAGTCATGGGAACCCACAAAATCTCATCTTAGGCCCAACCTTATGGTCACACATACACAAACACGAACATCTCCAATCTCTTACGGCAATACATACACAACACAATGATGTGATGAGGATTTGTAGGGATACCTCACTAGCTGGTCGGTTGTCCTACGTTGTTTTTTAATATCCGATAAGTAGGAATTAGATACTTGTAACAACATTGGTTTTTGTAAAAATGTGAAAAGGCTTAATAAAATATTTTCTTTCTCATGTTTTGTTTTTGCGTACCTTGTCTCACCGTCCTCATGACCTCTCATGATTTCACCCTAGTATGAAGTTCGTTTTGGTGTGACAAATGTGTTCATAACCTGATATCATGAAGTGACCTTCACATTTATGTGGGGTACATACCCATAAGGATGGTGATTCATGCACAGGAATGTGAACATTGCAAAAAAGTCAAGTTCATGTACGTGTATGAGTGACCGCAAGGTTGGGCCTCACCAGTATACTCTTCACCAAAAACACACGCACAGCATCATAATCTGACAGTTCCTAAGTAGGTAGAGCACAACTCCATCACTGTCTGATTGTCATGCTTTGCAACCATCTATAAGCCTGATTTCTGGAGTGGTTCCCATGAATCACTGGTTGTTCCCATGAATCATGGGTGCCCATGGGAGCGTTACCATAAATAGGAGCCTCCCATGACTCATGGGATGCTCCCATGAATCATGGAAGATTTTTGCTCCATTCAGCAATTAGGGTATCTCTCGAACGGACTTTCTTGGAAAAGAAGCTCCACAAAGTATAAGAAAATTGAGCGTTGAAACTAATAAATCAACGTCAGACCAGAAAAATATCAAGAAAATGTATTGTGTGGACGGCCAGACAAACTTTCACTATTTTGGCTGTCATGAGAAGTCCAAGATTTTCAGTGAAAATCTCTTCAAACCTCTCGCTTTGCATGACAACTTTTTAGAAAGCAAAGTAGTATTGGAAAATTCCTGTGAAAACAGTCCTAAACAAGTTGCTTCCTGGAACTGGGAAGCTGTTGTCCCCATGTGTCAGGCCAAAAGTTAGGTAACCTGCAATTGCTGAAAATTGCAAAAAAATTGGCAAAAGTGATTACAAATCCTGGGTTATTTTGACTCTGACAAGTAGTCGCACTTTTCAACTTGCAATTCCTTGGGAACAATGGTTTAGCCCAGGATTTCTGCGAAGGCCAATAGTTTGGCATCAATTCGAATGGTGGTGTGATCGTTTGGCATCAAAATACCACGATCAGCCTCGTTCAAGAATGAGCTTCTTATTCTCCATCCCTGTCAATGCTTGGTCATTACAATTCCTTAGGAAATTTAACAAGTGACTGAATATCTCAAAATTGCAATTGCTAAGGAATCGTGATAAGATTTTGACATGATGCCTGATTCCTAAGAAATTGTGTGTTTAAAGTGACTCAGGCACACACAAAAAGATACCCCCACAAGATTCAATGTTACAGAGGGATTAGTACACCACATTTTTATGGACAGTTGAATGTGTTTTGATGCCAGAACCATACAAAAATGACACCAACATGACATATTTCTCACAATTCAAATGTAAGACGGATGTTCCCCAAGAATTGTTCTGCATATTCCTGGCCAGAGTGTGACTACTTGTCAAAGTCAAAATAACCCAGGAACTGAAATCACTAAAAAATGTGTGCAATTCATTGGGAATAGCAATTTACTCAACTTTTGGCCTAACACATGCTGTCACCGCACCACTATGGGGTGCCCAGTGCTGGAACTGGGCTCAAAAATAATGAAAATGCTGGTGGCCTATTTACCTATGTCAGAATGATAACCCTAATTTGTACTACACTAAAGTCTCTACCACTTTCCACAATTGTCCTCAAATTGTCAGCCAGTTTGGAGATTTACAGTCCCAGTTCCAGCACGGGAGGAAAAATTGGTCCCAGTTCCAGCATTGGGTCACTGCCAATTTCGGGTCCAACAAGTACAAAATGGCACACTGATGTCTGTCGCACCTATTCACTTTCTTTTGATTTGTTGCTGCTTTTTGACCAAATGTTCTGATTCCACTTCCAGTCCTCGTGTGTGTTGTGTGTGAAGTAATGGGTGATAAAATTCACAGTGAATTGACATAACACAGCAACCAACTGTTACTAGGACCTGTGCATATTGGTGTGTTGTTCCAGAAAAGGAGAAACAATTCATGATGGTTTTAGAATGCCCAGAATTGCTTTCGTCCATATAAAATTTCAACAAAATTTGCAAAATGCATTATATAATCCGTTTGCTCTTGTGAACCAAGATATACATTAGTGCAACAGCTCAGCATGACAGACAAGCTTGGCAACATACTTAAATTTTCAGCAAATCGTTTGCCCGCAATAACAAAATAGTGCAAATTTGGGTGACTTGCATAACTCAAACTGACAACTTCTGAAGACTTCCGATGACTGGCAATATTTTGAAAACCTGATGACTAGGTAGTGATCGCGATGGCCATTAATGACTCCAAAATGATGACGGATGAATGACTCCCAGCTGATGACAATCTTCTTGTATCCCTGCACTTTTATTTGGAGTGGCATAGCATTGTGAATCTCAGATGGTACTTGGTACGAGCTAGAGAAAAATATCACACCAATGTCATTTTCTACTCTACAATGGGGTATGCCACTATGATGGAAGAGAGTCACTAGAAGGAAGAAAACATAACCTATGCACACAACTTGGAACCAATTTTGAAAATAAATCTTGCATATAAATATGGCAAAGACTAGAGCTGGAGTAAAGTATGAAACTTACAAATACTTGAATACCTGTGACACAGAGCTGAAATGCACCCACCTTTATTGTTACTGAAGGATAACGTGAAAAGTTCACTGTCTGTTGTGATGGGCTTCTCTTGTTACAAAGCAAACACATATGGTTGAAAAAGATATTGCGCTTGTACAAAAAAGGACCCCAAAACTATTAAGATTAAAAAATTGAAGGCTCCTATGACAACAAAAATTATCCATAACACTGTGGAAACGAAAATTTTGAAACTCTGTCAGACCTGATTGTTGCATGACCAACAAATGGAAGCTGCAGTATCAACATCTTTGAGGAGACAGGCTTCATGAGAGTGTGTAGTGCAATTAGGAAGACACAGCTAGGAACATAGTGAAAATGTTACACTGAACGTCTTATAATTTCTTTGGAACTCAAGTTTGTGTTAGACGTCCCAAAGTTAACCACCATCTCTAACTTAACTAGAATATTCATGTGCAAAACCTCATCTGATGACAACATATAAGGAGTATTTGACCTAAGCCAGAAAGTATTTAAAAAATCTTGTATAATACTTGTCAGATTTTATTTTTGTGAGTTATTTTAGTTACGTTTGTGAAGTACCAATACACCATGATGAAGCAAACATGCTTCATTTTGGCAAAATGAGACCAGGTAGGATTCCTCACGGCTTTGGTATGTTTTATGCTAATGACACTAAGAGATGTTGTGTAGGTTTTACTCATGTCTGGTATGGCTCCAATGTCATAAGTTAATGACATAGAGCATTTTGTCCCAAAAGGAATTTTTGGGTAGCAAAGCAATTCTTGCTTCGTTAGCAAGACTTGGATCAAGGGATGTCCAGTATCTCCTGAGCAATTAAGTTATCTTAAAGGTTACCTTAGTGTCCTACTGTAGAGTAGATAATTGGCCTATGTCACTTGCCCCCACAAATGGAGAATCAGGTGAGGTGTGTAAAAAACGTTTCCAAATAAGGGAAAACAGGTAGGCTGTTGACAAGTGAGACACTTGTTTAGAATACCTAGTACTACTGCTGAGACAAGACTTTCCAGCTTCGTAGTAACTGCAAAGCAACATTATGAGCGTAAGTGTTTGTGAAGAGAGGAGTAAGGGCAATTAACGTATAGTTTATTATTTTTAAGTGTCTGCAGTGTCAAAGTATGGTGCTACTCTCCTTATGTTCAATTGTTGTGGTTTGTTCTGAAGGTGAACCCTGATTGGACCATTTGTATGGACTGTTGATATAGTTCAAGGATCACCATGGTATTTACTTTCTGATTTGCGGAGGATAACTTCTTTGTGATTGTGAAGAAGTACTCTATCACCAAATTTATAATCCCAATCAATGTGAGACTTGTTTTCACATTTGGTGTTGAGATCGGTTTGGAGTTTTCTATGATCTCCTTTTTTGTTCCGCTCAACTAGGAAGGGAATGTCAAGCAGCATGTCCCTGCCAAATATTGCTGTGCCTGGAGAGGCCTCGAGTACTATGTGGTATGTGGAGCAAACGGCCCATGCAGCATCTGTGAGGAAGTCTGCAATGTCACTTGGAACCACATTATTTGTCTTGTCAAATTCAGCAGTACAGAGCATGGTCATGATTACTTGATGCATTCGTTCTAGTGTTGCGTTCACTTGGGGGTTCTTGATGGTGGTTGGCATTCGCCTTGATACTGTATGAATCACACAGTGTTTTGAAAGAGTAATCAGGGTAGGTCAATGACACATCTTTGGTGACAGTGGCCTTCGTGTCATCAAATGTTTTTTGATGTTCCTCAGTCCATTTTCAAGTTTTTTCTTAACCTTGAGAAGTTTGGATTGTTGGGTATGATCACACTTGCTGACGGGGCTTGTGAGCGGGGCAAGCATTTTGCTGCATCTTGCCCAAAGATCTCGGTAGTATTTGACCATGCCAAGGAATCTTCGGAGGTCTTTGACATTTTTGGGTGGTGACAGTTCAAGTATCAACTGTACCTTCTTGGGCTGTGGTTTGATCCTTTCTCACAAGAGTATGTACCCAAGATATTCTGTTTTGATGGCACAGAAGTTTGATTTGCGAGTGTTTACTTTTTAGTTTGCATCTTGCAGTCTGGTGAGGACCATTTTCAATGTAGCCAGGTGGTCTTCCATAGGGTTCCCTAGTGATACATAGTAGATTATCAATGTAAGCTCTTACAAACTCAAGGGTGACCATTAGTTTGGTCATTTTTATTGAAAAATGTCCTGAGAATCAGTAATACCCATTGCGTAACATGAGGTAAGAGTATTTGCTACATGGAAAGATAATGGTGCAATCTAATGGTGTATTAGCCCATGTGTAAATGGAGGGCTGTCGCAAAAGTGAAACCTTCTAACTCTTGCATGACTGTACTAATTTCAGGTAATGGTAATAGTTTTCTAACTATTCTTTTGTTTACTCCTCAAAAATCACTTAGGAAACTTACAGTTTTATCCTTTTTGGCACTATAAATAAAGGAGAACCCTATTCAGATACGGGCTGCCACTGTGGTACCCCCAAGTTGTATAGTCTGTTCAGCTCTTTCATGAGAGTCTCTTTGAGAGAAGGTGGCACTGGGTCACCGCTGCCCTGGTATGGTTTGGCACCTTCCTTCAGTTTGAAGGAGACAGGCTCAGTATTCCAATGCCCGAGTGTAACCTCTGACTGGAGGTCTGCTCTTCATATTTGGCATCTAGGATGTCAACAGAATGCTGAGTGGCTTCCTTCGGTATTATGTGGTTCATGAGTCATACTGTGGTTTACTGACCAAGCTTTTTCAATCTTAGAGTGAGTTGACAGACTGTTGATGTCTCTCATTGGCAAGATGATCTTATCAATGGTAATATCCTTTGTTAGAAAATCTAGAACAATTCCAAGCTCTCTTAGTGTTTTTACACCTAAGATGAGGTCAAACGCTGGTTTAGTCATTTTGTTTCCATCATACTACTTGACAACAACCGGTTTTCCTGTGTATTCCTTGCTGTTGGGGTACGCTTGGAAATTTAGAGTGACTTAGCCTCTTCCTTCTGTTTGGAAGCACCCATTCTACATGTGCCAGACTTTGACACCTGCCCAGTCAAGTAGGGAAAACGTTTGGTGGTTCTTTTTTCATGACACATGCGAGGTCACCATCAGAAACAGTGTCCAATAGTACTCTCAAGAAGTTGTTTTTGACTTCAGGACAAGTGTTTGAGTTTTGTTGAGGACTGACTTCCGGCAGCCAATTTTTGCACAGCTAATTCTGCTGTTACTGAGTCCATAGTTTTTGGTGGTGTAGATGGCTCACATGTCTTTGATTTTTGTGGTGTGTTCCACTCTGAGGTGGGGTCTAATCAAAATTGGTGGAGACTAGAGCTATCCTTAATTTTTATTTTTGGATTAATTAAAAAGTTCTTACTGGTAGTTTTCATCAGACCAGAGGTAGTACAATTAGCTAACTCATGGTTAGTTTCAATTTTTCTGCAACTATTTTTAGTTTTCCTGGTACTACCTGACCCAACGCTTCATGAGGAGTTGGAATCAATGTTGCTTTCTTTGCGACGGCAACGTTTCTTGGCTTTTTTTGGTGGCTTTCTTGAGAGACTTTTCAAGTTTCTCCATGCAAGACAAGACCTGCACAAAGGACTTCTTGGGACCGCTGTCTTTGCAAGACTTTTGAGTGGCTTGCCTGAAAGTACCCCACATAGGAGTTCCATCATTGTTGTAGTGATTACACCCCGAGGTGTTATGCATGGTGTGTACATCCCCATGCTTTTTTCTTAGCTTGCATTTTTTGTTGATACACGTATACTCTGTGCACACTTGCTTGGGCCTCCTAGGAATTCTTGCCGGACGCAAACTTCCGAGAGGGCTGTTCGGCTGCTTGAGTCTTTGCAGGCCTATCAGTTGCATGCTTCTCATCCACAGGGTATGCCACCTCTATGCACTGAAGAATGAGCAATAGAGGCTTAACCCCTTTGGGATAGCACTTCTTGAGCAAGCGGTACTGGTCCTGCCACTTCATCACACACATGCGCAATATGCAGCATGCGAGCACCTGTTGGGTGTGCGTACTTGTGCTTGGGCTGTATGTTGGAACTCTGCCCAATGGCTACATGCAAACATCTCCTATACCGTGAATTGCACCTACCAAATTAGGTAGAGTCCCACATTACAGACAGCATATGGGACTACCCCGGAACCAACGAATAACAGCTGCTCCATTCTGCGTCCGTGCAGCAGTCTTGTCTAACTAGTTAGCTCATAAATTGCTAACAACATATTTATGGCAAACGTAACTAGCTGACTGTTCAACAGTTGTTAGCAAGTTTTTCTACCACCACGCACGGTGGCTACGCAACCCTCCAGCATGGCACATGCCCTCATCACCTACAAAGAGGCACAAAAAGCCATTGGAACTTTGCCATCACTGGCACCCTGACCCAACACCATCAACATTCACACATTTTCCACTCTTCTGGAACAGCGCCTCAAAAAAATCCCATGCACCCAAGCACCCGAACATGGATTCGTCGGCATGGTCATGCCTGAGCAAATTTATGCTCTTCAATGCGCAATACCCTGGGCCAAATGGCCTGACCCCGGCAATCATCCTGTGGCCGCCAACACATCGGTCGAACAGCAGAACGTCAAGACGATTTACGATGCCAACCGCGTCGTCTTCGACTTGAAAGAGAACTTCCACCGGGCCATTAACAATGCCCTCAATGAGGCCATCCCAAATGCCTTCTGCAAACCCATCGGCAACCAAATGGGCCAAAAAGTCTACACCGTCCACGACAACCCCAGGGACATTCTTTCCAATCTCTGCACGAAGTATGGAACAAGCACTCCGGCAGAAAATCGCCACAATAATATGCTCCTCGACGCCCCGTGGGATCCCACTGACCCCATTGAAGCATGGTTCGACCGCATCAAAGACTGCTTCATCTTCGCCTTGATCTGTAAACCCAAGTTTACAATGGATCAAATCATCGACAAAGCCATCGTTGCCATCCAACTGACGGGCCTCTACGAAACGGCCCTACTCGAATGGAGTGGCTTTGCCGAGGCCAACAAGACCTGTCAACAACTCAAGCTCCACTTTGAAGAGGCATACAAGCTCCGTCTCGCTTCTGGCCAAGGGACTGCCGGCACCCACGGGTATGTCAACTCCGCCATGGCAAACAATGATGATTCCATTGCCTCCATTCAGGAGAGCATCTCCAACTTCCACATGGCAAACAACGCCAACTACCAAAGCATGCAAGATGTACTCCAGGCCGCACGAGCTGAAGCAGCTTCCCTCTGAGCGGAACTGCAATTGACGCAGCCATCCTTCGCTAACTTTGTCCGTGCCTCACCATCACCTTTTATGCCTCCCATCCCACAATACGTGCCAGTCCAACAACCAGGACAACCACAATATACCCCTGCCCCAGCACCATACCAACAATATCAGCATGGCAGAAGAGGCAACCGGAACCGGAATGGCAGCGGACACAGCAGTTGCAGCCGCCTCGGCCAGGCACAACCAAAGTATACCACCACAACCCCAGCCCCCGGTTTTAGCATCCCACCGTCAACACTTGGCATTCCTCCTCCTACTCTCCACCCTACTAACACACCACCCAACCCAGTTAAGTACTACAACAACTGGATTATGTGCTTCTCCTGTGGTTTTGATGTCGAAGGCTGGCACACCAGCGCCACATGCCGCAATAAAAAGCCGGGACACCAAGACGGTTGCACCAGGGAAAATGCCCAGGCATACAAGGACGCTGGGCATAAGGTCACATGGAGGGGAGCCCACAAAACAACATTGCCTCCGAATCCTGGCCCACACCAAGCTTACCGGGGAGGGGTGATGTGCAAGAGTGATAACAACTTTAGAATAACAAATAATACCCAATTTCATGCGTCGATCCCCACCAATACCAATACAAACTATTTCACAGCACTACAAAGTACATTGTACAATGAAACAGATGACGATGACACAACCGTCCTTGTTTCCAATGTTTTGCCTAAACACAACAGTGACAACACTACTGCCACCATGACGGCATCATCTGATGATGAGCCTTTGATGGAGCCTTCCGTCACCCACCACCAAGCCCTCCCACTAGTGGATACCCACTCTACCACCAGGAGGCACCAACACTACGCCATCTTTGACTCCAGCGCCACAGCACATTTTCTTGTGGATGGCGCCCATGTCGTCAACAGGCGCCCAGCTCACAAACCACTCACTATCCGGCTGCCGAATGGGAAACATATCCTCTCCACACACACGTGCAACCTCGATCTCCCACGGTTACCACACACCATAACAGAAGCACACATCGTACCTGGGCTATCCCATTCATCCCTCATTTCCACTTGTAAATTCTGTGATGCCGGATGTAGGGTCACACTGGACATATATGCCTGCCGGATTTACTACCAAGGGAAATTGGTGCTCACAGGGACTTGCGATGAAGCAACGGGCCTATGGAAGGTACCATCCACCCACATCAACTACAGCACACAAGCCACCAGCTCAACCACCTTGAGGCGCACCACACCTATCCATCTATCGTTGGTCACCACAGCACACTGAATATGTAGACATTACCATTCAAGCAACAACAACTGAAGTATATGCACCAAGCCTTCTTCAGCCCACCGGTATCAACACTCATAAAGACCATCAACAACAACCAACTCAGGGGAATTCCCATGATGAAAGCGGACCTCGTACAAAAGTACCTTGCCCCTAGCCCAGCAACATCAAAAGGCCATATGAAACGGCCTCGCACCGGCAACCAAAGCACAGGACCAACAACAACGACACCTTCACCAACTACCGTACCAGCGATACCTCTCTCCCACATCCCAGACTACACACCGACCGGACCACCTGCAACTACTCCACATATTATCGACACCGCCTGCAATGTCTTTTGCTATGCGGCACTAGCCGATAAACATCAGGGTACCATGTACACAGATGCAACCGGGGCCCTTCCTGCTGTCACACTTGAGGGCAACCAATACTACTTCGTGGCTTATGCCTACGATCCGAACTACATCTATGCCACCCCGCTGCGCAACCTACGAGATGAATCTATTACGACAGCATTCAACGACATATTTCAGGACCTCAAAGCCAAGGGTTACAAACCTACGTTTAATGTCACCAATAATCAGGCAACGACTCCCATTAAGGCATACTTGCACAAAGAAGACTGCCAATGGCAATTCACCGAACCCAATAACCACCGAGTTAATGCAGCGGAACGCGCTATACAAACATTCAAGAACCACTTTGTCAGTGGCCTATGCTCCACCGATTGTGACTGGCCCCTCCAATTATGGGACACACTGACAGAACAGGCCCTCATAACACTAAATCTCCTGCGCACATCACAAATTGACCCCTCAAAATCTGCGTACTACCAACTACATGGTCACAGATATGATTGGAATGCGTACTCATTAGCTCCACCAGGCACAAAGGCAATTATCTACGAATCACCAACAACAAGAACATCCTTGGGCAACCGAGGCCTTGATGCATGGTACTGTGGCCCTGCCTTTGACCACTACCGTAACGTGAAGTTTTATGTGCCTAGCACAAAAGCATTCCGCGTTTCTGGTTTGTATGATCTTTTTCCCCAACATTGCATCCTCCCAACGCTCACACCAGAACAACATGCTGTCGAAGTACACAAAGAACTATTTGAATCAATAATCAATACAGGTACTTAGCAAACCTTCCAAACAAAAGTTCTTCAAAAAGATTGCAAAGGCATTGGAGACCTTGACTACAATGCCAGAACAGAGGGTGACTTCAGAGGGTGAAACCACTGACCACTCCAACGATGCGCTACCAATTCAGAGGGTGGTTCAACACCCACCAGTTACTACAAGCACCAACCCTACTGACCCAAAAGCACTCAAAACTACACCAAGGACACACCAACGCACAACACGGCATACTGTCCCTAACCAGCTACCAACAATCCATTTACTCACTCAACTACCACACGCCACACCAATCCCAGTGGCTTGCCACTGACGTTGTACCCATTCTCACTGTCAACACCATCCCATCCTCCGAATGGCTTCCCGTACACTCACGGAATATCATCACATGCCAGGCTGTCAATCATGTCACCAACAAAATATACTCTGACAAAAATACGGCCTGGCATCCACGTGCCTTCCTCACCTTGAGTCCAACCAACTGAAGACATCGAACACATGTGTGCTGGCGTCGCCCACCCAATGACTGGTGAAACAATCACATCCTACAACAAACTCATTGCCTGCCCACTCTTATGAGAGGTATGGACAACTGCATTTGGAAAAGAATTTGGGAATTTTGCCCAAGGCGACAAGAAGACAGGTGAAAGGGGGACCAACACAATGTTTGTCATGACACACACACAAATACAAAACATACTGCGAGACCAAACCATTACCTATGGGAGAGTCGTCGTTGACTACCAACCACAAAAAGAAGACCCCAATAGCGTTTGAATCACCGCGGGTGGCAACTTAATCAAAGATTATCCCAGAGAACTCACTACACGCACAGCCGATCTCACAACATCAAAAATCATGTGGAACAGCATCCTCAGCACCGCAAATGCAAAGTCATGGGTCTTGACCTCAAAAGTTTTTACCTAACTGCAATGCTGGACCGGCCAGAATATATGAAAATGCCACTCACATTATTTCCGGACCACATACAAGTTCAATACAACCTCGACAAACATGCCATAAACGGATTCATGTACTTAGAATTTTGTGGGGCAATCTATGGACTACCCCAAGCGGGCGCACTCGCCAACAAACTCCTACAAAAACGCCTTGCACCACACGGATAATACGAAGTGGCACACACACCAAGATTGCGGGGCCATGTTACCCGACCCATCTCTTTCACCCTGGTCTTGGACGACTTTGGCGTAAGATATGTGGGACAGGAGCACACCGAGCGCCTCATACAAGTATTGAAAGAACACTACACGATGTCCATAGACTGGGATGGTGCCCTCTACACTCCAGCGCTTCCAACACCCCAAACCTTCTCCACCATAAGATGGCCCATACAAACCATATCCCAAGAAGTATGGGGCTGCAGCACAGGACCCGATACCAGCAGATGATTCTGACCCCCTCAATGCAACTGGCCTCAAACAAATCCAGCAAATCGTGGGAGCCCTCCTATACTATGCTCACGCCATTGACAACACCATTCTACTCAGCCTGAGTGCCATTGCAAGTGAACAAGCGCACCCAACAAAACTCACGTACAAACGTTGCCACCATCTCCTCAATTACTGTGCATCTCATCCAGATGCCGTTGTCCATTTCAAGGCATCCGTCATGATTCTAAACATACATTCCAACCCGTCTTATATCTCTGAAATCAACCCCCGCAACAGAATCGCAGGCCATTTCTTCCTCAGCAGTGTCCCCATTGACAAAACACCGATCAAACTCAATGGCGCCGTTTACATATTCTGTGGAATATGAAAATTCGTTGTTGCTTTGGCAGCGGAAGCCAAACTTGGGGCCCTCTTTCTCAACTGCAAGGAAGGAAAAATGTTGCGGCTCGTCCTCCAGGAACTTGGACATGTGCAACCTCCCACACCTACCCACTGTGACAATGAAAGGGCAACAGGTATCACCAATGACACCGTGAAAAAACAGCGATCGCGCTCAATGGAAATGCGTTTCTTCTGGGTAACGGATCGAGTAAACCGTCGCATTTTTAATATTAAATGGCACCCTGGCCAGGAAAACTTAGCACATTATTTACAAAACACTTTGACACGCGGCATCACGTGTCTGTCCGACCTTGGTACCTCCTTACCAAGGACTCTCCTCAAGTATTACCACGGGTGGCAGCCCCCAGCTCTCTGAGAGGGTGTGTTGGAAATCTGTCCAATGGCTACATGCAAACATCTCCTTTATCGCGAATCCCACCTACCAAATTAGGTAGAGTCCCACATTACAGACAGCATACAGGACTGCCCCGGAACCAACCAATAACAGCTGCTCCATTCTGCGTCCGTGCAGCAGTCTTGTCTAACTAGTTAGCTCATAATTGCTAACAACATCTTTATAGCAAACGTAACTAATTGACTGTTCAACACTGTAGTACAAGCACGGGAGATCTTCTACATAGTTGTTCAACTGCATCACACATTGCACAAATTGACAAATCCAAACCTTGTTGGGCTTCTTGAGGCAATTAGAGACATAGAATCTCAAATTCTTGCCTGATTCATGTGCAAAACACTATTGGAGGTGGAGTAACTGTTACCTTCTAAATGACTTGGACGTTTTGCCTGGTGACTTCTTCCCTTCAACTAAGAAGATGTAGTTAAAGGGTGATGTCGTCTGCTCCTTGACAATAAAGTCCCAAGGCTAACAATCCTCCTCTGTGAGAAGGTTGGCGTAGAGTTGAAAAACTGCTATGGCCAAGTCAGTCATTTTTTCCTTCAAGGCCAGTACCTCAGCCTTTAGGGAGAGCAACTCTGCAGTCTTTTGCTCTTTCTCAGTCTTACTGAGTGGGTCTTTGGCAAGTTCGCCGAGAACAGCCTTCCATTCACCTTTTTTGAGTCATGTGCTTTTTTGGCATCATCAAAGGTGGGAATTAGCTCGTTTTCTTGGTGGCACTATACACCTTGTTCACATGCAGTACAAACTGCTCATTGATACCATGTCCGGACCAAACCCTGACTCCGGTTTCTGACCTGTTTGCAAGGGTGCACATCAGGGACTCGGGCTTGAGGTCCAAACTTCTTGGACTGAGTCCCTGTCTTGTACATAACGGATAGTGACTTTCTTGCCACCCCTTCCGTGTTTGTATTCTTGGTGTTTAGGCCCAATGAGCGTGATCTTCTCAGAAGTCATTCTTGAGAGGACTGCTCCGATACTTGTTCCCAAGAAAAGGGTCTTGTAGGGGCTTTACAGTGGTTTGGCCTCAAAAGAGACACACATCATACAAATCTTGTCGGCATATTGGGATCACCTAGCACAGACATGGTGCCCCTACTTACCAAGGCTTGACAAACGATGGCTCAACGGGCAAAAACATGGATGCTGAACGCTCAACTGGCGGAGGATGGACGCAGCAATGTTGGACTGATGCAAGTTGGCTCAATGACAACAGTTGGTTGTTGGACAGTGCATGGCAAGGGACGGATGGTCCAGAAAATTTTGCTCGAGTAGGTTATTGATTGATAGTGGCCAAAGCCAGAAAATATTTAAAAATATCTTGTAGAACACTTTTCAGACTTTATTTTTGCAAGTTGATTTAGTTTTCAATTGTGAAGTATCAATACACCATGATGAAGCAAACATGCTTCATTTTGGCAAAACGAGACCATGTACTATTTGACAGAGATTTGGTATGTTTTATGCTAATGACACAAAGAGAGGTTCTACACACATCTGGTATGGCTCTAATGGCATTAGTTAATGACAGAGAGCGTTTTGTCCCAAAAGGTATTTTTGGATAGCGAAGTAATTCTTGCTTCATTAGCAAGATTTGGATCTTTAAGGGATGTCCATGATATCTCCCAAGGAATTAAAGGTATCTTAGAGGTTACCTCAGTGTACTTCTGTAGGTAGATAATTGGCCTACATCAGTATTATTGCACACTTTGGCATGATAGAAACTTTGCTTTATGTTCTATTTTATACTGCACTGACATCCACCTGTGGCATAGCTTTTGTTTAACATTGTAATGCAACCAGATGTTGTAACAACATAGGACATCACAAATGCAGCTACATGAAATGGAACTGTACCATCTAAAGGTGGACACCCTCAAAAAAAACTCTGCCTACACAAAGGTGACACCACTCCCAACCCAGATAAGCACCACAATGGATGTAGTAATAAAAACATCATGGCTTTTCTGCTCTAACCAACATTGATATTATGGAAGTTTGCTCAGCACAAGTTGCCAAAGTTGAAGTTGTTAATATTTTCACAGGAAATATTTCAGGAGAGATATTTGTCATCTACACCATACCACTGCTCATTTGAGAAAGTGAATGATCTAACAACATGCATCGAGCACATATTAATAGCACTGGAAGAATGATATTAATTCCAGAAAGAATCAGTTTCATTTCACCAGAAAATTTTGATTTGAACACTGGTCTTGCATGTTTCTGCTCCAATGCATCTGGATCCAATGTAAACCAGATAACTGCAACTGTTTCAGCATAACACGCCCTGTCTGCATCTTTGTCATTCATGTCATTCATTTTGCTCCATTGTTTGACTAGCCAGCAATGAGGTTTGCTTGAGTCTCTCTTGCAAACCTCCCAGTTGGAGTAGATCCTAAGTCGGAAAAACGGCATGCATGAAAAAGAAATAAACATGGGTCTAGACATTTGGGATGAATATGGAGCCAATTTGCCCATTCCAAACATTTGGATATTTGGACATCCTGACCAAAAACGAATCATGACAGCCACCCACTGGGTGTCAACAAAGCTTGTTGTGCAGATGGTTGTAACATCACGAATGCAATCAAAGCAATCCACAATATGTGGATCCGCTTTTACTGCTGACTGATGTTGCACCTGAAAAACAAGGTCGCCCCATAAAGGAAGCAGATTTGTATTCCCCTTGAGATGCAAGAACATGGAACAATACATAGCAAAAAGGTACAATTAAGGCTATCATGAAGTCCTTTGATGTGAATCTGTTGACAAAAGGGATCATCAAAAAATGTCCATCTGACACTGTGTTGTGAGTGGTGAGCACTTCCATTGAGACAATACAGGATTTGCTATTGAATGCCCTTGTGTGTTTGGGGGCACATGTTTATTGGAAACAATCCACGTCAAGTCTGTTGGGATGTCTGGCAAGAGGGGGTCCACCAAGAAGTATTCTTTCAATGAAGAGGCCACTCCTTTCATCTGTTCCATCATTCATTTCTTCTTGACCAAACTTGCCATGACACCTATCACAAGAAACACAGATTCCTATACAAAAACACTCTTAAGCATTGAAGTCAACAGTTCTTATGATTGGGAAATCCTGATGATCATCCATGAATTCCCATTCCTCAATCAAGCAGATATCATCTGCAATTTTGATAGCATCTGTATTGCAGGAGGACATGGTAAAGAGTAATTATATGGTAATGATGTCACTGACAACAGCAATGTCACAACAAGGATTTCAGGTACAGATATGGGCTCAAGGGCTCAGCTGCAAATTGCATCCATTGGGTGCAAGAACTCTTTGGTGGTCAATGGAGACAACATGGGTGTTTGACTTTGCCTCATTCTGTGCTCCTTTGTGAAACATGACTTGCATGCTACACGATCAACAGCAACGGTTTGTATGGGTGTCATGTTCGCTTTATGGCTAGGGAGTATGCAGCAGGGGATAATTATCTCTGCTTGGACAGTATGATTGTTTGAATTGCCAAGGTCTTTAGTGCTGACCACAAGAGTCAATAAATACACTGACTTTTCCATCATAATCGTGGTTACACACATGTAGTCATTACATCATATGACAATTGAATTATCATGACAATGAGCTTACAAATTAAATTAAATTTATCATTTTGCAAAAATATGTAATTCAAACTAAATTTAAATCAGCTTTCAACACAATTTAAAACCATTTGCAGCAAGTCTTCATGTAAGCATCCAAGATCCATTCAGCTGTCAATCTTCTTGATGGATCCTTGGCAGCACTGTCTACAAGACTGTCTCCCTCAATCATCCAATTCTCCCAGTTTTTCATCAGGCTGCTTTTGATGACCTTGTTATTGCCTGCATCAATGTGCTGGCACAAGTATGTACATCATGGAGGGATGTGGATAACCACAATCCCAAGAGATTGAATCCAAGTGACTATGTTTCTCATCATGTGGATGTGATGCAAATCCAGGATGAAAAGAGAACTCTGCCTGGTGCCTTTTCATTCTTCCATGTGATGAGCACAAAATCAATCCACTTACTCATTGCAAGCTCATCTATACATGCCTTCGACTGATATAAATTATGTCTGCCATTAGGTTGAGATGACAGTTTGTAGTTTGCAATTCGTCCCGTTTGTGCGCCCAAGGGTGGCAACATTTGCCCAGTGGCTTCAAGAGTGACAACAAGTGTGACTGTCTGTGGTTGACCCAGGAACAGGAATGATCCTCACAGTCTTGTTTTCAAGAGTCTTATTTGAATGAAGTAAGAATGAAATGCGGGGGTTTGATCACTGTTGATGATGTTGCATGGATCTTCATCAGCAATCTTTGCTTTGAAAAATTCAATGAAATGCTTCGATTCTTCTTCAGTTTCGCAGAAGTGTTTTTGTGACCAACCCAACTCTCTTTGAGAATCACAAGACGGCCACATTCTTGGCTTTGATTGATTTGTTCCTGAAGTGTTTCATCAGGCGACATGCCCCTTGGTGAATCATATGTGTGTTGACCTGAATCCCTCATTGCATTGCCTTGAACTTGAATACAACACAAAGCAAATCTTCTTTGAGAAGAGACAGTAATCTGGGAGGGCCAGGATGGATCCTGAGTGCAGTTCCACTTATATCTTTTCAATTGCACATTTACAGCGAGTGTATTAGACGGATGATAAGCCAAGCTGATAACATGCATGGCAACTAGACAACAATGTTATTGACAGCTCAAACAAAGTCTCAGTTGTCCTTGATAGAGAACAACTTCTGGAGGGATGGTTAGGCTCCTCCAGCATCCGGTTGGCTTCTCGACCTGTAATGATAGGAGTCACCACGGTAATATTGTGACAAAGGAATCAACTGTAAAATGAATTATTTATATTTCATTGATTACTAGCTATCACTGTTTCTGACAAAAAAGGACCATTGTAATTGTAATAGGACATCATGAAGTCTTATTTACAGCGACAAGGAAATAGGCAATCTGCTTTTCATGAATTGACTTTGTAAGTCTTCTGCACTTCTTCTTTCCTTTTTTCAGTTGTCCTTATCAATGGCAACAAAGAACTATGCAATATTCTAAGGCTCTCCACTATTGCCAACATTGTAGGAATGACAGAGAGGGATGAGTGAAAAGAGGTTGCTTTTGGTTTGAAGTGATGAAGGTGGGTCATTTGTGTGCAAGAATTGGCAGGGAAGTGGTACAGTATTATAAAATAGGGAAAATGATAAAAGCACTACCATAACTTCCATCATGGTATACGTACAATTGAAATGTATCATTTCGTATTTAAGGGAATGTGCTTTGATTGATACATCACACTAGTTTACAATGGAGCGTCCATCACTTGCTAAAATGTACACACGCCCTAAAAATGTAATATGGCAGCGAGTTATTTTTTGTGCCACTATACAAATTTTGCATATAATATTGGCCTAGATTGGGCTGCCAGCTCTAGCGTCCAAGCTGTTGCTCACCAGTTTGCACCACAGCAAGAAAGCAGCAAGACCACAGCAAGACCACAGCAATCCTCATGTTGAGACATTTTGATGATAATAAATCCCCGGCCCACCAACCGTGAACCCTTGGCACCATCTCCATCACCCTATCCCCCCTCCACTACGCCAATGGCTCCACCTTCCTCCAATAAAGCAATACCCATATGATGACCGGCATGTATGACTGGTTGTGTTTTGCAATGGGGGGCGCGAGTTTAGGCGTTTAATGCAGAGCTTCTTCTAATGAGAACGGGACAGATACCCAAAGACAACTATGTTGGGATGAGGTTGTTGGATGTCACCCTTCACTTGGAACGGGGGCAACTAGTGAGAGCTGGAATGCTTTTTGGTGTTACCTTGTTGAGGAATGGATTCCGTACTGTGTGGCTCAAGTGGTGATTAAGATTCTTCAAGCGGATGGAAGTGTTTTCGGTACGGCGTCAAATTGTGCTGTGTTGGGGTTGATAGATGCAAGTGTTGCTATGAGGGGTTTGCTGTTGGTTTGTACATGGGTGGTTGTCAAAAAGAGGAATGATTCCACTTAATCTGCTTTTGAATGGACTGAGGCAAAATCGTTCCATAGTGAAATCATTGAGACAGGTCTTGGATTTATTTGGCAGCATGGGTGAGAGATAACAGCAATACACGTAATATGAATGAACACCCCATAAAGAAACCAAGTTTCAAATTGATAACCATCCAAAAAGGATACAAAGATGGTATTGTGATGATTCAAAAGAATCAATTCTAAAAAAATATGTTTCATTGAATTCCCTTGAAAGATTGTGTCACCCTTGATCCATTAATCAAAATTATGGGAAGCATCATATTTTTAGTTGGGGGGAACATTTTCCTGCTTATTATGGTAAGTTAATGGCATAAATCTCATTGAGCTATGATTGATTTTGTAGGAGTGAACACCTACTGGGGTGGATGCTGAAAAGTTCTCTAGTCTACTTCAGGGCACAAACTATTTTTGCATCTTGGTGAGTCAATGACGATTCATCAGACATGTACATAGCTTGTATGGTTAAAATATTCCTTGCACGGTTAATTTCTCTGAGTGATGTGGAATTAATACAGAGCAATGCCGTGTTGTATCATCATGGCAACCAATCTGGAAAGTCAGTGAGATTGAGCAGGGGTAGTTGATCGACAACCCCCTTGACAAAGAAACACGCACAATTCATCACCCACTGCGGTCCGCACACCTTATGCCATGCCATTTTTCCATTGACTTGATGCACCCCCAAATTATGAATGTGCCACTTGGCACTTGGCCTATCCTAGGCAGTTTCGTATGATCTAGTTTTATATTTTAAAACTAGCATTGCTACTCCCTGTAGCTCATAATCTGTATTAAACTACAATTATCACTCCCAATTAGATTCCTAGTCCAAAGAGGATAGGACATTTTGATCAAAATAACTAGAGTCTCTCAACAAGAGAATCAAGATACCTCCACGACGACGGCAGCAATGACGAAGAACGAGCAAGCGCGGAAGACCAATGACGGCACCAAAAGCAGAAACGGCGGAAGGAACCATTCGAACAAGTCGATGAGCCAATCAAATGCTCGCCTCAAGATCAAACGTGCCAAGCGAAACGAGCACAAGATCAAGGCTTCATTCAAGGACAGCGAGGGCAATGACATCAAAGAAATGGTCTACACGTTCCGCGACGGCGACCCACCAGAATTACTTTTCAAATTGGAGAAGCAACTCCTCAAACTCGGCGACAGGTACGACCTCTTCGAAGGAGGCCATTGGAAAGTTCTCTGCCAGATCGGAGGAAGAGCACTCGAAGGACGGTGCGAAAAGTATTGGAGCGACATCGTCGAAAGCGCGCGCAACCACAACGCCGGCAATGCTCTGATCCAAAGCAAGAAATTTAAAAAGTTGATTCAAAAGGTCAACTCGAGGTACCTCGGGAAAGAAGCCATCGACGATCGGGGAACTGAAATACAAAGGACACGACCACACGGGTGCTGTCGAACGCCTCTTCGAGATCAATGACGACCTCGAACTCTTCGGCGAAGAAGCCGACAAATTTTTGGACCGAGAGATGGCCCGACGAGTCATCCCCAAGAACCTTAAGACAGCTGCCAGTCTCAAATTCTACGACAAGGGCGGCGACAAATTACGTGACAGAGACGACATTCTCGAGCTCTGCCGCCGCATTACGACTCTGCTCAGGAGAGAGTCCGACGCGAACAGCCAGTCCAAAAGCCGCAACGGCAACCAAGACCAAAACAACCAGAGTACCGCAAACAGTACCAGCAATCGCAAGAGCAAGGACGCAGCTCCCTGCCGAAAGCACAACGGAACGCACACTTGGGGTGAATGCCCTGACAACTGGTGTAACCAAAACTCCAGCAGCAATGGGAGACAAACCACACCTCGCACCACTTCCTCCAGCCCAGCGCCATCAAGCAAGAAGCGCGGAGAAGTCAAGAGCACCAAGAGTCGACCTACGACGAACGAGTCTGCCATAGTCCACTCCGAGAGTGACTGTGAGCCAGACGATGAATCTTACTGCAGCAGCCATGCTTCCCGTGGTGAACTGATGGAGATCGGAACGAAAACGGAGGACCAAAGTCTCCACCCCATAACTATCATCACTCTTCTTGATCATTGGAAAAAGAGAGTCGCATGCAAAGCATTACTCGACCAATGCTGCACCGACAATGGGCTGATCTCGTGGGACATGGCCAAGGCATTGAACATTCCAACCACATCCAGCAGCCCCAAAATTTTTGCCACAGCCAACGGAACTTTTTCCTCGACGGAAATTCTCAAGCTCGAGGGGGCAATGTTACCAAGCCTTTCCACAAATAGAACATTCTCCATCGAACTGATGGTGCTTCCCAAAGAGTGTTCGGAAAAGGCCAACTACGGGGTCATCATCGGACAGGAGACCACGAGACTCCTCGATCTCGGCACGAGCGTGCGCGAAAACACAATCTCCTGGGGGGAGTGCGAAATCGGAATGGTCCCTCGTGACCATTGGACAGCAGAGCGCATCGTCCAGCAAAAATCCGGGCTCCTCCGTCAACCACAGCCAAAACAAGTCATCGAACCGGCGGAAACTCCAAGTGAAGCTTTTGCAATGGAAGCACTCGCAGCAGCAAAGTATGCAAACGCAAATCTTGAGGACATCGCCAAAAAATGCATCCATCTGAACACGGAACAAAAAGGAAAGTTGCTCGCCATCCTACGAAAGCACGAGAATCTCTTCCAGGGCAAACGCGGAGATTGGAAAGGCCAACCCGTATCCTTCGAGGTAGTCGACGGCGCAGTCCCAGTATGGTCCAGGCCATACCCCACCCCTCTCAGGAATCGTGAAATCTTCAAGAACGAAGTGTACCGCCAATGCAAAATCGGCGCAATGCGGGAACTGTCCACAGAAGAAGTAGAAGAACGCGAATGGGCTTCACCTTGCTTCGGAATACCGAAGAAAGACGGGACAATTCGACTCGTCATGGATTTTCGACGCATCAACAGCGTCTTGAAGCGCAAAGAGTACCCCCTTTCCACAATTGACGAGATGTTCCAAAACATCCGAGGTTTCGTATTTGCCAGCACGATCGACCTAAACATGGGATACATTTCAATCCCCCTCACCGAAGCCACGCAAGCTCTTCTCACAATCGTCACCACCTTCGGGTTTTTCCAGCCACTCATGCTCCCAATGGGCGCACGGCCAGCTACAGACATCTTCCAAGCCAGAATGGTCGGCATTTTTCTCGACATGCAGGCGAGAAAGCCCAACCCGTACCTAGACGACATCTTCCACGGGAAAGGCAGCTGCTTCGACAGCCACCTCGCCATCCTCGATGAGATTTTCCAATGCCTTGAGAACGCCGGAATGCAAGTGAATCTGACAAAGTCCACACTTTGTGCCAAAGAAGTAGAATTTTTAGGATTTCTACTCAAGGAAACAGGTTCCCAACCAACCCGCAAAAGGATCGAAGCAATCATGCGCATTGCTCCACCGAAGAACGTCAAGAAAGTTCGCGAGTTCCTCGGAGCCATCAATTTCATCACATCCCCAATCGAGCCAGAATTCTAGCTCCCATCACGAACCTCACCAAGAAGGATGTACCATTCATCTGGGGGGAGGAAGAGCAGGAAGCCTTCGAAAAGGTCAAAGCGGAGAATGCCAATGCCATCCTCTGTACCTACCCAAACCCAAACAAAAGGTTCATTGTGTACCCCGACACTTCCCAAAAATACGCCATGGTCGCAATGCTAACACAAGAGACCAACGGTCAGAACATGTCATCAGTACTTTCTTGAGGAAATTCAACGACGTCCAACTCAAGTACACCGTCGGCGAACAAGAACTCCTTGCAGCCCACGAAGCGTGTCGATTTTTCCACGACATCATCTACGGATGCGAGATCCTCATCCGCTGCGATCATAAAAATCTCACAAGCCTCGAAACAAAACACACCAACCTCAGGGCCCTTCGCCAATGACTCACCCTCAACCAAGAGTACGGTGCGAAATTTGAACACTTTCCAGAGAACTCAACACCGGAGCAGACGGGCTCAGCAGACTCCCAATGACGGACAAAAGCCCAGCCAACTTCTCCACGGAAATCTACGCCATCGACGAATTGAACGGAGACGCCAACTACGATTTTCCCCTCTCCATGAAACTCCTCAAAGAAGAGCAAATCAAGGATGAGAAAATCCAGGAAGCGCTGCAGAAACATGCTTCCAATGACAGGTTCGGTACCCTCAACTTTGGTACCACCTCAGTTCATACCATCGACGGTAAAGTCATGGTGCCAGCTACCTTGCAGCACCGAATCATCGACTGGTACCACATCAACCTCCGCCACCCCGGATCCACAAGAACCCTCAACTCAATCGTGCAGAATTTTTACTGGAAAGGCATGCGCAGCCAAATCAAAGAATACATTCGAACATGCAACCAATGCCAACGCCACAAAATAGTGGGCAAGCCAAATTACGGCATTCTCCCACTGGTACCAGCGCTCCGGGACAAAAAGCCATTCAAGAAAGTCCACGTTGACTGCGCAGGACCATGGACCGTCAAGATAAACGACGGACCAATGACAGCCAATTCGAAGTACGAAATATTCGTCCTTACGATGGTCGACCCCTGTACCAACTGGGCCGAATTCGCCCTTATCCCTATGGCCTCTTCTCGAGTCGTAGATATCCAGTTCGACATCAACTGGCTCTGTCGGTACCCACGACCAACGGAAGTCGGGTACGACAACGGAAAAGAATTCATCGGAGAAGAATTCCAAGGTCCCGCTCGACAAGTCCTCAGAATGGAACGAAGGCAGCTGCAATTGCAATGCAGTTCAACCCGAAAATGGGCATAATGCGTCAGAGTCCATCCTGTAGAACTTAGTATGGTTTCTACGAGATGTCCGTGTCAGATAACGAACATCGTGAAAATTGTGGGATCATGCTAGGATAACGACACTTTATGCGCATCTGTGCGCATTATTTTTGTATTGTCACCTAAAGCAAGCCACGGACAGACTATCGGACACTTCACATCAGAGATTTTTTTGTCGAAATATGTACAACTTTACGTAGGAATAATACGCCACGTCCATAATGTGTCAAAGTCCACGTAATTGTACCATACGTATTGTGGCGCGAACATGATGTGATGTCAGCAGGATGTCAGAGTGATGTCATTAGAAAGTTTTTGCAGATCGTGTGAAAAATACCATACCATTGCGCGCGCAGGAATTTGACATGATGGGGGGAGAGAGACAGAGCTCACATTCAAATCCATGTATGTATCATCCGGTTCTGACGATTTTTTTCTCAGAGAGTGTCAACAAAAGAACTCGATTGAATGTTAATCGAAGAGAATTCAACTTGGAAAATTGGTTGTTCGTACAACGAATGGTGTGAACCTTTCTAATTTGACAGTGCAATAAATATTGCAGATATTAATTGTATTCCCCTCATGCCTTTTACTACAGATTCATTCTTAGATGCCCTTGCTCTTCCGTCTGAGCATCCTTACGTGACTGATGATGTCGTAGCATCTGAAGAATTGAAGGAATGGTCGATCTCTGACTATTTCGGTTCCGTGTCATCGTCTTCGAGTCGTCTGAGGCCCAGCGATGAATGTCCAAAGTTTTCACCGCCTCCTTGGATGGATGGCGTTGCTGGCGTACACAGGGACTTGAACAAGAATTCTTTGAATGATGATAACATTAGTTTCTTGGAAGAGATCAGACCCTGCTTGATTAGCATGTGCCGCATGGCAATCATCCTATGGGCTCCTTTAGTTTTATTTCTCTGTTTGAAGAGACTTTCAAGACCACACGCAAAACATGCTTCAGACCGCAAGCCGCCACTAAATGATTCCATATCTTTCGAAAAACTCGCGGACAACAGATGCTTACTTGGAGTTCATGTCATGGGAAAGAACCCATTTTCCAAAGCACCCTGCTCCAGCCAAACATCGTCAAGTTGCATTCAACATAATACTACGGTTGACAGATTTCTTTTTATCATATCTCTCGTTGCAAACTTCGTGTCTTTCCTTTGCGCCACAACACCATTCTTCTCTATTGAAGATCAACAAGTTGAGCAAGATTCAAACTTACCAGCATCAAAACATACACATCCTTGCAAGTCTAATCAATGTTATTTTACACTACTTGGATCTTCTACCATCGGAACTGCAGATCATGACAATTGCTGTGGACATCTAGGTGATTGGTTAGCATATGTCACCGCATTGGTCTTCTCCGCAATCATAGTGACAGATGCCATGTATGTCTTCGAATTCTCTCGCAACACTCTTATATTTCTTCATCTCTTGGTAATTTTCATTGCAATGAAGCGACTCGGGCCCAAGGCTGTTATTCTTGTTGCGCTGCCTATCTCGTCATCATTATTATCCATGATGCGATATCAAGACTTGGATCTTCCGTCCATACAACCCGGCTTATACTACGACGAGTCAAATCCAATTATATCCAAAGCTGTACACAACTACTGGCCAATAGAATTGCGTACATACAATGGAGGGACCCCTTGGATGATAACTGGAGATGTCAGAACAGGTCTCCCATTCCTCCTCTATTCTCCACCAGGAGTAGAATACATCCGAAGGTTTGTTATCTTCACTTCAAGATGCAAAATTTCATTCAATTACTCATTTTCTCATTTGGTCTCGTCTTTTTATTCTCCCTTTCACTCCAGGTGGGTGCCTTTACCCGAGGAGAATGAAGCTGTTATCCTCGATATCGCTCTTCCTGAGAGGTAAGAACAATATCACATTTGCGAAAGTCTACCGGACCAATACAGATCTAAGTTTTTAATTGGCATCGATGATAAAGTGGTGTCATTGAAGAAAACAAGGCCGTCTACCTCGTATTGCATGGAATCAACGGCCATTCAAATGAAGGATACGTCCGTGATTTCGTTCGTCAGCAAATCGCCGAAGGCAACATTGTAGCAGTGATAGTGACTCGTGGTCTAATGGATTCACCAATTCTCGGAAAAAACCTGCCACACTTTGCTCGTATTTCAGATGTCTCTGCTGCCGCCAAAGCTCTCAAAGCAGCAATATTGAATATGAGAGATATTTCTTCCAGTTCCCTGGCCAATCGTCCAATACTATCTGGCGTTGGTTACTCGATGGGTGCAATTACACTTGCGAACTACGTTGCTCGTTCAGGGAAAGATTGTAATCTTGATGTAGCCATAGGCTTCTCTGGTGCGCTTGACACACGGGAACAAGAGAGCTTCGCTCGATCTGCATCTCTGTGGCAGCCCTTCATTGCGAAAGCCATGCGTGACACATTACTTCGAAAATTTATGAGGCAGATAGAACAAAAATTCAACAGGGAACAGTTTCTCGATATTATGAAAGCGAAAAGCTTAATCGATCTTGACAGAGCCTTCTTTGCGCCCTACAACAATTTCGAGAGTTTGGACGACTACTACTCGAACACGTAAGTCTCACATTCATCGAAATATATCTCAAGATGTCTGCAGATATGAATACCTCATACTCTCCTTAATTTCATTTTTTCCTCCTAGGGGTGCCATGGGTGACTTTATAAGTTTTAATGGGAAGGAAGGTCGCATTGCCAATGTCTCAATCCCTCTTTGCATGGTTCAGAGCTTGGATGACCCAGTTGGCACCTGGCGATCATTCCATGATCCACAAAAAGTAGCAACCACAGGAAACGGGAGTACTCTAATTTTGTTTACAAGAACTGGTGGACATGTTGGATGGCCGTTAGGAATGAACCCAAGAATTCACGGATGGAGTTGGATGGGTGATGTAGCAGCGTCGTTTGTTGACGCAATCCGTCAAGCTCGTACTGATGTAATTCATGGAATAGTTTGATTTGCAATACAAACTACATTGACTCTTGTACTAGTTCAAGTAACAGTATGCAGAATTTTTATCGGAAATGTTCTATCGCAATTATTATAATAGACGTAATCATCTAGAAACCATGCAGTTTCGTGAATGGTATCAATTTCAACCAACTATGTCCCAGTTGTTTTTTTGTTGCGATTTCATTCTTTTCTAATTCGTGTCCCCTAACCGTATACTTTCCGTTCATTGCATTATCTTTCGAGTCATCCCATCTGAAAATCTTCCAAATTCATCTGAAGCTCCATTAAAACCCTCTCGGCTTATTGTATTGCCTATCGTCCTCCTCAGTTTCTGCCATACCCTTTAATATTGCAGCATAGAACAAAAACAGACAAGACGGAAGTCCAATTGCGGCTATGGCCGCTGTGGGCCCGAATCCAAGGGTTGGTGCGCCACCTGTCAGTTCGAAGAGGGACCCTATGTTACAGTCCGGTAGAAGTTTGAAATAAGGATGGCAAATGAGTTGATGAGAGCACAACAATGTCGGATTGCAACAATGACATACCAGTGGACGCAATTGCTAGAACCATTGACGCAGACAACAGCAGCGGAGAAGGCAAATCGACTGGGTAAGGGGCGCTATCGGCCTCTGCGACCGCAGGCTCGGCCTTTGTCGCCACTGGAGTATTCGATGGCACACTTTCCTCTTGCGCAACGGACTCCGCCTCGGTTTCTGGGTCATTGGGCGATGCGAACAAGATCAAATTGGTCCGACAAGGACGAGAAATAGGAGAATCGACGGGCTGCCATGTTGACAAACGGCTAGCGGGATGAAGTGTTGACGCTGGCGAAAATGAGTGCCCAGTATTTATCAATACGAGGAGTGATGAAATGAATGCGAAGAATTGCATCTTTGATGCCATAACACAAGATACCATTGGTGCAATAGCGATTCTCTCGATGCGTCTTTAATAATGTTTGCTGTGTAAGGTTCACAAGGGTTCACAGTACAATACGAAGCAATACGATATCAATTGTCGTGGTGAGGCGTCTTCGTCTCCTTGTGCAAGTGCGTTCGTATGAGGTTCGTATGCAGGGGTGTTGGATCTTGTTGGATCCGTGAGGGCGGGGCGCGAGAGGGTTAGATCAAAAATGGTAGGCTATCGACTGGCTATCGAGACACTTTGTGCTTGCTTTTGATACAATACTCATTTCGCTAAAGCTCTACCATACCTAACAATTATGATTCATCGCACTTGCTATCGTAAGAGGACGTACACGACTCACCGTTTTACGTAGGTAGGTATGCTGACGCCCACCAAAACTAAGCTGACCGCAAAATAACCAAGTACACGTGGAACCCCAAAGATATCTCCATCTAGGTAATTGAAGTAATTGGGCAATGTCCACCTGGCATGGTCTTGTAATCATGTCATTTTTTGCATCTCCCTTGATAAGTATTCTTATGTAAATTTCACTACTCTTATCTCCTTGTTTTGTGAGGGAAACGAGAGGCCATGCCACACTAACACGAGATTTTCAGAAGCATTCTGCAGATTTACAACTTCTTTTTTGCGCTACCAGCACAGGTGGACTGATACTGGCCCTTTACCACCATGCAGTAGCAGAAAGAGGCTTCCTGAAACCATCAGCAAGCAGCATCACTCGTCATCACAGCTCATTCAAGGCAGCATAGTTGCAGTAAGTTCATGCTGTGAATCACAGATTAGATCAAAGAAGGAAGAAGGGTATGCATTGGATGCAATTGATAAATTTACAATAAATGCCCAAAGAATCAGGGGAGAGATATCATGCCTAGTAAGTTCAGCTCAAGGGATAACCTAATAGCAACTTGAGCTCACCACAATACAATGCACATAAAAGAAGCTCCAAGAACAAGTATGGAATATTGAGGCAGTGCATGTCTGCTTGTTAAAATGTGGATAGTAACAAAAGTGATGAATCTGGATTTGCATCAGAAAAATTCCTTGAAGATGTTGAGAAAGAAATCAGTGACACCTTAAATGAAGCACTTGGTAATTTTGAGGAAATGAGACAAGATTCCAATGAAAGAGTTTCCATGAATAGGACTATTATACTGGGAGCTATGTTTTGAGATGACGGACAGCGACAACAATGGAGCGGTGATACCACAAACACTCACATACCTGGTTAAAGAGCAATTACATTGGGACTGAGCTCACATTGTCAACCAAATGATGAAAACAATTAAGCGGGTCTTTGAGACAACTGCACAGGCCATGTGAATGTCCAGCTGAGTACTAAGCTCTTTTATTTAATGACAGAGCTTACAACTAGGTAGCAAAAATGCTAAATAATGTGATTCAGTATGAAGTATCAAGACAGATGTCACAAATTCAAGCAGATTTGTTGGTGCAACGTAACACCTGTTGGGGAATACAAGAGGTCCTTACAACTGATGTCATTTTAGTCAAGCAACTTGATACAGAAGTCCAACACGCTGAGAGTGTTTATTATTTTAAGATTGCAACACATGGATATAGACGGAATGATGGTGTGGATCCATACCACAAAAGCATGAGATAATGAAAATGCCATGTTGCAGACACTCATACAGCAAACTACTAGACACAATGCATCCATAATGTTCTATAAAGCATCAGTGTGGTGGAAAACCTGAAAATATTTGGAGCTGATGTCTGTAGTGCTTTCAGCAAAGCACACTGCTGAGAAGGGATTTCATATCAAACCAGACCAATTACTTCCATGTGAAGACCATGCATGTTCTTCTCAATTCTCATGAGTGGGAGAAACTCTATGATAAGATCTTGAAAGAGCAGTATTTGTCCCAATGACTCATGAACCATCATTTACAGAGGCTACATTGATGGCAGCAACTGTTTCTTTGACATCAAAAGGGAGTGGATGATCTTGTTGTGCAGCATCAAAAAGGACTGACAAGTGGGAAAAAGCAGAGCTACATTAGGATGAGGCATTAGATGATTAATGGCATTGCAGAGAAAATTATGGTTGTCAATCCAAAACTGTTATGCACATGGTCTAATAAGGAGGCTACAGTGACTGGGAAGACTTCCTTTCTGAAAGAGGAAGCAGACAGTAAGTTTAAGCATCAAGGTGGCTAGTGTACATTCTCTGAGATGGCAAGAACAAAAGAAAATAAGCCTAAGACAAATGAATTTATGTATTAAAGATTTGCTACCTAAGGACAAGATTGAGCATCCGTGACAAGGCAACTCATTAAAAATTCAAATCGAAATGACAGAGGTGGATGGGCTGAATAATTTCAGCAGGATATGCATTGCAATGCATTTTATGTAGCTTTTAATAATGCACACATGACAGCATTCTTATTCATTGCAGGCATAGTGGGCTGTCGTGCAAGAGGTCAAAGTGGTAAAAGAACGTTAACAAGTTGCTTGAAGAACTTGTCATTGCATTGTGATCATGCGACATATTGGAAGCCTTCACAGAGCAAAGTCATTTTTAGCAGACTCCACTCCAGATTGTGTAAGCTTTGTTATGCTTCGTTCTCGGAAGGGCTCCTAGAACATTGCGGTCATTTGAGTTAACATTCATTGTCTCTTTACGTCAAGATCGCGACTCGCGATAGGCTCCAAGAAGTGGCCGGCTCTGCACCTCAAAGTTTCAACGAAGGCAAGACCATATTCAAGAATGTTCCTTTTGATTAACTTTGTTTGTTGTGTGCACTGCATACCCATCGATGATATCAAAACCTCCTTTCCTTTCGCTTTTCAAATCTGCATATTGCTGGAGTAAGTCTTTGCTGGATGTCTATGGGGCGGAAATAAAATTGCCAACTTTATCACACCTACGCTGAAAACGAATGCGCAATCAAAATTCAAATGTCCGCTTACCTTGCAAGAATGTCCTTGAGTACACTGACCCCGGGCATTCTCCTCAGCAATATCATAAACGTGGTCGGCAAAATAGTCATTCGTACGAATCAACGACTTGTTCGAAACACCAAACTCTCTCCCCATCAATACCCACATAGCATACGTCAATATCGGTTGCCGTTGAATAATCTGCAACTGTGTCTCCGTGGGAGAAATACCGAGCATCCCCGCACTGGTGGGCGTTCGCGATCGTAACGCCGCAAAATAATAGGCATTCACCATGTGGAAACAGGATCCATCGTCTGGTTCTTCTTTGTCCGAGTTCATTGCACCTCCGTTATCTTTGCTTTCGTCAAATACAGGATATACCGGATCTGTGACATAATTTTGACCCCTGAGGACGTAGATAGGATATTATTTTGTCGTGGTCTAATCTCGGTACGTCCATTGGGTTGAACGATCCTCTCAGTGCAACCGTGACGCCTGGAGTGACACTGACAGTGAGAGAAGCGAAAACAATGAGTCAATGTGAGGTACACCAAATCAGGACAGCGGAGAAATGGGATACCAATGAAGCACAGATGCATAAGTTCGGACAAGCTCACCATACATTGACATGCTGCACTGGAAACACTGTGCCATTTCTATGAGAAGGATCATGCACAGCATCCGTAATAAACCAATCAATATTGCGCCCAGCACACCAATACGTCCACTTTGGAGGAGAATAATTGTTCTTCATTTTAAATTGTCCGTCTTGTAGATTGTGTTCGGCATCGCCTTGCGTCGAAATCAATTTGGTTTTCCTATCAAAGACGAATTCTTCCAAAACATCTTTTCCATAATACTCGGGTAAAAAATAACGAACCGCCTGACTCTGAATATATTCCATATAACCCAAATTAAGCCCATCATCGGCATCCAACCTCGTCCACAAAACAACATCGTCATCATTCCCATGGTCCAAATCCGATTTCTTGGAATTAATCTCCTCCAACAAACTCTGCGCCGACGTAACCCTACCGGCAAAGACAGAATCCGGATTGGACACCATACTACCAAGCATATGCCGTATATCAAACGGCTTTACCACGTCCGTGGAGAAAGTCGTCGAATTGGCAAGAATGTAATTGTCATTGCTCCCCACGACGTACGTCAACGATCGTTTGTCCTCCTCGTCGCTTCCCTCCTCCTTCTTGTCACCCACGGCAACCTCCTTCAATGCCCCGCTTTGCTTCAACAAGGAAATCAAATTCTGTCGAATTTCCCCGTCCAGGTTGGGATCGGTCCGAATGACCCATACGAATTCCCCCCAAGCGCTTTGCTTTATGACGGTGGGAAGACAGATCGTCGCGAAGAGGTGCAAGCGTGCCTTGGCCAATTCGATTAAATGGGGTTGGTTTTGCATGAAACGCGTTTCTAAAATGTGTATGAGTCGCGGTGGTGGCGAGGGTGATTTCGGGTCCGATTCGGTCATTCGTAGTTTGTGTTTGGATTGAGCGACTTGTTCGCGAAGTTTGGGCTGGTAGGCCGTGGTTGATGACGGCTTCTTCTTTGAGATGGGGTGGGATGTATCTCCCCCCTTGGCGTTGGGTTTCCCGCGAGGGAATGTTTGAAATGTCTCATGGAGGATTGAACGACGTGGTCTACGCCGTGCAGCATGGAAGTGGGGTCCGGCATTTGGATCATGAGGACGAAGGTTCCCACGAGGAAGAGCGAGAGCGCGCATGATGCGAGTGTGATGATTTGACGTTTGACCGCTTCGTTTTGTCTGCGGGGTGAGGTCATTATCATGGCTGCTGGCGGACGTGTCTTCCTGTTGGGGGTGACCATGGTTTGTGGTGGACGATAAGGGTTCTCTCTCTGGCCGACGAATCTCTACAGCATTATCCCAGTCTGTCCCAAGTGTTACACATGATATTTTTTGAAAAGTGTACGCTTCGCAATTTTAGGCCAATCTAAGGGGAGGAGAGGTGTTGAGAAAGGGCGCGGAGTTTCACTATTTTGGTGGGCAGTAAACCGGCTTTCGATGGAGCTACTTTCGGGTTACGAACAGGGGCTAGGACGAATCCCGCAACTTCCCGACTTTATCGAGGCGAGCAACAAACAGGCACACCCGACTCACACCCGAGCAACAATCCGACGACAGCCTACAACTGTGTACAACAACCAGAAACAACTGCAACAGAATGCAACAACATCGCAACATGCGAAGACGATGAACGATGAGACTGAATGATGCCTCGACACTTTTGACGAGTGTAATCACCGCCACCACACCTAAAATCCATGCCCACACCATTACCAGACATCACAGACGATTTCTCGGCCATTTCCAATGAACATACCGCTGCCATGACAACGACATCCTCCAATGGTCCTCCTGCCAATGGCGAGTACAATCACAACGGCAACGATTCCACCACTGATATGTCGCTATCTACATTAGCTTCTCGCGTCTGTAAAGCCATCGAACAAGGGGATGATGACGCCAATCTCGCTTCTCTTCTGGATATTAACGCCGGTCGTTGTCGCGAACACATCGGGGACAGACGAGGTACAAGAAGGGAGTCTGATGCCGATGGCAGTCGAGGAAACACCAAAAGTTGTCGCCTTGCTTCGTGTTTTTATAATCTACTCGGGAAGAATTGTCATCATCTTGCTACTGCTTTATCAGAAGAAGAAGAAGAAGAGAACGTTACGTACGATGTTTCTGTGAGGGCACATCTCGTGCTCAAAGCATTATTCCGTGTGTCAATAATAGATTGGAATATGTGCTCGATTTCATGGTGAGCACTCAATTTGGATTAAATTTTCCAATTTTTCAGTATTGGTATCCCATCGCCATCTCATTCAACAAACTCTTTGACCTTGATCCTTTGGATTGTATGCTGACTTTATCATCGCGTGCGTTGCTTGATACACAAGGAAAGCAGCAACGGTAGCAGTCGAGTCTCTTCAATTCTCGTCAGACTCAAGCAACACCAGCAAAGGTGTCATGAGTCATGCAGAAGAATTGGCAATCATTGTAGAAATCCGCTCCTTTCTTTCATCCCACGTTCTCTCGGTATCCTCTGCCTCAAATGACATGGCAGAGAGACTTCAGTTTGTCAATCAGACATCGCAACGGCTGTTACGATTGGGAAAAGATATCATCGCCCCTCTCCTCCATAGTAATTTCGAGGATAAACAATCAACTGATACAACACAATGGACGAAACGACGTCGTCAGCATTCCTATCTATTGCCGCTGGAATTGATCCCTGCCATTTTGGCTGCCGCAGATGCATTGGATGATATTCGTGATGAGATCTCGGACGATTTGTCTCGTGATGAAAACAGCAAACTCAATTCAATGCAGACAGAAGAAAAGGGTGATGGCTCAGAGATGGAAGACTTGGATGACTGTAGTCACAAAGGAAATGAAATAAAACAAAGTGACAATCCCGAGGGTAACACCTGTGTTAGTGACAAGCTAATGACAACTCTGTTTGGATCCAACGGGCAAAGCAATAGAAATTCAATTCGGTCAATGAGAGCTGAGGCAGTGCTCCCAATACTGGCATTAGCCATTGACGACATTGGCCCTGGTCGCATGTCTTCCACTGTTCCGGCGATCGAGGAAGGTGTTGTGACTTACTGGAACTGTTTGAAGCATGCTTTGAATGATGCCATTTCTTCCAGTATAATATGCTGCACTGATGAGAAAGACTGCGATGTTGGCTTGATTGAGAAGTGTCATACATTGAAGGAGGAGGAAAAATCGGATCAAGGTCTTCACATCATCCCACATTCTGACTATCCTGCATTAATACGATGCATTTTTCGAATGATTACTTGTACTGGAAACACAAATTCATCAATGGACAATTCGGAAAATCCTAGTTGGGAGTCACTCCTACTTCGTTCGTATCATGCCGCCATAGTCACGACTTTGAATACAAGTTTGATTCGGCCAAGGAATAATTCGGAAATGGATCGGATGGCGATTCTTAGTACAGTCGAATCACATGTGCTTTTACCAACATTTACGGGAGCTTCCGTTTCGTCAATACGGTCTATATTGAATGCATGCACCATCGAGTGCTGTGCTTCATGCAAACATAATTCATCAACAACTGGTTCAGCGGATGTCACTGGCTTTTCTACAATCTCTACTCCAGCATTTGCTGTTGCCGGAGTTGTTCTTCTTATAATGCGAGCACGAGCATCATCTGTGTCATATTCATTAAAAAGTTATGGAGCGGGGTTTGGGCCCCGGTCTGTCTTCCGCATAGCATCAGACATTGTACATAAAAAGGCAAGCGTTCTCGAAGAAAGAAGCGTCACTGGGAAAAGAGTGGAGGATGAGTTTGGCATGGCTCTGAAAGTTCTGTTAAATTTGTCTGGGATAGAAGCAGGTGCATGTCCGGCTTGCTCTGATCCGAGAGCCATTGATGGAGCACCGTCTGCTGCATACGAGGTTCTGAAATGCTCGTACTATGATAGAGATGGCACATTCGTTCCTCGATTTCCTCATGTGTGTGACGAATCGACCGCATATCGATGTGAAATCGGTCTCCGCACTTTGTCATCATATAGAAGATTTGTCTATTCGAGTCTGACACATGGCCTAAGTTTGACTACAGGAAAGTCGAGTTCGATGGAATCCTTTGTTGCTGATAATTCGCGGACGTGGCTTGATGCTGCCATCATGCTTCTTAACGATACGTCAAAACTCGATTTTGAATCAAGGGGAAGAAATGGAAAAACAGAAGAGTCGACCATCCAAGATAGTTTTGCGCTGGCAGCTGTCATCATTGTTGTTATATTCTGTGAAGTTCCGTCCTCTCAGACCGACATAGTTCGGACTTTATATGATGGTCTTCTAGAGTCGGCTTCGAAAGGTTCATGTGATGAAACTTGCTCAGTTGTTATTTCTACACTCGTATGGTCCATAGCCGCCAGGGACGGGACGACCTCATCAAGCGAAGTTTTTCGCCGAAAAAATGATAGACAAGATTTCAATATGTCTGTGTTTCAGCCTCTCTCCAGTCTACTCTCGAGACCAGTCGTTTCCACGGACCAGAATATCGATAGATTTTTTGCTTCGAACGAAATCCCTCCTTTATCACACGGAACAATGCTGCCAATTGCCCGTTCTTTGGTTTCGATTCCATCATGCCGGGATTGCATTCTTACAATGGCCAAGAAGCACATGAAATTTTTCACATCAGCGGGATCTGATATTCATTCTTCCGTAATGTTGACTTCAGTTTTCCAATCCATGCCGTGTACTTTTGCTGCAAATAGGGATGGATTGTATTTTGCAGTGGCTTGCTTATGCATGTTAATTGAAAGGTATCAACCATCACAAAGCTCAATGCTTGACGATTGTGGCTGTGAGGCCCTGATAATCCTGACTGATTTGATTGTATTGAGACGCCCGTCGTGCTCTACGTTTTCGCCCCTCTTGTCTATAAAGGTCATCTCTTGGATACTTGCGGAACTAACCAGGTCGGCTGAAATGTCGAGGATATCTGTTTGGACGTCTCAGCGTCTACTACGGGCATCGTACGCCGGTTTGTTGAAGTGTTTCGAACTACATACAGATAAAACCGTTAGTGAAGGGTGTCGTGCTGTCCTACGCGCAAATGGTGTCTTCTCGCTCGAAACTGCGTCGTTGACAACGAACTACGATTTGGTCGGGCTTCTCCGGCTCGCAAACTCATTGAACGATGTAGTAGACTCTAAGGACAACTCACCGAAAAGATTTCTCAAGTCGCAACTTCTGAGAACTTTGCTTCACAAGCATCGTGGCGAAGTGTCTGTCTCTGTTGAAATTGGTGCCAGTTCATCAATGAGTGAATTCGCGAGCTCCGACAAAGCTGGCGGCATTGACTTCGACAATATACTGCGCACAGTATTTATGAAAGGCACCGCGTCAATTTTTGACACGAATAAAATCTCATCTGATTGGATTTACACGTCGTGCTCTGAAGCGGCCGAGCAGCACCTCGTTGATTCGGAGCGTTTTTACTATTCTGAAAGGGGTCACAATTCTCCTCAAAGTAGTTGTCTACTTCCTGATTGGATCAACACAAAAGACAAAACAAAATGGGATATTCCACGAGTATCGAACCTGCAGGTAGAGGGAATCCAACAAAACGTTATCTTCAAGCGGGTTGTTTCGTCTGTGTGCGACTTCTTCGTTGAGGTACTTCTCAGTCATGACTTGCTATCAAATGATATCAATGATTCTCAAATTATGAGTGACGCCAATATCGACAAAAGATATAAACTTACTTTTCCAGAAGACACTGATCTGATTCTCGGCATAAGTATGCTTTGGGGGAAGAAACAATCAACGAATAATTCGCAACATGTTCTGTTTTCTCTCGCGGGCAGCAAATTATGTTATCTCGTTGATTTGTATTCAAGACATTTACAACAGCTCCTCACAACAAACGAAGACAAGTCGGTCCTTGCGCAGTTAGAAATCACAATAAAGCACGCATTGGACTTTTGCAAATTCGTGACCTTACCCACAGCGAACCATACGTGCAACGAACGTCTATATGAGTCGTTGTGGAGGCTTTACTGTTCGATTGCAGACGAAGATTCGTCACGTGCTCTCATCTCGTTGGTTTTACAGAAATATAATGATGCCGGCGGTTGGGCACCAAGGGCATCGACTGATGACTCGATAGCTGCATCTGGCGTTAGTGAAACCACATTTTCGCTTACTTCAGTGTCCTCCCATGACATTTTGGACGAGGAAATTCATTTTGTAAGAACATCAGTTCTCGTTTCGTTATGTCGTAGTTCAAGTTCTGGTTTGCCAAAAGTGCTCTCATCTGCGCAGAAAAGTTCGTTAGTCAATTTGTTGATGCAGTCATTACTGAAACTGGGACAGGATTTGTATGATGGTTTCCTTGGTCAGAGTGGTGGTATGAGGAAGAGTTTATTTTTACTTTATGTCGAGGCAATAGAAAGGTGTATTAAAAATGTTACCGAAACCATCGACATGATGCCAGCCGACTCAGTTTATGAATGCATACCAAGTTTCCTTGTCCTAAACAAGGTGACAGTTGTGATTTGGAATACATTCTGCGAGTACTCTTTGAAGGAGGCGTTCCTTGTAAAGGCAACTTTGAAAATCTGTGTAGAGAGGCTGCCAGCGTTGGTGCGAAAAATCGAGAGTATTTTGAGCCAGCACATTGAAAGCAATACGCAACTCATGCCTTGTGTGGTGTTACTGGACAGGGTCAGTGTTTATCTGAGTGATCCCTTGCTACGGATGAATACAGCTACGAAACCAGTTGATCATGAAAGTAATGAAAGAGGATCCGGCATCTCAGACAAGACGATAACCAAGCCGGTAGATGGCCCAGATTACCCTTCCACTTTGTTGGCAAAGCCTACTTTCGCATCATCTGATGTAGCGATCTGGGCGTGCAATGTGGCCCTGGCAGCCTTGTCAACATTTTGGAATGAATCTTACAAATATGCTATAATCACTGATCGGAAGCGTCGAGTTGCCAGAACTAGCCCTGATCGGATATTAATATTCGCAAAACATCGAATATATTATTTTCAAAGTGTGCACACTACTATATGCAAGATGTTTGAGGAGATCCAGAGATCAGATGACAATACTTCCGTCAAAAACACATTGAATTATGATGAAGATGTTGACCATGGGCCGATGAATGGTCAGGAAAACGCGACTGACTCCGGTGCACTTCTTGCTGAGTCTCTGACGTATAATGGAAAATCATATCTATGTTCGTGTCTCGAAAAAATGTCAATAGCTATCAACTCCTCAATCAAAACTGTAATCGGGTACCTGAAAATTCTATCACGGCCAGACAACTCGAGACTGTTAGGATCACTTTCGTGTGTGTTAGGTTGCTTCTCCTCTGTCGTCTCACAAAGCACTAATCATGACTTCATCACTGGTCCCACCCGATGGTTTGCTGCAGAGTCGAAAAACTTTGGCACATCAATGCCCGACAATTCACACAAAGCTGGAAATTACTCAGTACTTCATCGACTTCCAAAAATAATTTACAGATTAGAAGGCATTGAGTCGGAGCTGCAGAACCTAAGCATGATAGTCGAGGACATCAAGGAAAGAAATAATGGAGACTGCAAAGAGCGCATGTGTATTTTGAACGAGATGGCTTCTAATTGCACGCCCCGTTGCATTTCTGGTGAATTCTTTCATGAACTCCTTAAAGATTGTATTCAAATCATTCGAACAAGAAAATCTTCCTTGAGGACAAGCGAAACTTATGCTGACCTACTATCAGATGAAGAAGCAGAACTTTCCGATGATGATTTTTCTTTACAGAGGAGAAAACGTCCAAGACGTAGATTCGCGTCGGCGAGAAGATCACTTCGAAGGATGCCACTGCGAAGTCGAAACGAAACGATTGATGATTGGCTTACACTCGATGACGAAGACTTCGCAGCGGCACCTGGAGAGATATACAATGTTGAAGATGCATTTGTTGATCTCGAAGACTTTATTGTCGACGGATGATTACATTGTCTGCTGCAGAAGAGCGGGAGACCATTTGACTAAATATTCATTGCCATTTGTATCGTACTTGAGAAGTGTAGCAGATGCTTTGAGACTAAGGGTACTTGAAAGCCACCTGGTGTGAGGCATGGCGTTTTCACCTTAAGGTTTGTAAACGTGAAAAAACTATTTGGCGAATGATACACATTCAATTATTCATATCAATAACATAATCCTAATTCAATAATGCTTGCTTTGAACAACGATACCCTCTGCAATATAACTGCGTACACCAAATGGTATTCAACACAACATGAATCTGCGAAAGACGAATTTGTATCCCTCGAACATTTGAGAATAACTCTACTGGGCATCGATCGAACGGATACCGAAGCATGGCGAATCATGGACTTCGACAGTATGAATGTTCATGATGAATTTATTCAGTTGTATAGCGGACGACGTCCACAAGCTCTCAATATTTCAAATGGTCAGGCAATGGATCTTTCTACTGTGTGGTGTAAGAAGGGGCTGTATGGTATTCATTTGGATATCGCTGGCGGGCATGGGTAAAAAATGGACTTTGTTCCAATGCAGAATGAGTGAAGCCTTTGCTCCTGGCATAAATGTTATTTTCTCACGTGCTCTCCGTCTCCATCTCTAGGCCGCCATCCAACGCCTCTATTCACGATGCCATGTGCGGAGATTATTGTCTGGCATCCGATGCTTTACGAGCTCACGCGATGGATGTAAGCCAGTGCAATTGTTTACAGCTATCTACGCAGGAAGATGATGCTTCTTTTAAACGGGAAGGAGATTTTTGTCGCAAAAATTCTGCGAGACTGTTTTGTTCGCAGATGGATACCACAGAAGGAATGTGCGCAGGTATTATCTCGTGCGATTTGACTGACTTTATGTGTCCAAGACGGGAATATAACAAGGTAGAAGTTCCGTTGAGAGGGATGGGCAATGAATGCAATAGTTGTGCCATGACATTATCCTCGTCCTCTTGGGTTCCTTTCGGATACTTAGCATTGGTTTTAGTTCATTATTTAAGGCTATAACACTGACACTTGCCGTCGTCGTCGTGTCGATGAATATTGTAGCATTCACATCATAAACCCAATGACGCCAACTCTTTACGCAACTCCTTCTCACTCGCCAGCTTCATCTTCTGATCCTCATTCAACTCCACTCCCTGTTCAGCCTTGGCCTTAATCTCATCAATTTGCTTCAAAGTCTTTCTCAACTTTTTCGCTCTCTTCTCCGGATCTAATTTATTCGCCTCGGCACGAGCAGCCTCCTCCTCCTTCTTGCGTTGTTCCGCCTCCGCCGCTTCCCTTTCGGCCTTTTCTTTCGCGAGACGTTGTTTCTCACGACGCACAGCGTTTTTACTTTTGGAATCGGGATCGCTCCCGACTGGTCCGACGCTTGCGGCACCGACGGGCCCAGTCCGTTTGACAACTTTTTTACCCGTGAGGGCCGCGGCGCTCCCTTCTCGTTCTTGTCGCATGCGTTCGGCGAGACTGGTTCCTCCGCTTCTACCGGCGGCTCCTCCTCTGGCTCCGGGTGGGACGTAGGCTCCTCCTCGTCCTCCTCCTCCCGCACGTGCTGCCGGTGGTACATATGCAGCGACGGCAGGGGACTTTCCATTCGATTTCCCATTGGATTGAGTTTGTCGTATACTTGCCAAAGCCTTCTCGGCATCCTCTCCTTTCAATTCGACGTGAGATCGCGGTGGAGGACTTTGTGGCCTATCGGGGTAATAATAAAATTCCTTGCTCCCCTCTCCATCGCCATTGTTGGCATCCTCCGCCAACGGAGCAGGAACATACTCGGCACTCAACAACTTATCCGGTCGATATTTGTCATTATCCCAAGGCAATTTCGAATCGTCGATCAACGTCCCATCATATCGATACACATGCACTCCATTCTCCACATTCATACGAGGACTGGTGGTACTGACCAAATACGTTCGACTATCCGGAGCCCACTGATGTCCCACCACAGGACTACACGACGTAAGCGTCAAATCTCCCGGTTCCTTCATCGTCACAAACGCCCCGTCACCATTCGGCGACGACGACGCCATCACAACATGCCTCGGAATCATTTTCCCCTTGTTCCTATCCCAAAAATCCATCCCCCCCGCCAAATTCCCATATCCACCACAAACAACAAACCGTCCATGCGGACTCACATCCATAACATTCCTATGCGCCCTCCCCATCAAAAACGTCGGTTCTCCCGACAATCCATGATGCAGCGACGCCAACGCGGGCATCTTCCCCGAAATCACCCCAAACGGCACCGGACCAGAAATACACGGATTCGGTATCCAACCCGCCGAAACGATGGGAACGACACCATTCGAATCTTTGCCCGCCTCGGGGGGAAGGGGGACCGAGAGGACGACTCCGCGGGATGGATCCTTGAGGTCCGTTTCGAGGAGGAGGAATAAATGCGTGGATCCGTAGTAGGATTCGCCGGTGGAATCGACGGCGGTTTGTGTGAGGAGTAAGGCGGAATCGGCGCGGGGGGACCATTGGACTGTGACTTCTTCGGCGTGGAAGAGGGATTTGGAGGCGAGTGCCGGTCCGGAGGGGAGATGGGGTGATGTTTCTGTGTTACTGTTGTTGTTGTTGTTGTTATTCGAGGAGGGAGATGCACCACCAACGACTGTGGAAGAGTCACGTCCCATTCGATCGGGATAACGAAGCAAATCGACACGAGCGGGTTTTCCCTTACTTTCCGGACAAAAGACCGTAAATACATATCTTTTACTCCCTCCTCCTGCTCCTCCGTCTGAAGACATGACGACGTTCTTGGCATATCCCCTCACACGAGGCAACGAAAACGACGCTACATTCATACACCTCACTTTGCCCACTCTCCTCCAACCGTCTTGGGCACTGTACACATGAATCTCATTGGTAACCAAATGAAACGCCAATTCCTCATCGTGTGTCCATTGCAACGTTTCCAACGTGGCCTTTTTACAACTGAGTGATTTCAACAGCTTGCCATCGGAGGCGGACCATACTTTGAGATTCCCATCCTTGTCTACTACTCCTCCTCCTCCCGATGATGATGACGACGATGAAGGACGCTGCCACGTGAGAAGGTACGAACCGCGAGGACTGCATTTCGCCATTTGAATCGTTTGGCTATCGGACAAAAAGGCAGACTTTTTCGAGGGACTGCCGCCGTCGGTCAACTTGCACGCGAGGAGTCCGATGGAAGGATCGTGCACAAAGAGTTGGTTTCCGGTGGGACTGACGAGGTGAAAAGTGGATTTGCCTTGGTAGATTACTCGGCCATTGTCTTTGTTGGGTGTGGATGTCGTGGAGAAAGAGGACGAGGAGGACGTGTCGGGAAGTGTGTACAGTTCAATGGCATCTTTGGAACGGAGGAGGACTTGTATGGGGCGAAGTGGCGTGGTGTTGGTCTTGGTCGTCATGATGCACGCTGGGTTAGATTTGCCGACTGTTGATTGAAACCTGGTTGCTTGTGCTTGTACTTGTGGTTGGTTTGAGTGGTAGCTTTGAGGAGTGTTCGACGAGTCGTTGCTTGTCGACCAGTTGTTGTCGACCTTCAAATTGATGATGGATGGCGTTCGTCGTCACTGATGCAAGATTTTTATTTTGAGGATAAGTGCGAGTGAAAGTTCTTATTTCGAAGTATTTCCAATACATAAATTGTCATATTTTTTTTTTCGGAGGGGTCAAAAGAGGGTTCATCATGTTCCCCCCTTACTTCCTCCACCGTTTACATGATAAACAAGAGCCATGAGTGGTATGGTACTCCTCCTTCATTACTTATGCAAGAATTCTTCCTTGGTTGATAAATCATCATTCCCAAGCCACAATAACCGCATAAACATGGTAGGAATTGACGCCACCAACAAACCAGTGAATCATTTTCAGATTGATAACTGTGATGCTACAAAACACTTTACTGGTATAAAAATATCACTTGGTTGCCGCTGCCACTGTCACTGCTATTGTCTTTACTTCTGCTACATTTTCATTGTTGGGGTTCCATTAATGTAGGTGCATCATTCTAAGCTCTTCCATAGATATTTATATTTTTGTTGCATCTTCAATTGAGTGTGTTGTGTTTGAGGTGTCATCCTTATTGATAGTGGGATGCTGTAAAAGATGTCTTGAAACATGTTTGAAAAGGTGTTTAGAGAGTTGATTCAAGATAATGGATTGAATGGAAGATTGTGAGTTTGTTCTTGTTTAGCACAAGACACATTTGAAGCAATTACCAATGAATATGGTAGATGAATCCAATCGATTATCAGTACGCATGAGCATGAAGCATAGGAGGCATAGATAAGTTTTTAAATATATTTTAAAAAAATTGACAGCAGTTTCACTTAGATGTTTGACAAAAAATTGATGAGGATGCAGTGTGAACAAGCTCAAACTCAAAAGCATTATTCAAGAAGGAAAACATGCCAGTGCTTATGGTTGTCTCAGCTGCACTGATGTAAACAAATATGGTGAATATTTTATCAGAAAAGGTCAATATGCCTTGTATTTCTTTTGTAAGGAAGATTATTTATAGAAGAATGGTAAAATGGTGATTGAACATTATTAAAGTAAAAAATTCCTATTAATTTTCTTGTTCTTTTGATTGTAGCAGGTGTTGATGAAAGTTATCTTGATGGTGATAACAACTAACAATGCAGCAACATGACAACAATGACAATGTAAATTACAAGGCCATCACCAATGCAGACAATCATGAAAGAGAGGAAGAAGACAATATGACGATAGTTTCAGGATCAAGAAGGGTTCCTTTGTCAACAAGGACAAATGCAAATAGCAGAAATACACATTAGCATTGAACCCCAAGAGAATGTCAAAGGAGGGTACTTCTTGTTCTGGCAGATTGAAACAAAATATATGAAGTAAAAATTGTCTTGCAATTATACCTTTTCATTTAAGGGTACAGCTGCATTTGTCCTTTTATGGAATGAACTATTGATTATCTGTGAAAGTGATTCACAAAATGATCATAGCTGAATTGTACAGTGCATACTATTTAGGTAACATAGGTAACAGACCAAAACACAACACTTCCATGTGGGGTTTACTTGATTGTTATCTTGCCAGCATGTATTGGCAGGCTTTCTCATCTATGTGATCAGCTGTAGGATTGCACTCAGAAACACTGCAGGGTTCATTCAACAAGTTGGTGGCCCCTTTATTGGCTTGACAGAATTACAAGTATACACTTGCAATGTCCAGCTGATAGATGATATATGAGAATGATTGATGAAGGTAATTCATGTCTCAAACTCTTGAGACACTATAGAGAAAAGAAACAATAGAGTCCGCAAAAAAGTAATTATTGCTAGAGCCATAGATGACCTCCTGTCCCAGCTTAGTATGAAATGAAAAAACTTTAGATATTATGAATAAAAACGTTGATGTACCCTGATAATTAATTCAATCAACAACCTAAGCATTTTTATTGTGTCCATATTTGTCATTATTGTTGTTTGTTGTAATAATTGATTTTGAATTGCAGGGTGGTGTGTCAGATCATTTAGTAGATAATAACATGAATAAATACATAAACCAAGTATAGTGAAGGGCACATTTACTCTCTGTGCTGCTTTTGTAATATTGAGTTGTCCAGGTGTATCATGATTTGCTTAAGTTGAAGTTTTTTACATGTTTTTGAAGCAGTAAATCTAGATGGGTGAGCAAAAATATGGAAACAAGGGAATACTGTTCAATTTAAGCCATGGATGGGTTGTAGAGCAAACTGAATCTTTGGAGCAGGTGATGATGGGTTAGCGTTGGAAACTTGTCCCTGCCATCATGGAACAGAGCTTCATGTGTAAGGCATGGGTTGTTTGGAGTGTTTGAAGATCAATTAATATGGGTGTTTTCTTTGTTTGAGTTTGGCGCAGAGAATTGTTGGTTCTCTCTGTTTGACTGTTTCTACATTGTGCTGCTAGGGCTCTTGGGTCTTCAAATGCTTTTGCCTTCTCCAGAAGAAAATGTTTATGTGCATCAAAAATGGCTACAGCTGAATATTTTGTGTGTTCTGTATTTATATTCCTCTCGTCTTGTGAATAATGAATATTTTTTATCTTCTACATGAGTCCATATTTCCAATTTTAAATTTAATATTCTTGGAAATATTTACATGTCCAATTGCAATAGGAATGCACAAGTTAAATTTTGAATTGTCTTTGACATGATTTGAATTGTGGTTCAGAAATGTTCTGTTGCAGATTTCTGTTGCGAAGTTATAATATTCAACTGTCAGCACAGAAATCAAACCCTCTGCAGTAGCATCACTATTTTTGACCACCCTGTGGCGTATTCCATGGGGGCATAGATGTGGGCCATTAATAGAAATATTCAAACCTTCAGAAGAAGTTGACTGCAATTCTTATTTTTGTTTGTCTCTTCCTAATTATGCACCTCTTTTCTCCTTGGATGATTAATGATTTTTCTGGTGTGTCTTTCTCATCATTATTACAAGAATACTTCTTTTGAACCTTTAGATGCATTTCTATTTACATGCTTACGTTGACTGATGGTTGTGTGCCTCAAACTATTGGTGTACTAGGAGAGCCAGTGATGATGTTGTAGATAGGAGGAAGCCTCTTGAGGATTTTGTGAAAGCCATTTATTCCTTCAACATCAAGATCTCAATAGGTATAGAATATAGAAGGGAGTTTGTAATTGTCTGTCCTTAAAAACCCTGAAATTGTAACATAAATGTTAATGGAAAGATTGTGTTATGTTGGTGGATATTCTGGTGATCACCATTGTTACTAGCAACGTTGTCCGAGAAGAGCACAATGCTTTATATCATCTGTATGTAATTCCAAAACATTTGTGAGGCGTGATCGGCTCTCGACATGCTCTTTACCGACCTTGCATTTGGGCGTGTCCGGGATTATAAAATCCCTATGGACAATCCAAGTACCATAATGTTGCTTTACAAGAGGCTGAAATTTACTAGATATATGATAGTGTATTGTGCCAGATATTAGTTGACAGTAGTTTGTAGTGGAGACACCATTTCAAGGATCCAAAGATGCAAGAGTCTTGCTCATTGACAGCCGTTTGGCACACATGCCTAAGGCGCAGTCTAACCTTGATAACTGAGTTATTGATTCGGCCACTTGTGCATAGACATCACTGTAAGAAACAGTTGTTTTTGTTTGCTCTCCAATCATCCCTTGATAGGTGTCATCAATACAGCCGCCCCCCTCCTCAGATAACGCCAACCACGCCATGGAGTAAAACGAATGTAGCAAGTCTGGCATGGCCCCTACCACCTTTCCAAACCCACCATACGGACTCTGACATTTTAATACATATTCACGCAAAGCCCATCCATCTAATAGATGAGCCGCGCCAAGTAGATGCAGCGTGCCACCAATCCAGTAAGAATAGCAAGTGTCCTCTAGCTTGTTAGGACGCCCTTGCATCCCAGCCGCATTCCCATTCTCGCCATCGTACCCGTTGTTAATTGAATCTGAGTCAACTCCCGTGCCTGGTAAAGAATTCTGCCGCATGACACACCATCGAATCACGTCTTCCTTCCATCCTCTCTGTTCAGGTCTCTGTAACACATCATCCAACACTCCCATCAAGAAAAGAGACGCGATTCCACAAAATGTTGAGCCACCATGACCTTCTCGGCCAGGAGTAAGACCCAATGATCCCTCGTATGTTACACAAGACAAAATGTAGGATGTAGCAGCTTCTATATTGATACATGCATCTGCACTATGACTGCTATTTTTGTTGTTGGGAGATTCGTCCGCCAGAATGTACCATATACAAATGGCCGTGTACATAAAACGTAAATCACAATCATCGTCGTCTTCTTTTACATATTCTCCACCGACATCATTGGAAGAAAGAGCAAGAAAGCTTCCATTATCTTTTTGCAATCCCCTTAGCGTAGATAAAATGGCTTCGCGATTGACACGTGATAAGTCGTCTCCCAGAGCAATCAGCGTACACAGCGCTACATAGGTCATTGCCAGATGCGAATGATCGTATGGATTTGACGGCCCCGCTGGCCTTGTCGGTCCAAGATAATTACTCCCTTTGAATCCCCCACCGGCATATTGAGGTGTCGCCTTGCTACAAGGCGACACGGAGCGGTCAAAGTTCTCGACAATGGTTGGCAAAGTTTGCAGCCCGTAAATCCACTCTACGATTTCATCCCTGTTCAAATAAACATCCTCATTCACATTGCGGCAGCATTTTACGTCGCTACTGTAATCCGGTAGCACGCCCAAAATATCCAACGATTGAATACAGAAGTGAACGAGGGTCAATCGATTGGTGTCTGCGGAGGAATATTGCTTGGGTAGGTTTTGGAGGGAGTTGGTGAAATAGCGGATGTGGCGAAGGCGTTCAAATTTCTTCATGCTTGGAGGGATGTTGTTCTGGCATTGATAAGAATGTTGAGCTTCTGCGGCAGCCGTTGACCTGTGGTGCTCGCGTGATGGTGACCGAGCTCTTTCCGAGCTCTCTGTCTACTTAGGGAGTACTTAGAGATACTGGTATTGTATATTACCAATTAAGTGTGTTGTACGGAGCTGCCGCTCTGCCGTGGCATAGAGGTGTCGAGAGGTGTCGTATGGTATCGTAGGCAAAAAGTGAAACTTTCAATGCCATACTTCATCATGCAACATTAAACATGAACAACATATGCACGAGTGAAAATTTGAGATTGAAGAATTTCGACATATCAAGAATTCGTTTCATCTGCCTTCTTTTGCTGTACCGCACTTTACTCGCACATAATATATTCATTTTTATGGGTTCGAGACTGTGATCGATACAATGAAAGTCTGCATATCTTGTATGGATGACGACGAGGAGGTCGTCTTCAGATGCAAAGGAGATGGAGGCATCTGTTCGTACCAGCTCTGTGCAAGATGCATTCGACTTGCATTTTGCGATAGTAGTGGTGCCAATAGCTCATTCTGCGCACTGTGTAAAACTCCTTCGGCCATTGATATGATTGCAGCTGTTTGTGGAAAGGGAGCCGTAATGGCAGTTGAGCAAAAGCTCAGAGGAAAGGTCGAGTTCAAGCTCAAGGAGGAAAACCTAAAGAAGGAGGCATCAAGGTACTAGTAGTGATGATTTGAGATGTGCATCGAACTTGCTAAAACTATACAACTTATTCTTTGTCTGAAAACTCATACACAGGACAACTGCAAATGACTTGAATGAAACGGCAAGGAAACTTTTCAATGATCTGGCTGAGGAGATAAACCTCAAGTGCCCTAGATGCCGGGGGGCTTTCCATGACTATGAAGGTTGCAACGCCTTGACATGTGGTATGCCTAGCTGCAAGGCTGCATTCTGTGCAATATGCTTACAGGACTGTGGACATGATGCACACCAACATGTTCGAAAAACTCACGGGGACCTTTTTGACAAGAATGCTTTTGAGAGGAGCAAAATTCAAAGAGCGAAGACTCATATTGAACTCCTTATGAAAAAACTTTCAAGTGAGCCATTTGAGCTGAAACAACTTGTGCTTAATCACATTGAGAAGGCAAAGCTCGTGGAAAGTTCCTCGTCTGTAACTGATGAGTCTACAAAGATGTCTTCCTTCATTGAAATGACAAAAGCAAGTCTCTTTCTTGCCACAAGGAATGATCGCCTTGCACTTTTGAGTAGCCCTGAAAAGTATAATGGCTTGAAGCACATTGTTCGAGATGACATCTCACCTAGATGTGCCATCCCTAATAGCTATGAGCTTTCATTGAGGCAAACTGGCACTAACAATGTGTATCAGATACGTCTGAGGCATAATATCAGTGGAGATGGGAAGAATTGGGTTACCATCTCTAACATTGAAGACCACTTCAAGGAACATCCAAAGATAGAATCTCTCTTAAATGTTACTGCAGCTATGCGTTGCGCAGTCGTCGCCTTGGAAGGTCGTCCACAACTTTTTCAGACATTCCAAGACAGGGATATGCCAAAAGGAACACAACTTGGTAAAGACCAAGTGTGCATTGTGCTAAGATCCATCAATAGAGATGGTGAAGTTTTGTATGATGAAGACATGCCTTATAACTTGATTGTTCTGGGTCTCAATCAAAACAAACGGATGATGTTGCTGGAAGAACATGTCAAGAGGACACCTGTTGCACAACTCATGTTTGAACCACTTTGTCACATGATTGGTGTGGGGCAGTCATCATCTGTCGTTACTGCATTAGAGATGGAGGTACCTAAAGGCCTTGTTGAGCTAAATGAGCAGCAGCAGCAAGTAGCACATCCTTTGCGGTTAAAAACTGCCATTGAAGTGGCTGGGCCCCCTGGTATGTGTTTCTGCGGAATCATCATTTGTAGGCCTATTTTTTCTTTGTGTCTCTGATTTAGAATTATTTCTGATCCATGTCTTTAAAATCACACTTGCAGGTACAGGCAAAACCAAGACAATTGTTGAGCTTGTCCGAGCGCTTCTTCAGTGTACTAGTTTTGATATCCTTCTTCTATCGGAGCGCAATGGTGCTATAAATGCAGTGGCGGAAAAGTTCAAGGATGCATGTATCAGTATGCGTGGAAAGAATGGGCAGGTATCTGATTTTGATGTTTGGACCTCTATCATGACATATGGCTCTGGTGAGAGTATGGGTGAATCAACCAGACTGTTTACATTAGATGAGAAACTTCGGTTAGTATATCTTTGATCAGCTGTGTATCTAATTACAGCAAAGATGACAAATTTTAACTCGTATTTCCATAGATTTCACCCGGAGCTAGCTGACCTCGAAGAAAAACGGGACCTGCTCAATGAAGCTACAGCATCACTTTCAAAAGCTCTCCGTGCAGTGCTCGCAGAAATAGTGAAAGATTTTGGGAATCACTTTGACGAGAGCTATGCTGTCAGCAGAAGCATAGAAATCACAAAAAACAAAGAAGAGCTCGTGTCACCTTTGCACATCATTGGCAAGCTCAAGGAGGTAACAAGAGACATCCAAGACTTACTGAACAAAACAAATGAGATAGGGTCAAGGTATCTTGAGGAGGCCTCAACCACTGACATTATTGTTCGACATTCTGCTCTCTTGGGGCGGTTGATTCCCATACGCACTGACAAGGAAAGGGAGGCAAATGACAAGCACCACTGGGACCGGAAGGATGCAACCAGGCGCATGAATTACATTTTACACCACTTCCTTGATGCTCTAAAGCTTGATATGTTTAGCTCGGAAAACGCATCTAGTCTGCACCATGAGAAAACTAAGGCAGATGAGGAGTGTAGGGCTTTGCATGCTCGCCTTAAACAAGAGCTTCCGGATCTTGCTCGCTTACACATGTGCACAATTGGATCTTCGCACATGCTCACTCAATGCAAGAACAACCCCCAAGATGACTTAATTGAGGTGTTTGGGGAGATAACACTCAATGACTTCAAGCATGAAGGTGAAACTAACACTGCAAAGGAAACAATTGTTATCTTTGATGAAGCTGGTTGCATCCCTGCATATGAGTTGCTTGGTCTAACACGGTTAGGAAGAACCATCAAAGCACTAGTTATGGTTGGTGAGGATTGTTCTGAGTTTGTTGATCTGTTACACGTAAATTTCTTTGTACAATCTTGCTCATCTCTCATTTTTACTGCTTGACAAACTAATTTGAAGGTGACAAGCATCAGCTACCCCCATATGATCCATCAGCAGGCAGACGATTTGATCGTAAAAACTCATTTGGTGCAGACAGGAGAAGGCCAAGCAGGCCAGAGCCAATGCGAAGTCTCCTTGATTGGAGTGTTTTAGATGCTGACACGGGAAAGATTTTGCTCACTAAACAGTATCGAGTTGTAAGTAGATTGTCTCCTAGCAGTTATGTGTTTTGCATTTGCCTTTATTGATGAATCGTTAACTATACCTTGATGTTGTTCATAACAATCTATAGCCAAAAGACATTGCTGAAATGTTAAATCAACGGGTTTATCGTGGACGGTATAAGACTTGTCCAACTGCAAATGTCCCCATGTCTGGGTTGCGAATGATCAACACACCATGGAGTGAATGCCCTAAGCGAAAGTACGTCAACCCAAATGAGGTTGAAAAGGGTCTCGATTTGTTGAATCGGTTGAGTCTAGACTACAAAATATCTAGCGTGCTTATAATCACTCCGGTAAGAACAAAATGAAATATGAGGTACCGTGATTATTTCTCAGCTTACTGTAATGGCCTTACGAAACTTGCCTCACTTCTATTGGTGCAGTACAAAAATCAACAGCGTGAATTTGAGTATCAGATAAGTCGTCGTAAGAAGCATGAAGAATTCATTGAAGCCGCAGTCCTAACAATCGATCAATGCCAAGGACAAGAAGCAGATGCTGTCATTCTTAGTCTGGTAAGAAGGCCAACTCGATTCTTGACTATCAATCGGCTCAATGTTGCCTTGTCTCGGGTTCGCAAGATTCTTTACGTCCTTACTGACTTCGGGGATCTTAAGGAGGCATGCCGTGACAAAGACTGGGAATGTGCAGATCTTGCAGGTGATTTGTTCATGGGTTCCCTTTGATGCTCCCTTGCTTTACTGTACTAAGGTTAAGTGTGAAAGATTCTGGTAACTTATTCAGTTCATGAGAATCTGAAGTTGTGACAGGCTTTGAGATTCGACACTCTAGAAAAATAACGTCTCTCTAAGTTTGATGTGTGTATCCTACATTAGAGTTTTACGCGCACCTTTTAAGACTACAGCATCGAAAAATCATAACTGGGCAAGATATGCATTTTGCCTCGAAGGCTAAGATTCCTTAATGAAACTACATGTTAATTTTCGAAGAGAAAAGAGGTGACGGTGACGCTGTGAGTATAAAATCACGATAAAGAGGGCAGTAGAGATTAGCAGTGATTGGAATATTACCTCAAAGATCCAGTCATTATCGCGTTTCCTTTCTTTTGATTGAACCTATCTTTCAAGAAGATGCCATTTTCTATTTTGATCGAGGCATTGGATGTGGCTGTAACCCCATTCTGAATAAGCATTCCATTTTTTACATACACCTGAAAGGACCTCTTGTTCCCTGCTGCAGTAAAAGTATCGCATGTCAAAATATCAATATTGGCCACTTGGTTTTTCACAAGTTGCACAGTATTGCTGAAACAGCGCTCCCATGCATTAGGGTTTTGCTCGACACCAGTGTAATCTCCAACTCGTGAATAAACCTCTACCAACGTGTTTCCGCTCTTGTTTCCAAAAACACCAAACGATGCAAATGACGCGCTATCGATAGCTGTTGCTGTAAACATCACAGCTTTAGCATTTCCGTTGGAACTGGAACCTAATGTCAGTTGTTGTACAATGCAATCATTCGGACAAGTTTGTGGGTTCTCGTTTGTCTGTCGCGCGCAGACTCCATCACCGCAAGGACTACCAGAGGATGTAGGATGAGTTGTTGGCGAGCTCGTATTTGGGGTGTTGTTCGTAGGCTATAACAACAACGGGAATGCATAAGGAAAAGAATTATGTAATAACTTGTGCAATTACGGCTAGGTGGCTCACATTTGGTGTGGGATTCGATGTGGGGCGTTTCGAAGGAGACGGTGTAGCTGTTTCACCGATGACGAACATAACAAAAAGGAAGCATTACAACTAGATCCGAAGCATAAAGTAATCAACAAATCAATGCAAAACACGCACTTGCTGTTGCAGAAGGTATCACGGTTGCGCAGGAAGAAGCTGGTCCTAGTCGTCAGAAGGAAGAAGGAAGGTTGTATGAGCAAAGGGTTCACTTCTGTCGACAATATCAAATACTTTGACAAAAGTCAACAATACCTACCGAAGCATGCAGGATTGGAACCTTTCCCAATCACTACGTAGTAATACTCACGGCCATTTTGCAGTCCAGCATCGGTGTAGGTGAGAGTATTTGAAGAAAGTGTGGCGAGCAGAACTTTGCCCTGATTACAGCCCTTAACACCTTCCGTGCGGAAAACTTGATAGTTTGATGCGCCGCCAACAGCATTCCAGTTCAGCGTGGCTCTCATGTCGCCAGCTACAGACGTCACAATTGGAGCCAGGTTTGGAGTACCAGCACAACCGGAATCTTGCACAGGTGGTGACGAACAAGCAATTTCCTGATCATTGAAAGCACTGTAAATGGCCTGCATGTGAGGAGTACCATTGTTCAGGTTTCCATCATCGTCATCGGCAAGAAGATATTGACGGTAACCACTAGAAGTTCCACATCCACCAAAAGGAGTGCTACCTGAAAACCACGTGCCCACATTACCTGCAGCAATGAATGTCAAGCGCATAACAATTTCGAGTGCAGTATTATCGTCGTAGTTATATGGTGAACTTTGTAATTTTCTCTTGTAGAGGGACCAAACAGCTTCCGAATAGACATATCCCATGCAGTGGACCTGGTTGTTGCATTGTTTCTGAGCCCAAGAGTAGGTACTTGGCGTCTTATTCTTGCGTTTCATGTAGTCAATGTCTCTGACACCTGAAATCACGACCACCGAATTCATTAGCGTCTCTTTACAATACACAAAAAACGAATTATGCAACACAAAGTACTGTTGACATACCGGAACAGCTTAAGCAGGGGTTTCCATTTCCACTGCAAAGAGCACTCAAAAAGAATCCACGCCCGATGCAACTGTCATTGAGGCGCAGAGCCGAATAAATATCTGCAATTCCTTCTCCAGACGGTTTTGATATCCCACTAGCGACATCGTATTGGTCCATTCCGTGCCCCCTTTGAAATGAAAATGACACAAGATGAGAAGATGCATTTATGTAATATATTGATAAAATGCTAAAATACGGATCGGCTCACCACTCATGGTCGAAGATGGCTGCGATTTCGCCGGTATTGCCACATCCATTGCCTTTGCGATAAAAATTGACGTTTCCATTATAAAAGGCATTGCACGTATTCTGGATATTCATCACTGCCAACAGTTGACCTTTTAGCCACGAGTTTGACGGCAAATGCGATCTGGCGATCTCCTTGATTTTGTTCAGCTCGTAGAATCCACTCCGGGACGCGTGGGTGTTACCTAGAAACGGCACGTATTCGAAGTGCATATTTTTAGTTTTTCTGATTGACGCAATAGAAGAATTTAGCATCAATGAAACTTGCCTTTTCCTCCATATCCTGGAGTGTTACAATCACCACCATATCCTGCGCCGCCCCAATCGATCACTCCATTCTGAGTCAAACTTCCAGTTCCACATTTATCTGACATTTTGACATACGGACCGTACAAATAAGCAACCTGGTTTCCACTTTTGAAATAGTTTCCGCCAGTATCCGTCACCTCCGAACCAACTTGAGAAAATGGCATCGGCCAATCTGGCTGAAGTACCCCATCCAGACCATTTCCGTCGTTCGAGGTAGGGTAGATGTCACCTTTGGCCTGGAAGTATTCAACTGTGTCGCGAATTGAATGAATTGAGGAAGTCTTGGCGTCAACGTAGGCTTCAAACATTTCGACGGTTTGGCCTTCGAATTTGGGGCAGACTTTCCACACCAAGGAATGTGTGTATCCTTTTCCAAACTCAGGCAATTTCGCATTCTTGCCAGTTTTTGAACGAAGACCTCCGTTCGCGCTGATCGGTTCTGGGGTTTCTCCAACTGTCTGGGTTAAAATTTGAAGTTCGGGCTATGCGTATTTCGGGTGGTTGACGTAGGTTGTTGGCATAAAGGATTACGCGGACAGCGTTAGAAATTAGACTGCTAACGCAGTCAAACACAGTTGGAGTTCGGCAACAAATCTTCACCTTGCACGTCTCCCCGCGAGACAAAGAATTGCCAGTGCTATGCGACAAGGCACGGTACGCTTCATCTGCAGAAATCCTGTTGGAAGTTGTAATATAAAATGCAGTTGAGTGAGAAATAGGCCTTCAATTATATAGCATTCAGAACATGCCTTTGCATCTGACACTGACCTAGGGAACACATCGAAATCACTCGGGATGTCTCCCCAATTCTCGAAGCCCACATTCACCAAATTACCACCCTTGATGGTAGCACTGGCTCTACTGCCCTGTACAACGAGCCCTTTGAATGTTCTCTGAAGTGAGAATTGGATCATGTCTCCATCGTTGTGGACCGCCGTTGACACAGATGTGTCACCTTCGTGACCACTTGATAGGAAGAGCTCGGATGGATCTATTTTCAACTCGGCTTGATGCAGGGTAATCCAATTTTGAAGAGCATCCACCGCGATAGCCTGCCACTCTGCTACGTCTTCAGGCTTCGCGTGGCCATCTGCGGAGTCGGCGAAGCCAACAGTCCACAGAAGACTGTTGCCTTCTCCTCCTCCGGGCAGGATTGGGTCCCTCAAGTCAACGTTGGCAAGTTTGCCAGACCTCGCATCGAATGTTGCACCATGCCATTGTAATGCCGCTCCGGATTCGAAAAGATTCCCCGAAGATTCGTCGAGAGGAATCTCGTGAATGCCGTAAAAAGCCGTGTCATAGCTGCCATCCTCTCCGGTTGCGTTGGCAGCTTGAATTAGCAGCGTCCCGAAGGTTGATTCTGGCTCCACGAATGCACGCGTGCAAGGGAGCGAAGCGATAGGAAGAAGGAGGCGGAGCTTCATCTTGACGACGTTGTTGAAACAGACAGGCGTCGACAATATTATTAGTGGATGTGTCCATAAGTGCCTTGGAAATTCGACGCTCAACACGATCGATGGGGCGATGCAATATGATTCCCACACCCCAATTCGATTTTGACATTGTTGAGAGGAGTACAATAGAATTCAGAAACGGAGGGCGTTCTGTGTTCGCCATCATACTATTGCCAAACTATTTGTCGGTTGATTGGTTGCGCCTTAACATAGGCACTCCAACCTCTTCTCTTTTTGTACTAGTTATTTTCAATTTCGGAACCATTGTATGTCGATTGTTGTATATTCGCTGACCTCTGTACTCCCTCTGTGCACTCGTTTTTGTCTTCTCTGTTGTCTTTCACCTTGAGGAAGAAATGGACCAAAGGTTTTTCTCCAAAAAGTGGGGGTCTAGTAGGGTCATACGGCCAAACTAGTATGTGGGCTGTTCTGAGGGGTATTTTCTCACATTAGAGTCTCATTAACCGAAAGGTAACTGATTTCAGTTCGTGAATTCGAGAAGCTGGAGTTAAGTTCAAAAAGGCTGAAGTCTATTATGGCAATCAAACATCATATAAGCTTTACGCCAACTCAGTTAAAAGATGTGGCAACCTTTTTTGGCGCTCTGTCTTTTCAGAGTAATAATAAAATATTATTACCACTACTGCCTATGTGGCTTGGTGAACAATTCATGAGAAAAGGGTTGTCTTTGCTGGGAAAGCCTTGCCTGGACATGTAACCAAGAGGACACTAATCGAGGACACTTTTTACTAAGAACAGGTGAGCTATGCATACCGAGGAAGTAACAAAAAAACAAAAATAATACTCTCAACATTTTTAATGATCCCTGATGAATTCAATGAATTAACACAGCAAAATCTTAAAACCAAAATCCAAGCACATGGTTATGTATCCTGCACAGACGGCTAACATGTGTTTTGCTTCTAACTCACTGGAACTCCACTGCATAGCTGATCCATCACAATGCGAAAGCCCAAGACTGATTCCTATTGAACCCTTTTTGTCGCATGCAAGAACATGGATCTTTACCGTGTCACGGGCTTGTTGCAGTCATGGTAACAAATCTAATAACAAGTTGTGAATGTAAAAGCCATATCTTATGCCGTACATCACTGGCCTCTATCACTGGAACTAACACAGCTGTGAAACTCAAATTCTGCTCTACTTCCATCTGGCCAGTGAAAAAGTTGTAAGTTGTGCAATATAAACATGAGGTTACTGTCATGGTTTCATTAAGTTGTGCATTTTCAACTCACTCTTGCTCATACTCAATAGTTTCATCTAGATATCAACATGTTTCTCCAGAAATAACACCCAAGTGATATTATCCTTGGAGTCATCATGATTTTTGCACCTAAAATTTCTGATCGTCGCACACATAATGTCTAAAACCCCATGATATTTCGTGGGACATAATATTACATCGGTCTCACTCAGAGTAATATATATTACCAAAAACTTGCTAACAAGCGAAGACTGGTTTCGATCCCATGGACAAAAAATATAACACCATATATCTTGTGACGTATCACGAAGTAAAACTACCTATATTGCTTAGTAATAAACTAGAACTATGGGTTACGTCGAGTTAAATTTAAATTTCTGTGGGTCTTATGAACTACAGTGAAAGGTATTTAGAAATGGGGAGCTGCTAGACCTTTTCCAAAAAATAGTACCTACGTTCCAGCAGATTATATCAAGAGAAATACATAATCAACTAAATGCAGTAAAAGTCCAGAAATAGGACATAAAATAAACATTTGTCACTAACCTGCATTATGTACTTGAGGTCTCATGCTAGACTGCAAAATCGTAGTAGAAAGTACCATAGTAACCAAAATTTAGCAACTACTAGATCCAGTTAGAGATCTGCTACCTACTAGAGGGTAACCCAAGTTACTACATATTGACTGATTTTTAGAATGTCTGATGCCATGGGTCCACTTTCAGTAACTCAGTCATATCATACCATTGAAAATTATATAACAGGCCATCTACAATCATCGGACATGGCCCACATCACCATTACCAACTTGTGGGGCTTCTGACACACATCAAACCATAGTATTTTGGATTTTCACTGTCAAAACTCTATGCACCATTGCTGATTCATTTCTTCAGCTGCACCCCACTCTCTCACGACAGTCTATTTACATTTGACAAATCGCCACAGCAGGCACTTATTTTAATCTACATGCTACTCCATGCAATATTTTGTTTATCACAACAGGAAAGCATTATGCAAATGGCCTCAGAATTCAGCCTGCATGAGAATGTCCCCTATCAGTCTTAAGTGACACAATGTGGCAAAGGCACAACTGTTTCTCATTGTTTTAAATTTTCATTGCCTTTTTAAGTGGGATGCATCCTTGCTGTAGTACAACATTGCAGTGGTTCTGTGTAAGAAACTACAAGCAATTCATGCAAGTTTAAACTTTATTGCCTGCATCAAGCATCCTTATTGAATTGAACTCACTGAACGTGTTTGCCAAATGCAGTTCAAATTTTTGCAACGGTATGATGCACTGATTGTCATCACTAATAGAAAAGGTAAATTCTTAAGACATTCAATTGAGAAGACACTTTGTGTGAGTTTTTGTTTTGTGTCTGTTTATAACATTGTTTCTCTTACATGCCCTTTAGTGATGTTACTAACTCCTTTTCAGACAAATGACTGGACCGCTGGGCACAATGCATCAAAGTCTAAATAGAGTGGGAAGATTATTGGATTGGACAATAATTGTTGCCAGAGTAGTTTCAAAATCATGTGAGTGCAAGTTTAATATGAACTCAAGATGACAGTGTTTCACAACCACACTGTATCATAAAATTCCAATTAGCAAAACAGAACAGAATTGCATCTGATATGGGCTGGACTGGGAATAAACTGCATGTTGTCCATAGAATGATTGATCTCTGATCTTGAATGGGGGAAGTTGGCCGCCAGTCTGCTTGCCATGCTGCGCTGCAACGTAGGGGTTGAGTTGGTAGGTTACTTTGAGAGTTTGTTAGGGAGGCTACGGCTGCACGAACATGGTGTTAGCAGTTCATAAATTCCGTTTAGCTATTTTATGGCTGTGAACTATCGATTGGTGGTGCAGCAACGCACTTGAGCTATGTAGTAGCCCAGCTACGGTAGTACCTATATACATAGTAGATAGGGTAGTATCATCACACCCTCGCAAGTGCATGTAGTTTCTATGCAGCAGCAGCAGCAGGCATCATTGCATGTTGCCTTTGTTGCAACATTTCGAGAGCTATGTAAGGTGTGAGAAATTCCTTTCTGATATTGACATGATGAGTGGCTGAATGGTGCTTAGTCCAATAGTCAGCATAGTTTGTTTTGCCAGGTCTCCAATAAAATTTGAATTGGGCCTGGCATTCGCGGTCTCTTAACCAGTGGAAACGCATGTCCATGGCTTTGGTGCGTTTTGGTTGTACCTTTCCATTAATGACGGCATCAGCCATGGCATTGTCGGTTTGGATGGGAGTTGGTGGTTGTTTGTGCCCCATTTCTTCTAAGATGATTCTGATGTAGACTGCCTCACGAGCCATGATGTAGAGGGCTGCCAGTTCGGCTTCTGTGGCGGAAGACATGACATGTTTGATGATATGGGCGATATTGAGAATGGCACCATTATTGCGTGGCACCTTTTCATCGTGAGAGAGGAAAAAATGGCCACCAGCTCTGCTCCGAGCTTTGGGTTCGTTGAGGTAGCTGGCGTCACTGTGCACAGCTAGAATCATGTGGCTTCGATTGTAGGTTAGGACAGCTTCTTCTTGGGAGGCTAAGTAGTCCATGAGCTGTTGGGTCTGTGCCATGGTTGCCTTAGTAGGTTCCGCGGATTGGGAAGCGATGGCACTGAGCGGGGTGAGAACAGTACTATCTACTGCTCGACCATAAAAAAGGAACTTGCCACAAACTTGTTGTATGAACTTCTTGCCCTGTTTGTCAAGTTTGGGAGAAGTGGATGGTCCCTTGGCATATTGTTTGCGGGCTCCATATTTAATGGGAGTGTGTGGAAAAGGTTGATTTTGGCGGTGTGTGGCCTTGTGGCGGAAAATGGTGAGTGCCTTTTGCACGTATCCTGGCATGAAGAGGTGAACCTGGTGCTTGACATAATCCCAACGTAGATGGATGCCTATGTAGCGATCGCCGGTCCAATCAGTGGTGACGTTGTAGTGCTGACAGAGGGCTTGGTAGAGATGGTCGGCATGTTCGCGGCCTACGTATTTGACACCAAAATCGTCCACGGTCAAGACAAACTGGATAGGACGTGTAGTATGGCGCCACAAACCAGGCACCAACTTACTTTGAAAGTATCCGTGTTGGTTGAGCCGCTTTTCAAGCAGCTGGTTGGCCAGGAGCCCGGATTGCGGAAGTCCGTACATACCGCGGGTGACAGAGACAAAAATCATGCCATTCTTATTGACCTTGTCGGTCAGTTTGTATTCGCGAATGATTTCGTCAGGAAGGTCAGAGAGTTTGATGCGAATGTACTCGGGGCGTAAGAGGGGTGTCATAAGATAAAAGTTAGAGATGTCCATGGTCATGAAGCGGGCACCAGGGGTGGAGACTACACTATTGAACAAAATCTTGGCGACCAGCATTTCGGCAGTAGGGGTGGCCACTTCATAGGGGTAGTTGCATTTGTCGCCTCCAGCAACAAAACGAGTGCGGTTGGGGTCAGCTTTCTCGGGGCGGACATTGCAGACAAAGCTACCATATGTTACATCCCTTTTTCGGTTGCGAGGTATGTCCGTCTCGTGGATGAATTGGATGGTGTTGGTGCCTTTCACGCGGGTGCCGACACCTTGGGCAAGGCGGCCGAATTCGTCGGCAGCTGACCTGCTCCATGCGTCCTTGTAACGAGGATGTTTCAGCAGTTGGCGGTAGTTGAGTTGTTTGCCACTGTCAACATCAAGAACGGCAAGGGCTTGGTCAACGTATTGTTCAAGCTTGCGGAAAGCATCTGGGAAGCGTCCAGCTTTGAGGTCGGTGACGGCATTGGCCTGTGGTCGGGACCTGGTGGGGGGACGGCGTGGGATGCGGGAGTTGCCCAGGTGCGTAGTGCGCGTGGCAGTGGGTGTGGGGGGAGGGATCATGCTTGTGCACACCCTCGAGCGTGTGCTGAGGGCTGGAGGTTGGGTAGGGTTGAACACAGGGCCACATGTCTCATGGATGCGTCTTCGGCGGGCTTGGGCACGGCGTGCTATGTCAGGCCGATGCGGTGGGCTGGTCGAAGGCATTACTCTTGGGCCGGGGGTAGGGGAAGGATTGTGGCTGGGCAGCACCCTCTGAACTGGTGGCACAGTATGGGGAGAGGGGGTCATCAGTGGAATGGGCACCCTCGGAAGTGGCGTGGGGTGCACTGGGGCAGGGTGGAGGTTGGCCTGTGTGGTGGCAATGAGTTCTTGCAACTCTCGGGCTTGGTCATCTGCAGGGGAATGCGAGAGCTGCTTGAGGGCGGCTTTGCAGTGTGCCAGCGCTTGCATCAACTTGTCGCTTGGGGAGAGAAGGATTGGTGATGTCCTTGTGCTTGAAATGGACGGTGTCACTGAGGCGTTCAGCTTTGGTGCTCTTGATGTGGCAGTTGTGTACTCGGTAGTGTTCTGCGGATGTGTTGAGGTACCAGCCATCGATGCTGTGGGAGGCCCAGGTGCCGCGCTTGTCGGCTTTCTCATGAACCTGGACTGCGCAGCCCATAGGTGCCAAGGGCATCTTGTTGTAGTTGAAAGGGCCGCACAGGTGAGCATAGGCAGACACGGTAGGTGTGGCGTTGGATTGTCGGAGAAGGTTGAGGGTAATCTCGGTCTGTGGGAGCAAGCGGTCCCAAAGGCTGGGAGGGAAAGTGGTGGCTACACCTGCTAGGACACTGAGGAAATGAGATTTGAAATTCCTGATGGCCACTTCGGCGGCATTGCGACGGTGGCAACCAGGGGGGACAAGCTCGACTTCAAACTTGTAGGTATCCTTGATGTGATCTTTCATGTTGAGGGAGATCTCATTGTCGAGGACGTGTTTGCGAGGGGTTACACCAGCACGGAGAAGTCGCTTGACAAGAGAGTCGTAGGCGCGGATCATCTCGTTGTCCTTCCTGCTGTGCATGGGCTCGAGCAAGATGGCGTTGCTATCCACCTCGACCATCACCATGACATACTTGTTGCCCCTGCTGGACCGTGTGGGGAATTGACCGGTTTGGTCGGAGAAGATGGTTTCTCGGACATTGTAGACGGAGGTGTAGATGTCCTGGACCTTCTTCCCGCGCAGGGAGGTGCTGTTGGCTTGCTCGAATGGTGCAGCGTGGTGTTTGGTTGAGCGGACATTCTTGCGGGTCTGATTGAGGTGCCCTTTTGGGGTCTCGTCGGTGTCGGGGTAGTACTTGGCTACAGTCTTCTCAGTGAGTAATGGCCAACCCACAAAGTTTCCTGCCTTGATGGCTTTGATCCAGGTGGACTTCACTGGATAGCCACAGACAGCATGCATCCATCGGATGGCCTGCTCTACAGAGGGGAGGTCATACACGCTGTTGGCCTGTTGCAGGGCCTTGTTGACACGGGCTCGTGGGGGGCGTGGTTGCCATTGGCCGCTGTTGGATGAGAGGAATGCGGTAGCGCCCTTGGTCATCACGGACCCCAATAAGAATGGGCACTCCTTGGCATGTGATGAGCATGTCGGTCTCGCGATGAACGGAGACACCATCTTTTGTGAAAATGGAGACAGTGTTGTCATCGGAGAGCCGGCCAACACTGAGCAGAGAAGTGGGGAATTGGTCGAAGGTGTCGGCTCGTGTGGCAGCAGGGGACAGGTTAGGGAAAGGCAAAGCAGTGACATGTTTAGCAGTACAGGTATTGCCATTGGCAACACCGACACGTTTGGTGGAGGGCCGCAGGATAGGTAAGTTTGCTGCGGCTCGATCTCGTTCGCTGATGTAGTGTCCATCAGCTCCTGAGTCATAGGTGGCGAGGACAGTGGGCACGTGGTCTTGGTGAAAGCGGCGGACCATGTGCGTGCGGGCAAAGTGAACATGCTTGGTGGAGGTGAGCCTCTGGGCAGCTCGTTTGACGTTGGAGGCAAGGGTTTGGCCAAGGTTGATACCTAGGTGTGTGAGGGAAGGTGCAGCGTTGGGGTATGCGTGTGCTGCATCTATGGCCTGGCGCCGGGGGTTGGAGAGGTCTGCCTTGGCTAGGCGGGTGCGCGCATGCTCTGCTGTGGCAATGGCCCTGTTGAGGAAAGCATCCTCTTGCTGGGCAAGGAGGTGCAGGATGTGGCGGGCATGGCGCTTGCGCAGCTGTCGGCGGCTGCTGCAAGGCTGGGTGGTGGTGGAGGCATCGTCGTCGGGGGTGGTGGTGGTAGGTAGTGGTAGGGTTGTGGCATGTGGTAGTAGGGGTGGGTTAGGACCTATGGGAGTAGAGTTTGAGTCTAGAAGGTCAAAAGAATTTTTACTTCTGATAGTACTATCTCTAGATACTTCATTAGTGCCAATTAATTTTCGGTTCTTAACTGTAACTGCTACCCAGCCATCCATGGATCCCCCACCCAGTCATTCCTCATTGGAGTCCTCTGCGAATTTGTGTTGAGGGACGTAAGTGATCTCCATCTCGTCACAGACACGCCGGGGACGCCATACCTTGAGTCTCACATTCCAATAGCAGTCCTTGGTGGGTGTGTTAGGATGCTGCACGCGGCGTTTAAACAACTTACAGTGCTTACACGGGTTGTCTTGCCAACGTGTTGGGGTCCTGTCCCTGGACTTGCTGCGCCCACGTCCACCGCGGTTCCGGTCTCCACGCGAATTGTTGCTTTTCCCGCGACGGGGACGGGGTTGTCCCGAACCACTGTCATCCTCACTCACGCCCATCGCTTCTTCCTCATACTCACCTATGTCCAAGCCGCTGACGAAGTCGGAGAGCATGGACATGGAGTCCGCTACTGCGTTGGCGGATTCGGGAGCTGGTGCGTCGGCGGGGTCGCGGAGGGAATCAGCGGCTGTAAGCTGCTTGATGATGTCGGCGAGGGAGGCGTCGTCGTGCTTGTGGTCGTATCGGTACAGTTGGCGGAGGGTACGGAGGGGTTCACGAAAATCGGGTCCGAAGTCGTGCTGGGTGGCGGCGTAGACGTTGCCAAGGATGACGAGGGCGCAGTCGTTGCTGTCGAAGGACAGCTTGTAGGAGGTGATGCGTTGGACGAGGAGCCGGAGCTGCTCCATGTTGATTTGGAAGGACTTCCTCCAATCGAAGCGGTATTGGAGGGCGCTGATTTTAAGGGAGAGCATCTCTTTTTCGGTGGGGCGTTTGGCGGCGGCGGCGACGGCAGCGAAGATGGCAGAGAGGCGGTATTCGTTGACGCCTTTCGGACTTCCGTCCGAATGCTTGAGGACGTGATCGGTGACGTCCAAGCCCACGATGGTGGAGATGACCTCGGCGGCGCCTTCTTTGGTCCCGATGGTGGCTTGGATGGCGTAGTTTTGGTCGTCGGCCTCGACCTTCGCGTCGGCGCGGGTCTCGATTTTTGGCTTCTCCGCGATGTTGGTGGCGCGGGCGAGTGCGTCGGCTTCGTTTTTGGAGGCTCGGAGGACGGTGTCGGGGGTGACGCGATCGGTGGATTTGATGGTGGTCAGGACGTTGTTGCCAGGCTCGATGAGCTTTCTCATTCCTTCGCCTGGCTGCTGATCGTTGTAGCAGGCACCAAGCTGAAGCTGGAAGAGCGTCTTGAAGCGCTCGGCGGCGTCGTGGGTGAAACGGCCGTTTTCATCACGCTGGAGCGTGATGTTGCCGGCCAGGGCGATGATGTTGGCCTTCGCGTTGGATCTCGCCGTGTAGTTGGCTTTGCTCATCGCGTGTAGGCTAACGGGTGGAGGAGAGCAGTGGAAGAGATAGAGTTATTGGTGTAGGTCTGCTCTTTTCATAGCTAAACTAGGGAAGCTACGGCTGCACGAACATGGTGTTAGCAGTTCATAAATTCCGTTTAGCTATTTTATGGCTGTGAACTATCGATTGGTGGTGCAGCAACGCACTTGAGCTATGTAGTAGCCCAGCTACGGTAGTACCTATATACATAGTAGATAGGGTAGTATCATCATTTGTGAAAATGGTATAGCGACAGGAAACAGGCTGACAACTGATGTTTTTGAGCAAGAGGGAGTAACAACTTTGTCATTGCAAAAAATTATAAGTATGTTAGTACCCGTTTATATACTAAGCCGTAATAGAAACTGGCATGCCCTGGTACATATGGTATTCCATTATGCCTAATTTTACCCTGTTTCACTGTCACAAAACATAGGAAGTTATTTATGATGGGCATGTCACTATATTAACTCATACTGGTATGACATTGTGCATGTTTTGTAACAATGAGACAGGGTAAAAATATGTGCATAAAAGCATGTCAAGATGTAAAATATGGGCATACCAATACATAATGCTATGGCTTGGTCTTAACACATCTGTTTTAGTCCCAAAACGACATGTTGCCTTTACACGAATGTTAGACCTTTCAGTCTTTAATCGTTTACTATGCTATTTTCATTTAAACAATATTTAGCGTTTACTGGTACGATTGTGGTGTTATCCACGGTGTTATGATTTTCAAACACAGTCATGGTTTACATCATAATATAGCTTGTGCCTCTATTTGGGGAGAGCCGGTTGCTGTTGTGGTCTATCTGAATTTGACCAACATTCAATATGAAAAATTCAGTCAAGGTCGGTCATCAAAAATGATGACAGTAAACAACCAAACCTATCATGCAGCCACACTCTTCATCAGTGTTGTGCTAAGGTGGGCCATTCAATGGTTCAAGTTGTACAACAGATGAGCCCAATACAATGAAATCAATTACATAATGAACCAATGCTGGATGAAGGATGGGAACAAATGATAAAATGCAATGAAAACTCAAGAACTGATGTAAAAACCCTATAGTTCGGAGTTTGTCCTTTGGTTTCATTTTGATTTATCACAATTGAGTGATTGATTTTTATCCAGTGTATTACAACCGATGGAGACATGCATGAGCTTCATGACACTTTTCTATCTGTTGGCATGTAAACAATCAATACATGCGCTACCACAAAGCTTGCAAGTAGTGTCGAGACTTTTTGGTGGAATGAACTATTTCCCATCCTAGGTTTTTTCAAAATCTGTTCACTCTCATAGATGCAGCACAGCCCTGAAGAATAATGTATTTCTGACACAATACTGTCTCCTCCTAACACATACAAAAATTCCCCAATGGTAAATACATGATGTTTGATGTTGCAGTTTCAATGGAGATGCAAGGTGTTTACAATGCTAAACAACCACTGCAATATAGGCATTAGTTTGAACTTGTTCTTGGTTGTATATTATTCAAAGCTCCTACTCCTATATTGGTTCAATTAATGATATCGTCTATAATTGCAATGCCCATGTTGCACAACACCCTTTATGGCACAACCCTACTATATCAAGCATGTGATTTTTGATCAATGTACAGATTGAGGTGATTATCTCTTGAAGAACATAATAGAGAGGAGCCAATGGACTGATGCCAGACACAGCGGAGCTCAAAGAACTCTTCAAGTTTCAATTCAACATGGGAGGGATGTCTGCTCATGTAACACATCCAACCTCAGAGATTTTGTGCTGCAGGATTTATTCCTTCTAATGATGAGGCCTGCCAGTGAACATGGTGTGGAAAGCCTTTCTTCTCCTAGTAGAATATGGAAGATTACTGAAAAATGTGGTTGCACGAAGGAAAACATCACTTGAGATACACATTTCATTATGATGTATGATGCAATTTCCCAAGATAAGTTGATTGAGATGAGTGAGTGCTATGGAATACTACAAGAGTATGAGGCATAATGACCATTGGGGTTGGATTGGTACATCGTACACAAGTCTACCATTTTTGTTTCAATTTGTTGTTGTTGCATATCTCATCCAAGATTGGTCAATGATCATCGTAAAAATATTGACATTTACTATCATTATGATCCCTGGGCAGTTAATAATAAGTTCAAAAAGGGAAAATGTGTATCTCAATTATAAAATATCAAGCACACTCTAGAATGGGCCATTTCAAACATTACTGCAATGATAGGCCACGTCCTCTTGGCAGTATTGCTTCACATGGTTGGTCATAGAAAAAAAGGTCTGTCTGTGTCCTTCCAACTAGAACAAGAACAAGAACAAGAACAAGAACAAGAACTTGGTTGTGTCACTTTATCTATGACTTATGCACAAGTTTTAGGAATTGCTGATCACAGAAATATCTTACATGTGATTGCATTTTTGATGCAAAACACATTTTAATACAACCCAAGTTCACAGCAAGTGTATCTCAGTTACAGTATCTTCACTACTGATAGATACCTGTTTACAAATGAAACAATCTCAGATGAATAGCGGCTTAGTTGCTATGAGGCTTGCTTGAACGTGGCATTTGGCTCATGGACTTGGTTGAAAATATTCAAAAATCTGGTTCCTTGTGGTGTAACCCAAAATATGTCAACTTTTTGGAAAGAAGTCAGTGCATAGTTTAGGGATGTTACAGCATGTTTCGTACATCATTTAAGCCAAAAAACATTTATCGTGCTTTATTTTACTTAAAAAATCTTTGGAGTGTACATGTGGCTTGTGGGTGGTTCATGACTGATGTTTCATGAATCATGCGTTACCTCAAAGAAGAAGACCTGTTGGGTCTAGTTTTAGAGGCAATTATATTTTTCTATTTTATTGGACAGCTTATTGGTCCTATTTTTTATCAATTGATCAGTTGTTTGATATTCTCAGTGAACTTTTAAACCAAATAGCAAATACGGTTCAGCATAGATTTTGAGAATTCCTATTCTATCACTCATTAGCTAGAACTATTTTTGTTGGCTAACATCATGATTACGACAACAAAAATTCTATGGTGGGGTGCCACTTTTCCACTAAATTGATTTGTTTGATGGTACATGAAAATTCCATGATTCAAGATATCCAAACATGACTATATGGGAAGTGACTCCACCAAAAAATACAATCACAAGAATAATCACACATCATATATTATATCTACAGTATGGCATGGTTGTACCGTGCTTACAACACACCTACTTAAACCAGCAGCAGCTCTAAGATGCACTCTCTGTCCCTTAACTCCATTTTTCAATTACGCTTTACAGCCATCCCATCATGGGGACGGCCAAAACTCCGAACACAGACTGCATTTGTCATCCTTCCTCGAATCGCAGCCTTCACAACATGATAATGCAGTAATAGGTATTTTTGAAGGTGGTTTCTTTGTTTCTTGCCATTTTAAACCCATGTTTTGCTGTGCACATGACATTTTTTCAATTGAATACCTGCCAACCTAGCTTGGAAATGGCAAAAACTCAGCCCACAGACAGAGTTCAGCCTCCTGCCTAATATCCCTAACTTGCCACAAAGGATAGACAGCGACAGGTATTTTTTAATGGTGACTGTAATGTTTTTTCACCTTTTTTACCAATGTGTTTAGCTAATATTGTAAATATTTTTCGATTAAATATGTGCTGTCCTTGCATGGGATGGCCGAATGCCTTCCGGATTCGAACAGGAACAGCCAAAACTCAGCCCACAGACTGAGTTTAGCCTCCCACATAGCATCACCATCTATCCAACAACAATCAGCAGCAGCATGTATACATTCAGGTTGAGTTTGCTGATCATTTGCCTTTTTTACCCACATTTGACTTAGCACACATCAAATTTTCTCAATTTAGTACTTACAGGCCTACCACCAGAACAGCCAAAACTCAGCCCACAGACTGATTTGTCTTAGTGTTGGTATGGATGGTCATTGGTGAGGCAGAGGTTGCAAATCTTCCTCCAAAGGTATATTCCAATATCTAAAAGATTCAATCAACAAATAGACAAGGTAAAAGGTCACCAACAGTAAGGCCAGACAATAGTTCTACAAGGCAGTCATTGAGGCTGCTCATAGTTTGAAATCCATTGTCATTCTGGTATAGATCAGTAATGAAATTGGACCAATAATTCCAATACAAAAGTAAACAGCTTGTGCTTTTAGACCCTGACAACACAAATACACAGAAAGAAAAACATACCAGATATCTTGCGAGTAAGCCTGCCTTCTAGTTGCAAAGTTACCTGAGTATGCTGAAAGCAAAAACAAATCAACTATGAAACAAAAAAGAGGTATAAAGTTTGGAAGTCATAGTAATATTCTTTTTCCCAAGTTGCTCTATCTGAGATTGAATTGTGCATCAAGTGACATCACATTTCTAAATGCCAAGGAATCCATTGTTGAATACTTGTGCCTGAAATTATTTTGAAAAATATTGTGCAAAGATGGTTTACCATTTGCTCAAACACGTTTAAGAAGGAATCATGAGCACCACCCAAAAGTGTACATATCCATTGTGCAGTGTAAGCTGTGCCCTTGATCATGTTGAGTAATGTGATTATGAAACATTCTTCCCCTATAAAAGTGTGTAGTGAAGGTATATTGAATGTCTCCATGAAGACCAAGACAGAAATTAATGTCTGAACTGAAGAGTGCAGAGTCCAAACCAGCTCTAGCAATATGATCTCATATCTTTTTGTGTCCAAAATTGCAGTGAGTTGAATCTACCTTCTGTTGATGACAATCGTCAAATCTTCTGCATTAAGCAATGTCAGTTCTCCATATAGGACCTTATCAATCTTCATTTGATGTACTTCCGTATTGATTGCATCATCAAAAGAAACACATAAATATTGCTTTGTGTGGCATTCCTGCCTTGAATGATAGAATCCAAAGTTTGATGTATTGAAAAGAAAACAATACAGCCATCATTTGGTGGTAGGACCAATCTAGTGCTGTGATGGCACAGTGACAATTCATTTCTGGTTCTGTTCTTGAGCAGGGGATTAAGAAGAAGAGTCCCCATAGTGAAATGTTGTGTCTCAAATTGTGTGATGAATACCATATTGATTTTCAGCATCTTCCTCTATATTATTCATTCCATTGTCTTGAGAAAAGCTCAAGCAAGACATCCCAGTCCCATGGAAATTGAATATCATGGGGGCTTATGGAGTTTGAATTTAGTCTGAATGCTGGGTGCTTGATCTTACCAGCATGGTAGCATTGATGTTTCTGGCTTTGTGTTACTGGGGTACAACCTTCAGCTGTAAATCTCACATGGTTCTGTTCTATGTGCTGTACAAAGCTGTCAACAGAAGATGTCAACTATGGATGGTTGATGATGCACAAACACAGAAAAATCATGTATTCACAAGTTGTGACTTCTTAGGGCTCCTATACAATATGACAAACAACTTTGCAACTATCAAGTCCCAAATTTGCTCTGCATGGACACTCGATTACAGTGTCCATTATTTTGGTATTTGATAGCAAAGGACAATACACTTGTTTGTCATTTTATCTCTTTTTTAATGTACATAACTGGAACAAATAAAAATGTCCAACTCCCAAATTTCAGGTGGCTAACACAATAGGAACACAACTACTCTGTCTGTCATCTTCAACCTTATAATATCACAAGATCTGTTTCTAAGCATTTGAATGGTGTTCTGATTTTGTCAATGTGAACTGTCTTTTGCCTGTTATTGTTTCTCCTCCTTCTCCTCCTTCTCCTCCTTCTCCTCCTTCTCCTCCTTCTCCTCCTTCTCCTCCTTCTCCTCCTTCTCCTCCTTCTCCTCCTTCTCCTCCTTCTCCTCCTTCTCCTCCTTCTCCTCCTTCTCCTCCTTCTCCTCCTTCTCCTCCTTCTCCTCCTTCTCCTCCTTCTCCTCCTTCTCCTCCTTCTCCTCCTTCTCCTCCTTCTCCTCCTTCTCCTCCTTCTCCTCCTTCTCCTCCTTCTCCTCCTTCTCCTCCTTCTCCTCCTTCTCCTCCTTCTCCTCCTTCTCCTCCTCCTCTTCTCCTTCTCCTCCTTCTCCTCCTTCTCCTCCTCCTTCTCCTCCTTCTCCTCCTTCTCCTCCTTCTCCTCCTTCTCCTCCTTCTCCTCCTTCTCCTCCTTCTCCTCCTTCTCCTCCTTCTCCTCTTCCTCACATGTTCTGATTTTTTCAATTAAATACTTACCACCCCTCCATGGGAATTGTTGTATCTCAGACAACAGACTGAATTCTCAGGGGTACCCACCATACCAACAACATCACCTTTTGTTAAGACAAGTTCTGTTTTTATTACTTTCTGTTTTTGACCTGTTTTAGCTGCTCTCACCGCTTCATTGATGTAACACATCAGCTACAGTGCAGCCCCCCTTGAAGTAGGAGCTACTTCCCACCTTTGTGCCGACAACACAGTATTTTTGGAGAGGAGGTCTGATTGTATCATCTTTTTTACAGTAGTCCTTCAGCTGCTCACATCATTTTCAATAAAAGAGTAAGTCTAGCCATGCCATCAGTCACAACACAGCCACCTGACTGAAGCTGGATCTGACTCCTATCTCTTCATCACACCATTTCAAGCAGGCAGTAGCTGCTGAACAGAGTAGGTGTGTTTGGATGATCTCTCTTTAAACAGTTTTTGGCTTCTCACGTTTTTTCTATCAGAATATCGTGTGTTTTGCTTCCAGAAACGTCACTTTGGCTGTTGGTAGCTACCAATTGATAGTTTTCATGTTTTTGTTTTAAAGGACAAATGGAAATGGAGCAAAGAGTGAGATTTAAGTGTTCTTGGATGAATAATTCGAATTTGAGTTAGTAACAACAATATGGAATAAACTAATTATTTGAATGTTAAAGATAATTTTCCAGTTTTCCAGTTTTGTAGCAGTCTTTTAACCATTGGCTGTAATTGTCTTGCACTGTCTACACATTGAAAACTTAGGCTTCTGTTATACGGATTTTGGCAGCATTACCACCTTTGTATAGGACTCACATTGACCCCTTCATGGGATATCATACTCCATGCCACAAGTTCCGTGACTTCTAGTCTGTGGAAAGCAAATACACAATTGCACTGCATAATTAAACAGGCATTTTGTGTTACAATCCACTATTAACCACATGGTATTTGATGCATGGATCATTGCATGTCCACATATATTCAGTCTATCTAAAGTGAATGCTTGCTTTCAATTGAGTTTGCATTTTTATGTCAAACATTAACCCAGTTGAAATAAAATATGGAGTGTATAATAAAGTTGAGTTGAAAGTAGCATAAATGAAAACCAACGCATAAAAAATCCATGTCCTCTCATGTCCTCTCATGTCCTCTGGACATGTCCTGTGTCCTCATTCAAAAACACTAAAAAATAAGATGTCCGGGATGTGTCCGGACTTGTCCAGGATGGTGTCTTTTTCAATAATTTTTGGCGCGGACGCTGCGCACATGTGAAACTAAGCCCATGAGAGTCTGAATGCACTCTGAGCACCGTGAATGTATAGGGCAGCATCAGGATGGTTGAACTCCTAGTTATTTTTACTTACTAGAGGGTAGTATCACCATATCCCCCTTCTCTTGATACCTAGGTATCACGGTTATCTAGTAAAGTTTGCTAAAGCTAGTCAGATGCCCCCGTCCCCCTGAAAAGAAATATGTCTGATACCATAGTATCATTATTCAGGGATGGACGGTTGGAAAATATCTATACCTATAACATCATAAATGCTGAATAGAAGTAACATGAGATTTGGATGGAAAATATCCTTACAATATAGGTAATAATCCCTTTCGTGTCTGATCTCATTCCTAGGTAACTATGTAGCTTGCGTAGAAAGTGTGAGTAAACAAGTAATGTGAACAAGAACAAATTGGTCACCTTAAAATGTTTAACGTTGATATTGATATTCAAGGTATTTTATGATTACAACTAGCCAAAATAATTTTAATTATAGGTAATAGAAACCTTTTCTTGATTCATATTATGTGTTTCTTCACTCTATCAACATACCTGGACCAATCAGCATTAAACCCACGCTACTTAAACAAAGCAGTTTTTCTTCCTTGTTATCACCCAGCTTTACTGGATAGGTTTGTTTCTCTCTCTTGTGTCTGTGGTCAACCACTCTTCTAGTGCGTGATGTCAGCATAAGATCACCATTGATTGTATCCGTTTTTCCAAAAAGCAAAGCTCTGTTGTAGGTGAGTACTTCTCTCAGCCATTTCTTGTTCTTTTAAATTTGCCCTTGGATTCAGGGGATTGTCTCTTCCCTTGTGTGGCCACAATAAGAGCCATTGATAATTGAGAGCACCACTGTAGTTGGCTTCCTTGTTGTGTTCCTTCTCGAAAGAAAGCTCTGTTCAAGGTGTGCACAGCTCTTTGACATTTCAATTATATTTCATGTGGTGTGATTGGATATACTTGAGCTCTTCATCTTTTATCTGCAATCAAGATTTTTTCTTGAAAAAATCTTAGTTTGTCATTATCTGAGAATTTTTTGTCTTCTTCGTCAGGGGAGGTTTTTTTCACTTTTCACTTTTATTGGTAACATCTGTTTATTTCCTTCCACATTACCTGTAAATATTCTGTTTTTGTGTCCGACATGCATGGGTAGTCTCAATCTTTTAGTCTGATGTTACCTTTAAAAATATATCCAAACTCAACATAGTGCATGGCCAAAAATTCTTGTGCACGCTAGCACAGCACTAAAGAAGTCGTGCCCACGCGCGTCTTGTGCACGCTAGCACAACACTAAAGAAGTCATGCCCGTGCTTGTATGTGGCGAAAGCGGCGCAGCGCGCACGCTAACTGGCGGCCACTGTTATATCTTCTTTTGAACGAAACAAGGGAATTCCTTTTTGCAGGCTCCTGCTGCTGCGAAAAAATCTTGCAGCGGCTGCTTGTAATATGATATCAGCAGGGTTGGTGATGATACAATACAGAATTGAGTTTGACCCATTATTTGTCAGATACCTTTGGCCACTGGAGTGGCCTAAATAATATCTAACCCCCAAGACCGGGTCAAGATTGCAAAACCCTTTAGCTAAACTTTAGGATGTTCTTGAAAGAATAAGTCCAGCTTTAGGCATCCTCGGGTTGTTAGACCACAACCTAAAATTAGCTCCCATTAGGGTCTAAATTGAGGTAATGGTTCAAAGTGCAACACGTAGAAATCGGTATGTTTTCTACGCCAATGTTGATGTAAGAAGGGACAACATTGGGGTTACCGTATTGCACTACACTAAATGCATATGTATTTTGTGCGGTATTAAAGGGACACCATTATCCCTGGAGCATGACATTTGATACTATAGTACCAAATTTTGTATGGTACCATGCCTACGTCTTCTTAGGCTGTGACTTGGTTGGGCAGATAGAGAATAGAGAATAGCTTTTTTATTGCTAAAAACGTCTATCGGCCTATTCGGGCCTAAAAATTATGACTTTGTTACCTCCAATAGACCGATAGACACTCCATTTCTATTCTCTATTTGTTTTCGGCGAATTCGAATAGATCAAGAGAGGGCTCTATTCGGTGTGTCGAATAGACATTTGAGAATAGGCCAATAGCTATTTTTCATCACCCATCACCATCAATTTACGGTGGCGATCGTGGCGTCTCTCACGCAATCACTGCATTGACACGAGACACACAAGCCAGAACATTGCGCAACAGGCAGGGACACAGTACCTTCGTTGACTTCAACGACAGTTCAACAAACCCAAGAATGAAGGCACCCCACAGCAAAAAGAAAACGGTACTCGTCTTTAAAATCTCGGGCGATCAAGGCCAATTCGTGGCACACGTTCTCCTCGACAGCCGATCCTACAACACGGCGTATGGGGTGACGCATGCCGTGACGGCTCACGTCCTGGATGTCATGGCACGGGGTTTCGATATGACGGTCTTGCGTGGGAGGGACGGCGATGACAACGACGACGACGATGGACACCAACTCGTCCTCCTCCAAGACAAATTGTCCTCCTCGTCCCCGGTACGAAACGTTGACTGAGTATCAAGAGGGACAAGTCAACCAACACAACAATCAAATAGAGGGTGATGGCAACTTTGTCCGTGTTGATTCATACAATTTGTGGATAGTTTGAATTCAACAATTAACCAGAGTTTATGCGGTGGAGATTGAGTGGGAAGAGATGGTGTCGTTTTCCAGCACCCGTCAGACAATCAGACAATCACAGCAGCCATTCCACCGCACAATTAACCCAGATATTGAACTGACGACCCGCAAGCAAACATCAGTCTGCACCATTAGTCCCTGAAAACATAATGTCAGTTAAATTATTAAATAATATAATAAACTATAATTAAATATTAAAGTAATGGCATCATTTATATTGTTTGTTCTTTCCCTGTTTAAAAACAGACATTTCTTTGTGTATTCTGTTGTTCATTGTTGAATTCAAACAATCCCCACATCGTATCAAACAATACAATCAAAACAATACTGCTGATGGAGTGATTCGTAGTTTTTGTTGAGGGCCAGTCGCCCTCAACGAGGGTGATCTGCGATAACGGATGCGACGTCGACGAGCGGGGACGGTGGGGTGTATATCTCCCCTGGCTATTCCGCCACCCCCACTCTTTTCCTCCCCCAATGCAATCCTCGCCGCCTCATTCATCTCCGCCACAACTTCTCCTAACTTTTCCACCTCCGCCTTCATAGCTGTATGATGTTACTTTTCTAGCTTGCTGATTTTTCACGTGCTAACGCCAAGACCTTTCTTCTGCATCTAAATTTTACTACATACAATGGTAAATCTATGGATGCTTAAAGGTAGACTAAAGTCCTATTGCTCTATTGGGCTATTCGCTGTTCGAGCGAACGAACCTTGTCGTGATACTCGTCTCATAGGAATTAATTTTTTTATTCGCCAAAAAAGCTATTCTCTATTCTCTATCCGCCCAACCAAGTCATAGAGCCTTAACAACAGTTTCCCACCTCCTGAGACAATCTGAAAGGTACAATACAATACAATACCATAGTACCGTATTGTATCTTTACTCAGGCACTGGGAAGGGGGAAGTAGGGGGGAAGTAGGGGGAAGTTCACCCGTCCTGGCAGCATCCTCATCTCATCCTCGTACAATACTCATACCATAGGGTGTTGAGTTTTGACATCAACAGGATGACCGCACCGATGTCAGCAAGATTGGCAACTAAAGGAGCCATTAATGGTGCGACTTTACTCGTTCTCCTCGCGTCGTCACCTACATTCTCCTTCGTTCCGCCCCCGTTTCATTATGCACCTCATCCATCTGCGTCCTTGTGCATGAGTAGTGATGTCTCACACCTCCTCTACCAAGAACAAGAAAAACTCATTGTGCAGCGAGGAGAATTGGAGGAATCGCTAGTTTCCAATGTAAGCCCGTTGAAAGCACCGGTGATTAAAGTTCGCGGGACCGGGAAGGCAGGTGGGTTTGGTAAGTCTTCATCGGGTAGTAGCAGCAGCAACAACAACAAGGCCGAAGGAAAGGAATACGCCAAGTTATTACAGAAAGAGGGTGTGGTTCGAATAGACAATGTCCTCGCAGCCGACACAGCTGATCAAGTTCGTAAATATCTGTATGACTTAAGGAAGGAATCCGAGATTGACGTTGCCAATGGTAAAATCCAACCTATACAACGCTTTGCAGATGTTTTGTTGAAACAAAATAGATGCGATTTGACGGTCCCCATGGGAGACGAAGTCATCACAAGGGCATTGGATGAGACCCTGCGACTTAGTCCCATAGGATCAACCATCTCATCTGTATTCGGAGATGATGCAATACTCCATGAATTTTCCTGTCTAATGTCCGATCCAGGAAGTCAACGCCAGGTCATTCATCCGGATACACCATACATCGAAGGTAAAGGGCCAGTTCTGTACACGTGTTTTATTGCTCTGCAAGATGTCACCTTGGATATGGGCCCAACCATTTGGTTGCCGCGGACCCATTGTAAGGAAGCGCACGAGGAGTTCAAGGATACATCCTTAGGATCTGACGGTGGCGAGAGTAAAAAAGATGCATTGATACGAACTCAGCCTGCCGTATTGGGGACATTAACAAAGGGAAGTTGCGCCATTTACGATTCTCGAGTATTGCACTGTGGAACTGCGAATCGTTCTGTCAATGGCACGTCTCGGGCATTGTTTTATTTCTCGTTCAAAAACCCGGAGGTTCTTTACCCTGGAAATCCTCCTAGTATTCGGGAAGAGTTGGCAGCGGCGAAAGTTAGTTTGGGCGATTTGATAGAGGATTTGCAGCTGTTGAGCAAGGGAAAGGGAAGTCAGTTGATTGCTAGGTTAGGAAGTCTTATGAGATGATCAGGTGATTTGAGAATATTGGGTTTTCAAGTTAACTTAATGTAATACTTCTGGGCACCATAGCGCTTAGTAAAGTAATCTCATTGGCCATTCTGCATGCAACTAGATGGCTTGCAGAAAAAGGTTTGGATGGAAATCAATTCAGACTTGATCCATCTACCTCAACACAAACCTCGTTCCTCCTCAAAATGTTTGGAGTCACAACAGGATCGTGATACCCATACACAAACGTCTCATTCTTCCCACCTTTTATACGTATTCCTTCCCTTTCACATGTTTGAACCAATTTGCTTCGTTCTTCTCTTACCCGTTCATCAGAAGGAGGGGGGCCCGAAAAAGTTGATGCCGCAAGGTAGTGCCCGTCCACCCTCTTTACTCGAACCGATTTGTCAGTCGGTTTGGGGACATTTTGCAATGTGTACTTTGACCCGATAACAAAAGATATTTTTGTTTTTCCCTTTTTATTTCCTTGACTTCGCACCGGAGAAGTCATGGCCATTTTTTCTCCCGACGATACCTCACCCACTGATCTGACGGGGGCCGTCATTGCCATTTTTTCAGGCTGTTCGCTCTTACCGACCGGGGTGTTCTTCCCAAAGATGTAGCCAGCGCATTTTCCAAAGCCGAGAGAGCCCGCTTTTCGCATACTCGACTCATCGATGGTAGTTTCGGCGATTAGATACGGTTCGTATTTGCGTATTTCAATCTCGCCACGCCGTTGTCGGGGATTAATTGGCAAACGCCTGACTACAGTGTAATTTGGTCGTTCTAATTGATTGGCTGCACGCCACGCGGCAAGCCCCGCTCCGATTCGGAGAGTAATGATGGAAGCTGCAACGGTGAGCAAAACTTGCCAGATGGAGTTGATTTGAATGGAGGAGTAGTTCAATTTCATTGTTTGCAAGGGAGCATAGCTGGAGCATAGACTTCAGGCGAGAGTTCACTGAAAGCAGTGTTCTTGGTTGCTGCGAGTGGAATTTCTAAGAAATGCGGGAAACTAGAGGATTCCTGAAAATTTTTGGATTCTTGAAGTCATCGAACTTTTTCCTCAATTGGTGCCTTTTGTCAAACTTCCCATTTCGTTTCAGCCACAAGTGGAACTGTGTATTGTATCGTGTTGTACAAAACCGGTCGTCTACTATTGTCGGATGGGGCTTATGCGGAATGGCCCAAACGATCCGCATCAGTCTTGTAGATATTCGTAGGCGTAGATTGCGACTACCTGCTACACTTCTCCCCCCAGCACATTGTCACTCCTACCAGACTTCGTATGAATGATGTACGCGCCGCGGGTCATCATGGACATGATATATCTCTGATTGTACATGACGATAGAGTACGATACACATACCTCGCCTTTCCAAGCCACGTACACAAAGTGAATACATCATAACACTCAACTTCACTCGACAACAGTGCAAAGTTGTTCGTCAAAATGAAGCTCCGCCTCCTTCTCCCTCTGGCTTCTCTTCACTCCACTCGTGCATTTGTCGAGCCAGAATCAACCTTCGGGGCGCTGCTAATTCAAGCTGTCAACGCAACCGGAGAGGATGGCAGCTACGACACCGCTTTTTACGGCATTCACGAGATTCCTCTCGACGAATCTTCGGGGAATCTTTTCGAATCCGGAGCGGCATCACAATGGGATGGTGCAACATTCGATGCGAGGTCTGGCAAACTTGCCAACGTTGACTTGAGGGACCCAATCCTGCCCGGAGGAGGAGAAGGCAACAGTCTTCTGTGGACTGTGGGCTTCGCGGACTCCGCAGATGGGCACGCGAAGCCTCAAGACGTAGCGGAGTGGCAGGCTATCGCGGTGGATGCTCTTCAAAATTGGATTACCCTGCATCAAGCCGAGTTGAAAATAGATCCATCCGAGCTCTTCCTATCAAGTGGTCACGAAGGTGACACATCTGTGTCAACGGCGGTCCACAATGATGGAGACATGATCCAATTCTCACTTCAGAGAACATTCAAAGGGCTCGTTGTACAGGGCAGTAGAGCCAGTGCTACCATCAAGGGTGGTAATTTGGTGAATGTGGGCTTCGAGAATGGGGAGACATCCCGAGTGATTTCGATGTGTTCCCTAGGTCAGTGTCAGATGCAAAGGCATGTTCTGAATGCTATATAATTGAAGGCCTATTTCTCACTCAACTGCATTTTATATTACAACAACCAACAGGATTTCTGCAGATGAAGCGTACCGTGCCTTGTCGCAGAGTACTGGCAATTCTTTGTCTCGCGGGGAGACGTGCAAGGTGAAGATTTTTTGCCGAACTCCAACTGTGTTTGACTTCGTTAGCAGTCTAATTTCTAACGCGGTCCGCGTAATCCTTTATGCCAACAACCTACGTCAACCACCCGAAACACGCATAGCCCGAACTTCAGATCTTGACCCAGACGGTCGGAGAAACCCCAGAACCGATCAGCGCGAACGGAGGTCTTCGTTCAAAAACTGGCAAGAATGCGAAATTGCCTGAGTTTGGAAAAGGATACACACATTCCTTGGTGTGGAAAGTCTGCCCCAAATTCGAAGGCCAAACCGTCGAAATGTTTGAAGCCTACGTTGACGCCAAGACTTCCTCAATTCATTCAATTCGCGACACAGTTGAATACTTCCAGGCGAAAGGTGACATCTACCCTACCTCGAACGACGGAAATGGTCTGGATGGGGTACTTCAGCCAGATTGGCCGATGCCATTTTCTCAAGTTGGTTCGGAGGTGACGGATACTGGCGGAAACTATTTCAAAAGTGGAAACCAGGTTGCTTATTTGTACGGTCCGTATGTCAAAATGTCAGATAAATGTGGAACTGGAAGTTTGACTCAGAATGGAGGGATCGATTGGGGCGGCGCAGGATATGGTGGTGATTGTAACACTCCAGGATATGGAGGAAAAGGCAAGTTTCATTGATGCTAAATTGTTCTACTGCGTCAATTGCAAAGACTCAAAGTACACGCTTTAAACGTGTGCCGTTTCTAGGTAACACCCACGCGTCCCGGAGTGGATTCTACGAGCTGAACAAAATCAAGGAGATCGCCAGATCGCATTTGCCTTCAAACGCGTGGTTAAAAGGTCGATTGTTGGCAGTGATGAATATAAAGAATACTTGCAATGCCTTTTATAATGGAAACGTCAATTTTTATCGCAAAGGTAATGGATGTGGCAACACCGGCGAAATCGCAGCCATCTTTGACCATGAGTGGTGAGCCGATCCGTATTTTAGCATTATATCAATATATTGCATAAATGCATCTTTCTCATCTTGTGTCATTTTCAATCCAAAGGGGGCACGGAATGGACCAATACGATGTCGCTAGTGGGATATCAAAACCGTCTGGAGAAGGAATTGCAGATATTTATTCGGCTCTTCGCCTCAACGACAGTTGCATTGGTCGTGGATTCTTTTTGAGTGCTGTTTGCAGTGGAAATGGAAACCCCTGCCTAAGCTGTTCCGGTATGTCAATAGTGTGTTGTGTGGCATAATTCGTTTTTTGTTTATGGTAAGGAGACACTCATGCTTTCGGCGGTCGTGATTTCAGGCGTCAGAGACATTGACTACATGAAACGTAAGAATAAGACGCCAAGTACCTACTCTTGGGCTCAGAAACAATGCAACAACCAGGTCCACTGCATGGGATATGTCTATTCGGAAGCAGTTTGGTCCCTTTACAAGAGAAAATTACAAAGTTCACCATATAACTACGACGATAATACTGCACTCGAAATTGTTATGCGCTTGACTTTCATTGCTGCAGGTAATGTGGGCACGTGGTTTTCAGGTAGCACCCCTTTTGGTGGATGTGGAACTTCTAGTGGTTACCGTCAATATCTTCTTGCCGATGACGATGATGGAAACCTGAACAATGGTACTCCTCACATGCAGGCCATTTACAGTGCTTTCAATGATCAGGAAATTGCTTGTTCGTCACCACCTGTGCAAGATTCCGGTTGTGCTGGTACTCCAAACCTGGCTCCTATTGTGACGTCTGCAGCTGGCGACATGAGAGCCACACTGAACTGGAATGCTGTTGGAGGCGCATCAAAATATCAAGTTTTCCGCACGGAAGGTGTTAAGGGCTGTAGTCAGGGCAAAGTTCTGCTCGCCACACTTTCTTCAAATACTCTCACCTTCACTGATGCTGGACTGCAAAACGGCCGTGAGTATTACTACATAGTGATTGGGAAAGGTTCCAATCCTGCATGCTTCGGTAGGTATTGTTGACTTTTGTCAAAGTATTTGATATTGTCGACAGAAGTGAACCCTTTGCTCATACAACCTTCCTTCTTCCTTCTGACGACTAGGACCAGCTTCTTCCTGCGCAACCGTGATACCTTCTGCAACAGCAAGTGCGTGTTTTGCATTGATTTGTTGATTACTTTATGCTTAGGATCGAGTTGTAATGCTTCTTTTTTGTTATGTTCGTCATCGGTGAAACAGCTACACCATCTCCTTCGACACGCCCCACATCGAATCCCACACCAAATGTGAGCGAACCATTCATGCGTAAGGTATTATTTTATTTGCTTCCTAATAATAATTTCTTCGTTGTTATAGCCTACTAACAACACCCCAAGTACGAGTTCGCCAACAACTCGTCCTACATCCTCTGGTAGTTCTTGCGGTGATGGGGTCTGCGAGCGTCAGACAAACGAGGACCCACAAACTTGTCCGAATGATTGCATTGTACAACAACTGACATTAGGTTCCAGTTCCAACGGAAACGCGAAAGCTGTGATGTTTACAGCAACAGCTATCGATAGCGTGTCATTTGCATCGTTTGGTGTCGTTGGAAAGAAGAACGGAGACACTTTGGTGGAGGTGTACACGAGGCTTGGAGATTACTCTGGCGCCGAACAAAACCCTAATGCATGGGAGCATTGTTTTAGCAACAATGTGCAACTTCTGAAAAACCGAGCGTCCAATATTGCCAGCATTGAGAACTTGACATGTGATACTCATACCCCATCAGGGACTAAACGGTCCTTTCACGTATATGTCAAAAATGGAATCCTTATCCAGAGAGGAGTTATGAACTCATCAAATACTTCACTCAAAGTAGACAATGGCATTTTCTTAAAAGACAAGTTCAAGCAAGCCAAAGGACAGGCTGTCGTGTTTGGAGAAGTCAGGTAAATTTATTTGTAGCTTCACCATTTTTTGTTTTCATTGGCTTCTACCGCCAATTTTCTTTTCATATTACTACTCCATCAAATAACGCAGCTTCTTTAAAGCTTCAGCATAAAGAGTTGCCGATGCAAGGCTGTTCCTTTGTAATTGTGAAATGAAAAGCTTCTCTAATATGCACATTTTTCCGACGCCATCCGGAAGCCAAAAGAACTGTGATATTGTCCACCATAATCTTTATCTCTGCACATTGAAATCACTCAATGGATAGTTAACTTAAATACACTGTGAATCAATTATATCAATTTGCCTACCACAAGATTGAAATAAATGTCAAATGTGCTCTGAACACTTACTTGTTGAAAAATTTGCCATTTAGTCATTGATGCTTGAAGTTGTTTGACATGTTGGAACTCTCCCCAACGGCTACACACGGACATCCCCATTACCACGGATCCCAAGTAGCAAGACCAGAGTTCCACATGGCAGACAGCTGACGGGACTACAGATCAGCCACCCATCTCCAGCTAATCGCAGCTGTATTACAGCTGCACCTATGGCCTAAGAATAGTAGCCATAAATTGCTAACAACACCTTTATTAGCTACATCTGTTTGGCAGTCCAACAGTTGTTAGCAATTAGAAAACACGAATATTTGTACCCCCAGTTGGCTGGTACCACCACTCAATCATGGCCCCAATCTCCGTTACCTACGAAGAAGCAAAAGCAACCATCGGGATTCTCCCGTCTCTCGCTCCTCGGCCCAATGCAAGCAATCTTCGCGCTCTCTCAAAGCACCTTGAGCAAAAACTTCAAACTATACCATGCCATCCGGCACCAGAACATGGTTTTCTTGGCATGGTGATGCCTCCGGCAATCTACGCGCTCCGATCGAACGCTCCATGGGAACAATGGCCCGACCCGGGACCACATCCAGCGACAGCAGAAACGACAGCCGAACAAAACAACCTCCGTGTCGTCTACGAAGCGCACAAGGTCGTTTACGATTCCCAACAGGACGTTCGTCGAGCCGTCACCGAAGCCCTCAACGCCGCGGTTCCAAACGCCTTCCGTAAACCGGTTGGCAACCAAATCGGCACAAAAGTGTATACTTTGCGCGATGATCCCCAAACCATTCTAGCCGATCTCCGCACGAAGTACAAGTTCGACGAACAGTGGGATCCACACGAGCCAATTGAAGGTCTTTTCGACAGGCTCGAAGACTGTTATGTCTTTGCCATACAGAACAAACCCCCCTTCACGCTCAAACAGATGATAGACAAGGCACTCATCGCCATCCAGTTGACGGGCCTTTATGAACGTGCACTGCTCGAATGGCAAGACTTCGATGAAGAAAACAAAACCTGGGCACAGTTGAAGTTACATTTTGAGGAGGCTTATGAACTCCGCTTAGCCTCTGGGCAGGGTAAGGCCGGAATGCACGGCTATGTCAACAACGCCACTATGGAGACAGATGACGACTCCATCACAACCATCCATGAGAGCCTCCAATCCATCCAACTAGCAAACAATGCAAAATATCTGGCAATACAGGACAATCTACAAGCAGCACAAGCTGAAACTGCATCTCTCTGAGCAGAGCTTCAAACAGCTCAACAAGCTATGGCAGCCTTCACACAAGCCAACCAGGTAGTCACCACACCACCATTTACACGATCTCCTACACAAACCTCCACCCCAGCGACCACACAATACACTCCTCTTGTCACGGGCACACCTTCCTACCCACCTTCCTATGGACACCAATATGGTTATAGCAACCATGGGTATTCCTGTCGTACCAAAGGAGGATGTGGACGTGACGCAACAATACTCCATGTGGACAAAACCATAACCCACAGATGACATCTATCCCATCTTATCACAATGTTATTCCCTCGGCTGCAGGACACATTCCACCTCCCACTATTCCAATTGTCCCAGAAAGGGACAAACCAGCTTTCTCCAACACCACCAAACACTTCAACAATTGGAACATGTGTTACAGCTGTGAGTGGGATGGACCTCTTTGGCACACAAGTCAAACTTGTCCCAACAAGGTACTGGGACACCAAGACGGATGCAATCGCCAAAACGCCCAGGCATACCTGAATGCTGGGCATCGTGTTAGTAGAAAGGCAATGCACAAGACTGCGTTGCCAACCAATCCAAAACCCCATCAAGCTTGACGGTTAGTGGTGACTGTGTGTATAGCGGATAAAATAAACAATACAGTTGTTGATAAATTAAACAATACTGTTTCTGACTCTCCTTCAATAATACACAAGTCAACCCCCACCCTCATTCATTCACACCTACCTCCCTCCAACTATTATGACATCCTCAGTCATTTGGCAGATGATGATGATGACACCACAATTGTCATGTCCAACCTATCAAACAAAGACACCTGTGATTGTAACACTGCAGCAACTTATCCATCTACTGATGATGAGAGCTACAGTACTGACAATTCCCACAACATCCACCTACTAGGACAAACACAGACTCCAGAAGAGTTTGCTATCTTAGACTCAGGGGCAACAGCACATTTCATTATTCAAGGTGCCAGTGTTTTGAACCAAAAACCAGCAGCTCATCCTCTTCACATCAAACTCCCAGATATCAGCTTCATCAAATCAACACATACCTGCAACCTCAACATCCCATGGCTCCCTAAGTCCATGACAGAGGCACACATTGTCCCTGGTTTGGCACACTCTTCCTTAGTGGCCACCAAAAAATTTTGTGATGCAGGGTGTACGGTTTCTTTTGACGCAGATAAATGTCACATTTTTCACCAAGGCACATTAGTCCTCGCAGGGTCAAGGGACAAAACCACAGGGCTTTGGATCATTCCACTTAATCCAACCACCCTGCAACACACCACAGTACCACCACAACAACTGTCCCCACCCCGACCCCACCATGTTGCTTACAACGTCTACACTCTCCCATTCAAACAACAACAACTGAAATACATGCACCAAGCATTCTTCAGTCCACCAGTACACACATTGATCAATGTCTGAGAGCCCGTAAGTCAGAGTTTAGAAGTAAGATAGATATTTAAGGTCAGTAATACGCGCTTATTTTATAAGTGTAGTCAAGTCTGACATAATAAAGCATACATGTATCGCAAGTATACTTACATGTTGTATGTCGGAAAAGTCGATGTATGTGAAGAGTTGCCTAAGTCAAAAGTAATAATCCCAGATTTTTTAACACCTTGTGAGTTTAATTAGTCTTAAGTCTGTTAGTAGCAATTTAATCAACCCTTAACTTAGGTTACATGTTTTTTCCTATAAATATACTCCAATTATTATTTGTGTGGGTGCTAGGTGGGTGCTCAATTACTTATGTAACATGTATGTGTGGCTGTAATTGGGAAATGAAAGGTCCTGACTTAAGGATCTTATTATCATGCTATTTTCAAAAAAAGCCTAGTCACGGCCTGTCGGAAAAGTAATTTCCCGACATGATGTAAGTACCATACAACATCCCATCACAAGTACATTTCTTGCTGCCCCTCCCAAAAATTTATCTCTAATCATATCCACGATGGACTCTTCCTACCGTCGGAATCAACCCCTCCGATCTCAGCCCCCATGATGAATTTTGCCCCGCCGCTACCATTGCTGTTAAGCTAAGAGGAACAATGATGAGGGGCGCCGAGTGCAGGGTAAGAAAATATGGAGTATGCTTCTTCGCGACTAATTTTTTCAATTAAATTGTTCTGCACTGTCCACGCCACAGTGTATATCTCAGTCCCCACACTGAATTTGACCCTGCCGCTCTGGTCGATGTTGCTTTAACAACAACAAGAACGAGGGGCACCAAGCGCAAGCGCAAGGTGAGAAAAAATGGAGTTTTGACTTTTTGTGATTCTTCTCGACTAATTTTTTCAATTAAATTGTTTTGCACTGTCCGCGCCATAGTGGATATCTCAGCCACCAGGCTGAATTTGGCACCACCACTCCCATTGCCAAAAAGACAACAACAGCAAGGAATGGGAGTGCCGAGCGCAAGGTAAGAAAACATGGAGTTTCTATTTTTTACCGTGCTTATTCGCTACTAATTTTTTCAATTAAATTGTTATGACTGTCCGCGTCATAGTGGATATTTCAGCCCCTAGGCTGAATTTGGCACCGCCGCTCCCATCGCCGCAAATCCAACAACAGCAAGGATCAGGAGCGCCGAGTGGAAGGTAAGAAAAAAGGAGTTCAACTTTTTTACCGTACTTCTTTGCTACTAATTTTTTTCAATTAAATTGTTTCAGACTGTCCACGCCATAGTGGATATCTCAGCCCCCAGGCTGAATTTGGCACCTCGACACCCATCGCTGCAATGACAACAACAGAAAGGAGCGGGAGCGCCGAGTCAAGGTAAGAAAATAGGAGTTCGACTTTACCATTCATCTTCACAACTGACTTTTCAATTAAATTGTTTGCACTGTTCGCGCCACTGTGGATATCTCAGCCCTCAGGCTGAATTTGGCACCACCACTCCCATTTCTGCAAAGCCGACAACAAAAAGTAATAGGGGTGCCAAGCGAAAGGTAAGAAAGAAATGGAGGTTGATGTTTTACACTTCATCTTCACCAGGGATTTTTTCAATTAAAATCTTTCTGCTATGTCCTCTCCACAGCGGATATCTCAGCCCCCAGGCGGCACCTCCCCTCCCATTGCTACAACCCAACAATGAAAAGGAACAGGGATGCCGAGTGCAAGGTGTCATTTGGTTTGATCTATGACATACAATATTTCGCATTTAGACTACTATTTGTGCAACTTCAGTCTGTAGTGTTCATTGTAATAATTAATACGGCATCAATAACAACATAACAAAACTTAAAGAATCAACACCATATTTCTAAAAGTCGTTACCACTGATGAGCAACAGCAGTGACATATATAATCTATAGTTTCTGTCTTAAGAATTTCATGAGTAACAACACAACATAAGGATTGGTGCTTACAGATAGTCTTCTGTTGTACCTACACAAATCAACTGTCGGTAAATTACTCATGGGTTTTGCCACTAGTACTTACATCATATAAGTTATTACATACACAGCTGTGACTTTCCCTGATACTTTCCTTACACTTTTTTCGTAACTCTACTTACGATAAAATAAATAGTATTACACACAGCCAGATGGAGTTTCACGCTCTCAGACAAAGGCAATCAATAATGACCAACTATTAGGGGTACCCTTTATGAAATCTGACTTAATTCGTAAGTATTTGGCACCCAGCCCAGCAACATCCAAGGGTAGAATGAAACGCCCTTGCACAGGCATTCGCAGTACTAGATCCAAGACACCACTACAAGACAGCACATCTCCAGCATCACCTCCAATCACTACACAAGGTACCAACACTGCACACATCATTCCACTCAAACCTATTGGAGATAGTTCGTGCAATGTTTTTTGTTATGCTGCCCTGGCAGATAAACACACAGGTACAATGTACACGGATGCCACTGGAGCACTCCCAGCGGTGAGCCTTGACGGGAACCAATACTATTTCATAGCATATGCTTACGATCCCAACTATGTCTTTGCACTACCCATCCCAAACCTACGAGATGAAACCATTCTCCATGCTTTTGATGAAGTTTTTCAGGAGTTGAAGAAGAAAGGACTTAAACCCACCTTTAATGTAACAGACAATCAAGCAGCACAGGCAATCAAGACATATTTAACCAATGAACAGACTAAGTGGCAGTTTGTGGAACCCAAAAATCACCGAGTCAACGCTGCAGAATGGGCAATTCAAACCTATAAAAACCACTGCATCAGTGGCTTGTGCACTACAGACAAGGATTGGCCCTTACAATTATGGGACACTCTTACTCAACAGGCATTGATCACATTGAACCTGCTACGGACATCTCGGATTGATCCCACCAAGTCAACCTATCATCAACTCCATGGACACAGATACGACTGGAATACCCACCCCTTGTCACCGCCAGGCACAAAGGCTGTTATTTATGAGTCCCCCAACACAAGAACATCATGGGGACCCAGAGGTCTTGATGCCTGGTACTGTGGGCCCTCTCTCGATCACTATAGGAATGCAAAATTTTATGTCCCCGCAACTAAAGCTTACCTCATTTCTGGTTCCTATGATTTATTCCCACAGCACTGCATCCTACCCACCTTCACACCCGATCAACATGTAGAAGAGGTATATACTGAACTTTTTGAAGCAGTCCAACAACTCAAAAAACCAGCTCAACGAAAGTTTTTACACAAGGTCGCCAAAGCTCTCGAGAAGTTGACTACCAACCAGCACCAGACTACAACCACAGACACCACTTCAGAGGGTGAGACCATTACAGCACCCCAACACACTTCAAAAGAGGATGTCACATTTCATAGGGTGAGTGATGCACCGGGGGTAACCACTACCAATACCCCAACCAACCCATCCACAGTAAAACAAACTCCACGTATACACAAGAGGGTAACCAGAGGGAATACTCCCAGGCAACTTCCAGCCATTGTTAATCCTGACCGCCCCACCCAACCCACCAGAAAATCATCACGTCTACACGAACACGATGATGAACCAATCTTCACTATACGAGAACCTTCTTCATCTCGTATCCCTTTGCATTCACCTCATCTTATTGCCCTTCAGGCTGTAAATCTCCTCACTCACAACGTGTATGCCGACGACCCACACCATACGTGGGTACCTAACAGCTTCATATCCTCTAGTCCAATAGACCACACCAGCCCATACAATGTGGACATTGAACATTTTTGTGCTGGTGTGCAACATCCTGTAACAAAAGAAACCATTACCAAATACAAGACCCTGATCAAACTGCCAGAAATGACTGAAATCTGGACAGCGGCATTTGGAAAAGAGTTTGGTAACCTAGCACAGGGTGACCTCAAAACTGGTGAAAAGGGCACCAACACTTTATTTGTCATGACACATGCAGAAATTGCCAACATTCCTAAGGGTCACACAGTAACCTATGGGAAGATAGTCATCGATTTTATACCACAGAAATCAGATCCCAATCAAGTCAGGATTACAGCAGGTGGCAACCTCATCAAGGACTACCCAGGCGAGCTCACCACATGCACTGCAGACCTCACTACATCCAAGATATTGTGGAACAGTGTTCTCAGCACCAAAGGGGCTCGATTTATGGGTATCGACATCAAAAGTTTTTTCCTCACAGCCCCATTGGATCGGTATGAGTACATGAAAATGCCCCTTGATTTATTCCCCGAACACATTATCCAACAAAATGACCTCAGGACCAAGGCCAAAAATGGTTTGTGTATTTAGAGATCCGAAGATGTATGTATGGTTTACCCGTGGTCGGTGCCTTGGCCAACAAACCCTTACGCGAACGCTTAGCCCCACATGGTTATTATGAGGTAGCACATACTCCAGGGTTGTGGCGCCATGTATGGCGGCCTTTAGCCTTCACTCTTGTAGTGGGTGATTTTGGTGTTAAATTTGTCGGCAAACAACATGCCCACCATTTAATTGATACACTCAGACAGCACTATATGTTAGCCGAAGATTGGAAAGGAGATTTATATTGTGGGATCAAGCTCGATTGGAATTATGACAAGCACACATTACTCATATCTCTCCCAGGATACATCCAGAAAGTACTCCAACAGTTCCAGCATGACACACCCAAAACACCACAACGTTGTCCTTTTCAACCACATCCTAAAAAAATTGTTGCAGACTCCCAAGATACATTACCTCCAGATGACTCCGATCCACTTGACCCTGGAGGGATTAAACGGGTACAACAAGTTGTGGGATCACTATTATTTTATGCCCGCGCAGTGGACAACACCATCTTACCAGCTCTCAGCACCATTGCTAGCAGTCAAGCCGCTGCAACGGAATGCACACTTGCACAATGTGCACAACTCTTAGATTACTGTGCATCCAATCCAGATGCTACAGTCCAATATAGGACATCTGACATGATACTGAATATACATTCAGATGCTTCATACTTATCAGCCCCTAGGGCACGCAGCCAAGTTGCTGGTTATTATTTTTTAGGCAGTGTGCCAACTGATGATGCACCCATCAAACTCAATTGAGCAATCCTTGTTTTTTGTGGCATATTAAAGTTCGTTGTGGCCTCTGCCGCGGAGGCTGAACTGGGAGGGTTGTTCATCAATTGCAAAGAAGGCAAAATACAACGATTAATTCTAGAAGAGCTTGGCCACCAACAACCCCCATGTTTTGTCTAACAAATTGGGTGCATGTGGGACATTGCAGATACTTTGAGGACATGAAGAGCTGACCAAACCCGAGAAATTTTGTGATATAGGGTTGTTTCACAATGTCAGGTCATCAGCAACATTGTGGTTGCCATGTCATTGGATCATTACAAAACTAAATTGATGAAGACAGCTTTAAAAATAGGTCAAACAAATTAGGAAGAAACTAACATCCAAACCAACAAACATGCTTTATCTGATGAAAGGAGGGGGTTAAGTCTGATGAAGTCCCAGGCTTTTTCATTTCTGCCACCATTTCGACAGATACAGCATTAAATTTATGAACAAGTCTACTTGATCTAGGCAACTAACATCTAAAAATGAACCCCACATTAGGACTTGTCCACTGTGAGTTAAGTCTTCCTCAATACCTCACATACCTTTCATTGTTAAAAGTCTTCATTGGGCAGTATGCCCTTCCAACCTCATGTTAGAACCAGCAGAACCAATTTCTAGAATGTTTGCAGCACATAAATGCCCTATTGAGCCTGCATAGTGCTAAGGCAGCATAGGAAGCAATACTAACATGATAGCAAAAAAATCTAGAGAGGTGATCTTGCAATGGCAATAGCATTGGGTGCCTGGTTACTATAATCAAAGTTCCCTTGTCCAAATCAAAATCTCAAGATATCTTGTCAACTATTATGGACACTTTAAGACTTTACACTCTTTACTGGCCATTGCGTATACCTTCCCCCGTTGATCATCACTTGCAGATTTTTGTATTGACACTTGTATATGGCATGCCCCTCAAGGACTGAGGGTGGGGACATTGTTGTGCAGGGGAATTATTGGGTGGATTATAAAAATTAAAAGCATAATGTCCTCAACATCAAGCGTGACCTAAAGTTCTGAAGTATGAATATTCACTAACCTTGTTATGGAGAGGATTTAACACTTTAGGTCATGCTACAGGCAGGTGTTTGGGTAGCCCACTGTAGTTGTTTTAGGGGTTGTGGATCCTATAGTGTCCATGTCCCCATAATTGATTGGAGAGAAACATCTTAAAAATTGTAAAATATAATTACTTATGCAGTAGTATATTCTTCATTTTCTAAGAATGAAACATTACCAGGCTCCATCATCAAAGTCAAAGTATCTGACAAATTGTGCTGGTTCTAAGCATTTTGCTCAACAAATTAAGATATTATATTTACTTACCTTCTGATGTGTCTGTTGTCACTACTGATCTTAATTTGCTGGAAAAGTAATTGTATGTTAACAAATTGCATACATGTTTACACATCAGAATGAAGCTCCAGAACATCTGGAGATGCTTATAAAGAGTAAGCTGTGCTGAATATGCTTTCAAGCAGACTTGAGACAGCGCGGTTAGTTTGATGGTTCCCAAACAACAATATGCCCTAATCATCACCGCCTTCCAACAACATCGCAATGTTCAGAAGAAGACACACAATGGAATCCATCGCCCCAAACAAAATCTGTGTGGGCACCTCTCTGTCCTCCCGGATTTCTTGGACCAAGTCATCTTAACATTCAAAGTAGATGGTTCATGTGGATTGAACAACAATGAGCCCTGTGCCAGCTTCATCACATCATCAATGAATCCAACTATTTCCCACTGGATGCAGAACACAGCAGGCAAGAAGTAGAACACATCACTGTCAGCAAGCAGATGAGCTTCCTATTCAAGAGGACAACGGGCCTGACTGGAGACACCCTCTTGTCTGATCTTGATTTTTTAACCTTTGCGATTACGTCATTGACTGTGGCAGAGCGTATCATGATGGGTGTTTTGTACAGTATCATACCTTGTATGGTATTTACTGCAAGTCTTCTTGTTGCCATACTTGTACACTTAACATCAATGTATGTTCATGCATCTCCACCATGGCATGTTTGCTCCATTCTTGGAAACCTTTTCAGTCCTGGCACCCATGCTGAATCAGGAAACATTGCTGACACTGGCCTGCTGCTAACAACTTACATGAACAGGGACAGTTGACACAACATGAGAAAAAATGAATTTCCCCTTTTACTACTTTGTCTTAAATATTTAAGCATTCAATGGAATAGTTCCACACCAACTTTCTATTTCTAGAGTTGGTTTCTTACCCCCGGAGTGAACCTGGAGATGCCACTGTTGTCACCTTGCTGTTTGAGAACATATGAATTTCTCATTTTTTAATTTGATGATATATTTTCAATTCATTACTTACACAGCATTCATGCCATGGTTCATATCTTAGCTCCAAGACTGAATATGAAGACGCCTTGGTTGTCACTCCGTTGCTGCCAACAACGAGGAACAGGAACAGTGATTTCCTAGTAGACAAAATATTTCCCATTTTTCCTTTGATTTTATTCTTGATGTATTTCATCAACCTCATATGCACAACCCTTGAATTCATATCTCAACCCCCAGACTCAATATCGAGACACCAATTTCATACTCAACACATAATCAGCAATAGAAAGCAATGTCTGCAAGGGAAAGGTGAGATAAATTTTCTTTCCTATTTTTGCAGCTTTGCTCGATTTTCATCAAAAAGTTCTCCTATTCACAGCAACAGTGATAACTCACTTACATTTATGAGGAATATTTTTGTGATAAAGTTGCAGAGACGATTAGGGCTCGGCACATTGCTAAAAAGTCTATTAATGTGATATATAGAGGCTATGGTGCTCATTTATCTGTTATAAAAGTTAGTAAGAAGAAAATTGAAGTTAAGAAAATTGGAAGGTGTCTTGCATTGAGGACTGTGGCCGCATAGTTTCTTTTGAGCTATTACATCTTTGTGATAGTATTTATTCTAGTGGAAAATAGATATGTGAGCTTGTTCACAGAGGGTACACTGGTGAGATACAAAGCTCTGTTCACGGTTCAGGAAAGGCATGGTGTTGGACTTCTCTGCTTGAGGTATCATACCCCAACAGTTAATATGTTCATTCACAAGCAACAGGGCTAAATTATGAGCTAAACAGTTTGTACTCATAACCCCAAAAGATGGTATATTTGTCGTCCAGAAGGATTAGACGGATAAATGAGGGTGGCACTGGATAGAGGTAAAGCGGTGTAATGAATGGATAATAATGATGAATGTGTGAATATTGGACCTGTGTGTGTAATAATAAAAATGTCTGGAGGTAGACAAGTATAGCCTATGCACTTTTTCATACATCATTTTGACATAATATGTATTAAAGACAAATCTCACATGGAGGGTTAATTACAGGTTAATTACTAGCTTCCTTTATAGATTAAAATGTCTTAGTTAATTAAGACGGCTATATACAATAGGAGCACTATGTATCCTAGAGGTATCATGATACCCAGCCGCCAGACAGTGGATTCCAAAAACTGATTTCGAGTAAATTAAAAAAAGAATTTTGGATCAAACAAAGTGACTCTATGTAGTACTGTAGAAACATATCAATTTTCTACAAGAATGAATGTATCGGATCGCTCCAATCTGCTGCATTCAACTGACAATAAGAACACCGTTCGAAAGCTGGGAAAAAGATCTTTCGATTGATGTAAGGTTGTAAATATTGTTTTACTCCAGCTGTGACGTCATTTTTGTCTGCCACACGGACAAAAGACAGAGCAGGAGTGCTTCTTTTGTATGTAGCCGTCTTAATTGTGTTGCTAGCATTCTAATAGATAAATTTGTCACTAGTTGCCATTTAGAGTCGAGATCAAAAGGTCTTTCTGAAAAAATCAGCTCTCTAGACATTTTCATTTTTACTTGGACCTTTAAATTTAATAGTATTTACTTTTTATCATCTTAGACATTTTGAACATGTATTAGGTAAATTGTGGTAGTTCTGAGCTTAGTTTCACATGTCTGCTGCGTCCGCGTCCAAAAATTGTTGAAAAAGACACCATGCAGGACATGTCCTGGAAACGCTCTGGACACGTCCAGGACATATTCCTGGACATCTTGTGCTTTTAGTGTTTTCAAACGAGGACACAGGGCATTCAATTTTAGACACAGAGGACATGACAGGACGTGAGAGGACATGGAGTGTTTACTTCATTCATAGAGTCCTTTTTGATACTTTTAGGTGAATATATCAAGAGTTGTGGTTGTGGCATGTACATAACATTCATTTAAGTGCAATCCATAAAGATTGCAGTGCAGAAATACTTAAGATACGTTGACATGTGCCTTGATACTGTTATGTAATGTATGTGAGTCAAAACTTCTGAAGACATGGGGCGGACATGGGACTCAACACTGACATATGTCCTCATGTCCACAAAAAACCACGTCCTGGGGAAAGTTAGGACATGGGACACGTCCAAGGACACGTCCAGGACATGTCCAGGACATGTGACACTAAGGTTCTGAGGGTAGCACCCAAATCAGATATGATCACAGTAAACACAATTGTACTTACATGTAAAGAATTAATTTTCGGGTTGACATACAAGGGTAGTCATCATGTTATGATTTTTACGTCTGTTTACCTTTAAAATTATATCTTATATCAAAAATGATGTGCAAAGCACACTACTTGCACCAGCTTACACAATCCACGTAATTCTTTATTTATGACTTCCTTTGTTTCTACAAATTGCATGCTGTTGAGCATGCAGCCCGCTGCAAAAAGTCTTGCATCAGCTGCTAGTAATCATAGGAGGCAGAACAAACTTCTCCAAGCTTTATAGATTTACAGTATAAGCCAGATTATAAGTAATACAAATGTCAAAAGATACTTTTAAGTACATTTATGTTCCGCCCCCCCTGTTAGTGTTTTCAACATGGTGAAAAATATAGGTATCTGAAAACCTTATCCTAATACATTGAGGTAGCAATGTTGTACCCCTCCCACCATTTTTCCTGTGTTGCTTGTCCATGATGTCCACCCCTTTAACATGTGTGTGAAACATCTTGTGACTTCCGATGACATTGGAGGTTTCTCAGCAACTATCCGGAGCCACGGGAAGCAATTCGTATGGCCGTATTGCTGGTGTGAAGGGGAAACTGTTCTTGAGGGTTTTAGTTCCGTTTGAGTGGATTAATAACTAAAGAACACAAAATGTCAGTGAGACTCGGCAGGTGTTACTTATACACTGGTGCTACCTATAATCAGCTTATACGGTAGGGCATCATCATTGGACGGTCCCAATCAAATCATCCTTGGATCAGGAGGGGTGACATGAGCTTGACCAAGACATCAGTACCCGACTACTTTGGGAGTCATTATTGGCGGTTGGTCAGTCAACTTTTGCTCTAACTAGCTCGTGTTGTGGCCAATTTTTAGGTACCCGACTACCGGGGGGGGGCCAGTTTGGCAACTGGTCAGGGTACGTCAGGGTACATAGGCAGAAAACAGATAAATTATTACAAGCAGCCGCTGCAAGATTTTTTAGCAGCAATAGGAGCCTGCAAACTGGAAGAAGTCTTGTTTCTCTAAAGAAAGATAACAGCCGAAGCCAGTTAGTGCTCACTCCATGCTAGCTTTGCTCGCGTGGTATGCACGAGCGCAAAATTTGATATATTTTTAAAGGATGTATTGCCTTTTTTAAAAGAGCACGTAAAACAAAGATGAGCCTTTGAGGCTAGAGAACCAGTTATACAATCACAGCACGTGATTAAGTGCTGCCTTAGCACTCAAACTCACTTAAATATTGATTTGAGAAGTTTTCACAAAACAATATTCGAATCTTATTTTATCTCATTTTGACCAGACCTAAGTGGGAACTGAATTTGTATTTAAATTGTGAGCGCCAGTATGTGTGCAAAAGAGTTGCAAAAAAGTTGTGTGACGGGACCGATTGACACAAATATTTGTGAGCCCACAACCATTAATTTTGTGTGGGACGTCTCCCAGTCGTAGGAAAAGATTGTGCAAAAAAAGTGTTGGGTCCGAAATTGAGGAAATTTGCGTAGGGCATGGGGAAATGTGTGAACAAGGAGTTGTGTGAGCACTAAAACTACTCCTTAGTAACTCAAACCCAGCATCAATACCATAGATAACGTCACTATTTTTTGGTAGCCATCATAGACAACTCTATGATTTTCCCACGTCATGGAAAGAAATCTACATGCAAAAGCACTAGTAAACTAGCAATATTAATTTGATTACGTCAAAATCATAGAACCATTTTATGATGTTGTCTAGTGCCAATTTCTGGCACCAAGACTGTGCATACACATCATAGAGGGGTACAATTCCCCATCAAAAGATCAGCAGCACATCTGGCATGGGCAATTGTAACAGGAATCCCTCCATTTGTCGAGCAGTTTTGCAGCATCAACAAGCTGGAAGAGATTGCAGCAGTACTTGAAGAGGCGGGAATTAACGCTATAGACAAAAAGTGAAGGCTGACGGTGGTATCAATTCTTCCATCCTCAATGAGAGGCTGAAGAACTTGCAAGACTTACTCATGAAATGGTTGGAAGAAGTTGGTAACATAGGTGGCAGTCCTGTTGAACCCGAAGTTGTTGCTGCCGGTGATCATATTGACATACTGCAGAGGAGAAACATTCTTTTCTACTGGGGTAAGTTTTGGTGTCTCCCAGAGTCTTTTGCATTTCTTACCGAAGTTACTTGTTTGAATGGCTGGAGAATGTGGCTGAAGGGTAAGGCTGTTGTTGTCATCAACAAGACTTACATGATCAAGCCTTTCATGCAGCTCAAGGGTTCAGATTTGCCACTGAAGGAGTTGGCGAATGAGTTAGACACAAAATGGAAGCCAATTTTCGGAAGATAGCGGAGGCTCCAGGATTGGTGATACCAACAGATGTTGATGAGGATTTTGTCCAGTCTTCTTTTCATTTCGCAACAGACTATCTCAAGCAGACTGTGAGCTATATTTGGGCTTGCAAAAGATGAAGGGCACCTCAGTAAGTATACAATTGGGACGTGGTCAAAAAAGGTTGCTCGTAGTGAAATGATCAAGAATGGTACAGCAGAAGATAAAGCAAGACTTCCTCCAAGTCCAGCTCATAACAAAGTGGATGGCAGGAATCATGGTGGGTGGAGTGTTCAAAGAAAGGGAATTAGACAGGTGGCAAGAAGGGCAAGAGTAAACAGTCAGGAAGTAGCACAGGAGGTAGTGGATGGTTTTGAGAGGGCTTTCGTTTATGTTGGAGTCTCTGAGTCAGGAGGTACATTAGATGGCCTTTGAGATGGCTGATGGGGCAGGGGTACAGTCCTGATGGTTTTTTTATGTCTAGGTGACTTTTTCCATCATGGTCAAAGGGACTGGAACTCAGGGTTCTGTGTGTTTGTTGTGTGGATTTTTAGTCTTTGTGGAATTTTGTGTTCATAAAGTATACTAGATGATGATTAGACCTTCTTTACTCCTGCAGTATTATAAGTAGTTTGTATAATGAACAAGTCGCTACACAGGTAATAGAGTTTGTTGAGTTTTTCTAGAGTACACTATGACCAGCTTGCAATAGATAATTACATCCTATTATATCTTTTCACTATGATTAAAGCTAGACCTTTCTTGTCCTCGAATTGCTTTAACATATAATATGTTGTCACGTGTACATATATGAGTACATATATGATAATGTCGCCCTGTAATGAGGATTAGAGATGTAACATAATAGGGTTTAGACTATGATACTATACTCCCTAGAGGTAGTTATTTCTAAGCCTACTTAGGCCTAAAACCAGTACTCATGACCCCATCAAGGGAAGCTTCATATTAAAATGACCGCTCGATCCCCTTGAAGTTCTCGTCCCTTAAGTTAACTCAAGTTTTCAAGTCATTTTGGTCGATTTCGGCAAGGCAGCAGCTGGAGTTGAGCCAGGTTCCAAGACGGGCATAATTTTTTGTGGAATGAAACGTTGTAGGGTGAGGTTAAGTACCTTCCCCCCACAGTTTTGCAAGATAGAGAAATATTATTGCCAACGATTGATTCATAAGAAGAGGAGGAGTCGCGTGCACCCAATCTTAGGGATTATTGCCCAAGTGTGATTCAAAGGGTGAGGAGGAGTCGCGCGGTAGCAGTCTTTTTCGAATTCGCAACAGCCCAGATATAATGGGTATCCCAACAGTTTTGCAAGAAAGAGAAATATTGCCGAAGGTTGATTCAGATGAAGAGCAGGAGTCGCGTGCATGCAATATAAGGGAATACTGCCCAAGTGTGATTCAAAGGGTGAAGAGGAGTTGCGCGCTAGCAGTCTTTTTCGAATTAGCAACGGCCTAGATAATATGGGTGGTCATCGCTTAGCATAAATTGACAAGACTGGTCGCGGCGCAGCCCAGAGAACATGGGAAACACGGAACAGCCCTTTTGATCAATATGGTCATGGATTAGTCTCATGATCGCTTGTTTTATTTAAATCATTGTTATTAGGAGAAAGGCCTAGTCAATCGCAATCAAGCCCCTCAATTTTTGGCCATGCTTTATGTTCAGTTTAGATATATTTGTAAAGGTAACATCGAATTAAAAGATTGTGATTACCCATGCATGTCAAACACAAAAATAGTTTATTTACAGGTGAATTCGTGTAAATATAAATATATTACCAATAATGGCCGAAAGTGAAAAAAGTGTCTCATGGCGGAGAAGGAGGAACACAATTCTCGATTAATGATAAACTAAGATTTTTTCAAGAAAAAATCTTGACAGAAGTTTTCCGGTCAAAATATTTGTATACTTTTGACCATACTGTGGGTATCATCCTGGATGCGTATCACGTGCACGTGATGGGATCGGTCGTAAATCGCATTCAGGGGTTGGGGATTGAGGTGATCCACATTCCTGCTGGATGCACGTATCTGTGCCAGCCCATCGACGTGGGTGTCAACAAACCCATCAAGAGTCGACTTAGCAAGAAGTGGGAAGAGTGGATGATGACAGGAGACGGAATCATCAACGAGAAGGCACGCGAGCCATCTCGCAAAACGGTGGCTGAGTGGCTTGTTGATGTCTACAACAACATGCCTGAGGAAATCGGGAAAAATTCGTGGAAGAAGACTGGGTTCGAGTGGTTTTAAACAATTAAAAAAAACTGCATAATGACTAAGATTGAATGTTTGTCTACAGAGAGTTTGAAATCATTAACATTATTGATTTATTTTAATGAGTAATTGTTTAATGCAACTTTTTAATTGTTGTCAATCAATTCACCGTAGGCGTAGCCATGATTGCGGTAGTAGAGAGCCATGATTGCGGTAGTAGAGGTGCCTCATGCTCTTGTTGGCCGTATCAGGAAGAAACACTTCCGTGATACGCAACAACGCCCCGTCCAGAAGCTGCACATTTGGCCCTATTGCATATTCACGTGCAGCAAAACAGACACGACAACCATCCGTCCCATCATCATCGACGGCATATCCGGCAAGGTGGGAAACCTCCACAAGGCGCAACCGGATAAACGTACCGACTCCGTTGCCAGGCCTCTCAATTAAAGCATTCCCGCATCCATAGGGGTGCGCGTCGCATTTCCGGCCGTGATCATCAGGGAGGAACCACACCAGAACGATTTGATTCATGTTTTCGTGGGAACGTGCTGGGTGAGCTCGCGTTGTGATGTGATGTGATGTGATGTGAGCTGAGCGAGAAAATGGGATAACTCGACAACCAACCGGAGTTACTGGGAGCTATACATATAGGCATGTTGCTGTGGGCAAGGAGAGTCTAGTTTCAATGTTTTTAGAATGACCGAGGAGGTTCAACATGCCAAAAAACACATATGTCACAAAATCGGGTAAAAAAGAGCTAATAATCCGTGGGATCCTGTCATCAGAGATGTACGGTACCCAGGAGAAGAACGGGTGGCGGGCAAAAATTTCGGTCTCGGTAGATACTTCTTAACTACTTTGAACCATTGGATTGGCGGTCCATTTTGGTAGCCGGGTCTTAGTTAGTGAAATTTGTTAGCATGTCACCCCTCCTCTTGGATCCATCCTTGAAACCCTTTCATACTTAGCTGTAAGATGATACCGACTTTTTGCTTTGTATGACGTCTGTCGAGCTAAGTCTTGCTGTAGAACTCACTGACTCAGCAAGTTATTAGTGGCACATTGGAATTATCTTCCCTATCAAGTTCTCCTTTATTACAGACTCTACAAAATAACTTTACAATAAATCCAAAAGGTCCACGCCAGTGAAGGATACCCGTTATTTTTGATTGACGTATGACCACCCCTCTACCACCCCTCATTCGTCATCAATCTTTTCTTATTTTCATCGTCATCGATCATTTCTTCCGCGTCATCCATCACTCACTTGCGCCATCCACCAGAAATCCGAATCCTTTCGAAAGCCGCATAAGTTACACCGGCCGACCCCCACCAACAATACCATGAAGTTCTCTTCCACCCTTTTAGCTGCTTTCACAGTCCAGGCTTCAGCGTTTTCCACTCCAAGCGCTGCTGTTAAGGGCACTCATCGTTATGCTGCCACGTTGGAAGCTCCCGTAGAAGACAAGACAAATGGACCGGTTCCCTCTCAGGTGAACCAACCTAGTGCGCCTTCTATGGATGTGGAGAAAGACTGGCCTGTAGAAGAATTCGTTAAAGATTCGGATCGGGTCATGCCGTGAGTTTCTTTTCGTAACGCCTGATAGAGTTGGTGTTATTGCCTATTGCCTGCTGCAGTGGTCATGCCGGACTCGAGTGCGTATGATGAAGATATCATTTGGAGAGCACTTGGCTAAGTTATCGGAACCGCGAGAGCGGATTGCCCTCCGAATAACTGCCTCGCATTGCAAATATCCACATTTATGCAGTAGCTCTGCAGTCTGACGCACTTTATTCTCAGAGATGATTCGTTTTCTCGGTGCTGCTTGTGACTATGAGAAATGTATTTGTAGGTGTTGAACCGACATGAGTCAGTGTTGCTTTACCTAACTTGTACACTTTTGCTCACTTCAAATGTTCATCAACAAATTCCTCGAAATGTCAGTGGTCGTTATGATGGGACAACCAACTCAATTGCAGTCCCTTTTCTCCCCCGCCCGACTGGTCTCGACGGGTCTCACGCTGGGGATTACGGCTTCGACCCCCTTGGCCTTTCTGAGAAGATGGATCTGTACTCCATGCAAGAATCTGAACTTCGTCACTCACGTCTCGCCATGCTCGCCGTAGTTGGATGGCCCATGAGTGAATTGCTTGCACCTGATTGGATGCTGCAGGATGGATGCGCACCGAGCGTTCTGAACGGGGTAAACCCTCTCAGCTTTTTGGCTATCGTTGGCTTCTTGGGAGCTGCCGGATACTTTGAATTGCAAACGTCTCTTCGTAGTAACATTGATACTCCCTTGGGAAAACAGCATCAGAAGGACATGAGTGCTATCTGGAAGTATGGTGTGGCCGGAGACTACAATTGGGACCCCCTGAATTTGTATTCCTCCTGCGGTAATGACTGGAAAGGACGTAAGGGCTTGAGAGAGGTTGAAGTGAGCCATGGTCGTTCTGCCATGTTGGGTATTACTTACTTCGCGGCGTGGGAGGCGTTGACTGGTCACCCAATTGTCGAGAACAACATGCTTTTTCACCCCAATATTTTGTTTCCCGCCTTGGTCGCTGGATACGTCGCTTGGAGCCAGGTCTATGAAATCTCATCATTAACGGAATATCCTATTGATATCAAGTACACAAACGAAGGTGAAATGAAACTGAAAAGATTCCAGAACGGAGTTGAACAGATCGTGAAGGAAAATGCTGAAACTACCGAGAAGGTCACAAAAGTGCTCTCCGATCTTGACGCCAAGTACGGAATTGTAGATAAGTTGGCTGCGGCTCCGAAAGAAATTGAGGCCAAGATCAGATCCACTTACAAGTATTGGTAATTTGCTTAATTCCCTTCGCTAGCTATTTCCAAGAAATCGAAGAGTAGCCACATTGATTGAGATAATTAAAACTTTCTTAGACCTTCATTTCTAGTTCTACCTAATAACACGGAGGAGTTCATAGGGTATCTGCACATCTCAAAGAACTGGGCTTCAAGTTCTACGTCTTGCAGGTCGGCGTTGTGCAATTTCTTTCTCTTTTGTCACGGCGTCGCCTCCTAAGGCATGAGGACAAATCATCGAATCAACACGTAACTTCTTTTTGGATGCTACAGCATCTTCTACTATTGGCGACCTATCTATAGCAGCTGATGACTGTAGTATGGATATGCCAGACAGTGGCGCAAACTATCTCTGTCCCTTCTCTGAAGAACTTGGCGATAATCTTCTTGAAAGACGCTTGAGGTTCAATGACTCATTGGCAAAATGAATGCATATGAATTCGAGTGCTCGTTCCCCTTCAAAGTTATTTCGTTACTTACGAACGGCATCCATTAAATTGAGGTTCAGGCACGTAGTAACGTGCAGGATTCCCCTATGGGATTTTTTAATGCACATAACAAGCCAACCTCAATCGAGCTAAAACTTGTATCAAATCTTGATGGTCAATGTGCTGGGCGTTTTTGTGAAATACTTGGGGTCAAAACAATAATTTATCCTTCGAGCTGTAGCTGAGGAGAGATACAGCATTTTTGAACTCGACAGAATAGAATGTACTTGTCAAAAGTCTATACGGTGTAAATAATACATCTGTTTCTCATTGCACATTCGATGTCGTGTAATTTCTCCGTGATATCGGCATGCCTGGCCGATCCATCTCAAATGTGGACGTAATTTAAACTCGTCTTGAATTCTGCCAGTCTACCTGCGTCGTAATCTACAGCTGTCGGAGGAATGAGGTAAGTAAACAAACGCTCTTCGATCTGCCTTCCAGCGCCTTGGTGATAATCTTCTTGAAATGCAATTAATGCATTGTATGTTGATTCGTTTTTTGTTTTATTGTTATGTTGAGGTTGAATTAATCATTCACAACATTGTTTCGTGTGATTACGAACAGCTCTTTCATGTTCATAAACTTTGGAATGCTCTGATAGCATATCTAACAGTATGAAGATCTACAACGTGATGAATCTCATTCCTTTTCACACTACTAATTTTCTTGCCCTTTTCTATTCCTCCATTCAAGAGGATTCCCATTTTGACGAACTTAGATCTTCAATACAGAACATGTTAGTGTCAATACTTACGATCGAGGATCATGATCACTCCGGGAATCCATCCAATGTACCATTTTCATTGCGATTGCACCGTATCGATCACCGTTCCTCTCAAAAACGTGTGTATGTCGATCCGTGCCATATAGGGTGTGCTGCCTGGCAGAGCGGAGCTTCCGAATGGCTCGCCACCTTTGGTAACATTGTAAAACATCTCATCGTGGAACAAATTTGTTCTTGGTGGGACACAGTGAAACAAACAATGATGCGCTATGAATATAATTGATCTGGTATCCAAGTCTCGCCTATGATGCTCACACGTAAATACGATAATTTGTGAACATTTTCAAGCATACGAAAATGAAAAAGACTTGAGACGAGATACTTTGTCGTTACTGGCAGTAGCTGAAGTTATCGAAGATGTAAGGTAAAGCGTAGCAAAATGTAATTTTTACGACTTGGATCACCTCAATTGATTACGAGTGCTGTTACGTTTTGGAGGGAAACAAAAAGCGATCGATTACTCATAAACCCAGGGCTTCTCGCAGCTCTCCCAAGCACAAACTCCCTCAGGGAACCAATGGGCAATCTCTTTCTCAGCACTCTCAACTGAGTCACTTCCGTGGCAAACGTTTCTTTTCACAACGGAATAGTTAGCAAGTTAAATTATGCGTAAGAAAAGGAAATTAAATTGAAGGAAAGAAGTGCACAAAAGATATCTTACCTGCCGACTTCGATGCAGAAATCCCCACGAATTGTTCCACAGGCGCTCTCGGACGGCATGGTTGCACCCAACATTTTACTATACACGCGCAGAACCCAAGACAAACGTGAAAACATGTTTAGGTCCTTGTTACAGAAAATCGAAATCGGAAACCACATCACAATATATCAAAGCTAAAAAACTCACCGCCCCTCCTTCACAACATTCGCACCTTCCCAAACCATGGCACACACAGGTCCGCTCGTCATGTAGGCAATGAGCCCCGGGAAGAACTTCTTTCCCGCGAGATCCTCATAATGCGTCTCCATATGTGCCTGTCCCGGAGCAGTGAGCTTCATGGCGATCAATTTGTACCCCTTTTGTTCGAAACGTTTGATAATTTCTCCGATGAGTCCTCGTTGGACGCCATCGGGTTTGATCATGATGTCTTCGGCGTTCGCGAGTTTTGCCGTGTGGATAGATGAACGTTAGTGCGAAGTATACGACAGAAGCCAGAGTCGAAAAGAGGCTAGACACAAGGCATCACTAGTGGCTGCCAGCTCGAAAGGCACTTACATGTGCGCTCCATGGTTGTAGATGGTTGGGTATCGTATGAACAATTATTGTTTAATGGTGATCTGAAAAATCAAGAACGCGTGGAGATGCTGTGTATGGTGTGTTTACGGCAAGCTCTTGTTTAAGGCGCAGACCAACCCAATGACAACATCATGAAGACAAAACATGAACCCAAAAAGCGAGGGCGCGCAGCGTCACACAGATTCCGTCTGTCTGTCAACCACCGCGGAGGCAACAACGAAGATAATTTGGCGATTCAACAAAGTCTCCTCCCTACGAAATATATTACGATTATATCTGAATCGGGCGCTACCCTCAGAACTACCACGATTTACCTACTAAGTGTCGAAAACGTCAATTATAAAAACAAACGAACATTATAAAATTTAAAGGTCTAAGTAAAAATTAAAATGTCTAGAGAGTTGAAAATTTTTCGGCTAAGACATTTTTATCTCTAGATGGCAGCTAGCAACGAATTTAACTACTAGAATGCTAGCAACACAATAAACTAAGACTTTTATCTAGAAATGAAGCTAGTAATTAACCCTCCAAGTGACATTTGTTTTAAATGTCAAAATGGTGTATAAGAAACTGTATAGTACCTCCACACATTTTTATTACTATTACCTATTACTCACATAGATCACATATTCACACATTCATCACTATCAATCATTCATTACATCACTATACATCTATACCCAGGGCCACCCTCATTTATGTGTCTCATCCTTGGAAGACAAATGTACCATCCTTTGAGGTTATGAGTACAAACTGTTTTGCTCACAATTTAGCTATGCTGCACTTGTGAACCTCAAGACATTTTTATTATTAAGCTTTGTCTTTGTGTACTTAAAGACGTTTGTATTACTAGGATATACTTGTGTACCTCAAGACATTTTTAATACTACTACTACACATAGGTCACATAATCACACATTCATCACTACCATCTATTCATTTTATCACTCGACCTCTACCCAGTGCCACCCTCATTTATTTGTCTCATCCTTGGACAACAAATGTACCAATTTTGGGGTTATGAGTGCAAACGGTGTTGCTCACAATTTAGACCTGTTGATGTTGCTTGTGAAGGAACATATTTGCTGTTGGGGTATGATACATCAAGCAGAGGTTCACGATCATGCCTTCCCTGAACCATGACCAGAACTTTGTATCTCACCAGTGTACCCTCATCTATGAACTAGGTCACATATTTATTTTCCACAAGAATAAATGATACCACAAAGACTCAATTTTGCATCAATCTCAAACAAAACATTAAAGCATAAAAGAAACAATTTAGCCACAGTCCTCAACGTAGGTCACTCTCCTTCTTAACCCTCACCCGTATCTAGAGCAAAATTCAACCCTAGTTAATTAACTAGAGCAAAAACCGACCCTAGTGAACAAAATTGCCCAATTTCACCCTTTTGTACTCACTTCTGAGTCAATCTGATTGCACCATTCAATTCCTTGCCTAAAATTACGTCCTAGTGATACTCACAACATGTTTGTTACAACATATCATGTCATGAAAACAGTGAGGACCATCGCGATGCTTTCATCATACAAATTGAGCAATGTCCCTTTTCCGTAGTCTCTATCTTGTACAGCGTAAAATTTGGTTATCTAGAAGTAAATATTATGTAATTTACGTTATCAAGATCAAAAAGGGGCAAATATATAGTTATGGTAATTCTTGCATCATTAACAAGATACAGAAAGCTCTTATTATGTTAACTAGGTGCACTTTTTTGCTCTAGTTAACGCACTTTGGTCCAACTTTATGTAAGTGGGTGAATTATTTTCATACCAGATAATTGAGCACCATTGCCCCTATATATCAAATCAATAGCGTCTTGCAATGTGCCCAGCCCAAATCATTGCTGAAACTTTAACACAAAAATATTCCTTGCAAGTGTGTTGTCACTATTGCTGTGAATGGGGGAACTTTTTGATGAAAATTGAGCAAAGATGCAAAAATGGTGAAGAAACTTTATCTCACCTTTCCCTTGCAGACATTGCTTTATATTGCTGTTTATGTGGGGAGGATGTGTCGTCTCAATATTCAGTCTGGGGTTTGAGATATGAATCTGCCAAGGTTGGTACATAAGAAGTTGATTGGGATATATCAAGTCATAAAATTAAAGTAAAAATGGGAAATATTTTGTTTCAATAGTAACACACTATTCCTGTTCCTTATTGCTTCTAGCATCAGAGTGACAACCATAGCGTCTTTGTATTCAGTTGTGGAGCTGAGATATGAACCATGGCATGAGCGCTGTGTAAGTAATGAATTAAAAGATATCATCAAATTTAAACATGAGAAATCCATATGTTCTCAAAGAGCAAGGTGACAACAGTGGCATCTCCTGGTTCACTCTGGGGGTAAGAAACCAACCACTTTTAGTCAAAGTAGTAAAAGGGGAAATTCATTTTTTCTCATGTTGTGTCAACTGTCCCTGTTCATGTATGTTGTTAGCAGCAGGCCAGTGTCAGCAATGTAGCTAGATTCAGCATGGGTGCCATGATTGAAAAGGTTTCCAGCAATGGGGCAAACATGTCATGATGGTGATGCATGGACATACAAGATATCAAGTCAGTGTAGAAGTATGGTGCAAAGAGACCTGCAGTAGGTACAAGGTACAATATTATAATACTGTACCAAACATCCATCACGATCTTGTGTGATTCACTTTTTACGGGACAAGGTAGATTTTACGGTGTGGCAGACAGACGCGTCTTCTTATTTTGTTAGTCAAATTTTGGTAGAAAATATTACCCTCAGCGCTACTTGAGTAGCAGCACGCTTACATATTTACGATCAAAAACACATGACGTATTGAAAAATCGACGTAGCGCTACATCACGAACTAGTACTCAGAAATAAAAATATTACCTTGGTAGCATTTTGAAATTAATACGCCCATATCAGCAGAGCGCAACAGTGTGCAACCGGGTGTCATCCATGTGTGCGAGCTCTCATTTTTTCTGTAAGACATAGAAGTCTCTAAATAATAGAGATGGTTCTCGGTCGAGAATTCGAGATCGAGACACGAGAATTTCTCGTTCGAGATGATGTCTCATCTCGAAACACCCGATCCGAGATCCGAGATGAGATTTTTAACGTACACGTACAAAGCACGTACGTATATAAACACGTATCTATCAAGGTACATACGTGATGTGCGTCAGAAGTGCGTGCACGCTCATTGGGGTTCAGGGAATACCAAGAAAATAAATTATTCGCTAAAAGATTACAAGCAGCCGCTGCAAGATTTTTTAGCAGCAGCAAGAGCGCGCAAAAAGGAATTCGCCTTGTTTCGTTAAAAAGAAGATATGACAGTGGTCGCTAGTTACGCGTGGCGCCGCTGCGCCGCTTCACTTCACGGCACGCGCCGGGCACGACGACTTTTAGTGTTAGAGCGAAGCCGCTCAGAGAATCGTGATTTTGGTTCTAGATGTAAGTTAAGGCACTTCCGTTAACATAATTTTTGGTGATGCGTTTAGCGTACTAACGTAAGATAGAAAAACTTTTTGGTGATGCGTGTCATGTGAATTATGCCTTATTTGTGTTGTTATCCGCTCACGTTGAAAATATATTCGTGATGTGTCTAACGCACTACCCTAACATGAATTTTTTTGGTGATCCCTGTCATGTGAATTATGCCGTTTCCCTTTACAGCTGTTCAATAGCACAACTTTTGGCCATGCTACAAATTGCTTTTAGATATAATTTTAGAGGTAATCACATATCAACAGTTAAAGAATACCCATGCGTATAAACCTAAAAACTTAAGGCTTTTACGGGTATCTCCAGCAGTGTATATATGCATTCACTTATAAAATCCAATAGTGAAAAATGGTCTTCTGAAGAAGGAGAAGAAGACGAAACCTGCTCAGTGATAAACTAAGATTTTTAAAAATCTTGAATCTTGATAAACTAAGATTTTAAAAAAAAATCTTGATACAATACTTCTTTCATTTTACTGTTGACTATTACGTTTCGGTTATTAAGTTTTTGTGTACGCACACGATGGTACAATACTATTGTGTATTGTGAGGAAGAGTTAGCTATTGTATTGTACAACAAGGCTTCTGAATCGGTGACATTTTTTACAACTTCTTGTAGCATAGCAGTTTCAAACCACGATACGACTGACAATACCAGGACAATACCCTGACAATACCGTAGAACATTCCCTGGTCCTATCTCCATCGAGAGATCGTGCACACATTCAAGTGGTTATAGGAATGGTTCTGAGATGATCAAGAATTCTTTCACTTCATTTGTGGTATTGGGCGGTGCGATGGCGATCGAAACCATCGTCGAGGCCGATGCCTTAGAAAAACTGGTAGGACCATTGGTATGTGCCCGTATGCTTGCGGTACCCCCTGCTGTGGACGTGAAACATGCTGAGTATGAACACGCTTCTTTCTGGGATAATAATGGATTGTTGCTACGTTATGCATGGGAAGAGTGGGAGACTTCAACGTTCTATGCAGACGACGCGTTGTCGCAATCATTACGACCCGAAACTTGGATAAATTCTTCATTATCAGAAGCAATAGACAAAGCCTTCTCAGACCCTTCCGTTGAGACTGAGGCTGCTGTGCGATCACAATGGAGCAATTCGTATCAAGATCCAGACGGTGACATTCGATATCTACCCTTTGGAGTATATGCTACCCAGTTGCTTAATCCATCTGGGGTGTCCCTCATTCGAAAATTGCTTGATGACGCAGTAGAATCAGGCATTCCGATGCGAAGACCGAATGGAATGAACAGAAATGGTTTTATATTGGATCGCCAAGTTAATGGTGCTATTCCTATTAAATTCTTCATGGATTTTCTAGAAGACGAAATCATCAACCGTGTAGTTCGCCCAGTCGGTAGAATGCTTTTTAAGGAATTTGTTGGATGTAACGACGACATTGAGTATTTTGCATTCACGATCATATACGATGGCAGTGAAATCAATGAGAAGGAACAATTGCAGATGCGTGATGCCCAATTAAACGAACATCGCGATGCATCCGTTATTACGATGAATATCAATTTAAATCTCCCACACGAACATTACGAGGGGTCCGATGTTTTCTTTCGTGACTTTCCTGAATCTGCCGTGGATAACGAGTTTTTAGTAAATTTTGGGATCGAGTCACCTGGCGAAAAGGTGTCACATGTAAAATTTTCTCCAGGAATGGCAATCGTTCATCTAGGAGCACACAGACATGGCTCAAGCCGCATTTTGCCTCATACAGAGCCCAAAAAATCAAGTGTGGACACTGCTGAAAGGTCTGGGATAAGGTACAACCTAGTGATTTGGTTGTTCGGTAAAGATGGTGAGGTTCGAGTAGCACCGTATTCGAAACACCAGCAAATGGATGTGGTTGACAGATGGCGTGGATGTAATCACTAGTTTAAATCGAGTTTCTCAAAAAAGTTCGCTACGAGTTGCCTATTTAACAGAGATGGTATGCTCCTAAGTGCGGTAACCATGTATTTATTGCCTTTGGCCGCTGCCTCTATCACTAACTTTTCTGAATGGCCTCAGCAATGGCACTCTCAGCCCCATCCTGAAATTCAAAATCTTTGCCAGTTATAGTTTCGTACAACTTGATATACCTACGAGACAGTTCCACAACTAAATCTTTTGGTGCATCAGGAAGAACTTCATCCTTGTATGGATCACAATTATCACGGAACCACAATCGCAGAAACTCCTTGTCGATGTTGTCTGGTTCCTTCCCAGCAGCGATTCTTTGCTCATACGAGTCCGCAAGCCAGTAACGAGAAGAATCAGGTGTATTTACTTCGTCAATCAAGTTAATGACGCCATCCGCGTCTTTTCCAAATTCATATTTTGTATCCACAAGAATAAGGCCACGCTCCGCAGCAATCTCCTGTCCCTTTGCAAACACTGCAAGTGCTGCTTTTGCGCAAACATCAAAATCTTCTTGGTTCATCCATCCCTCGGCTATAATTTCAGACTCAGAAATGGGACGATCGTGTTCCTCTTCTTTTGTTGTGGGGGTGAGAATTGTTTTGGATAACTTTTCATTTTTCTTCATGCCCTGTGTGCCAGTGATCGTAAAGTCAAGTAAACATAGAATTCTAGAGTCAGCAAGACGAGAGTTCGAGAACTGTTCGACGCAGTAGAAGACTTCGACAATCGAAAACTTACATCCGGGAGATCATGCCCACAGTATGTTCGAACCCCGTCCTGATAGTTTTTCCAAATCGAAGTCGACGTCGATCCAGTCATGTAAGAGCTACAGCGACAAAATTTATATTAGATTCGTCATACCACTAAAAGATATTGAGTATAGCGTGGTATTGCACTCACCGAACGACAAATTCGATTGGAAACGGCGTGCACTTCTTTACGATGCTGACGTTCGGATGGGGCACGGCCAACAAATGGTTCGGCACGATAACTTTTGTGACCTCAAACCAATAGGCGCTGACTAGATTCAAAACCTGCCCTTTGTAGGGTACTAGTGCAAGCATACGATCAAACCCCGACTGTCTGTCGGTTGTCACTAAGGCTAGCTTGGATTCGAGATCATAACGATCACGAACTTTGCCCATAAGACGTGTCGGTGCGATGCCTTTGGCGGTGTCAAAGGCGACGTTTGCGCCTGTTATTTGGAGGGATGCATCGTAGGCGGCTGCAATTTTCTGAGTGTAATCGTGGTCCTTGGCTGTTTGGGAGCTCATTGTCATGATGTTTTGGTGGACTGGGTTTGTGATGTATTACATCGATTTACTGTGTTGTTGTTTGGGACCATAGTGTACAATAGAATACGTATTGTACTCTATTGTACTCCATGCATCCTCACGCATATTATATGGACGGGCTGAGGACTAGAGTTGTTATTCGGGTTTTCATTCCCACGGTTGGAGCACAGACTTTATGTCTGAAAGAATTTGAAAGATACATTGTGTTCGCTTCTCATCGCCCGACTCCTTTAGGTGTCAAGGTTTGTCAACGACTGCAATCCTCGAATCATGGCGACAACCAACCTTCCTCGATTCACCATACAACTGCTCTGCCCCTGCGATACATCTTTCACACAAAACTTTTAACAAGAAATCAAAGAATATCCTACCTCGCCATTAGAAACTAACAAGTTTATCACAACTGAAATTCTGGCATCAACATTATTTTTATCATAATGTCTTCTCAAGCAGAAATCAACAAACTCGCTGAACGATACCCTTTCAATGATGAAGAACTTGAGCAATTGATTCGATGCCACTCTGCACTCTGTGACATCAAGAACACGGACACCTTTCTCACCAAAATCGCTCTCTCCTCTCCGTACTCATACTTCTTCCTTCCTGGAAATGAAATGAGACGAAGGGTTGAAATCGTGGAGGGTCGGATCTTACCAGAAGGGTTTGGCAGCTGTCTCCGAGCAGCTATGTCAGTCGATCTATTTGTGGACTGTGCTAATGAAGGTCAAGATTTATCACTGGAAAGGTTCCTTGAAGGTGTAGCCGATTGCGGACAACGTGGTCATAAGGAAGCATTGCGTGTGATCTGGGACTGCTGCAGCTATCTTGCTGGTTTTGAGGATGCTCTAAAGCCGTCTCTGGTTGTTGATTTGTGCTATCGGCTTGCCTTTGCTGCAGGTGAGCTAGTTTTTTGTCACATATATCGTCTCAACTCCTTCTAATTCGACGTGTTACGGTTCAAGATGTCACTGTTTCTCCAGAAGCGGATGCAAAAGCAATCATTGCGAAGCTCGAATCCGAACGTGATGGTGCATGTCTCTCTCTCGTCAAATCCCTGGCTCAGTTCGGAAAGAATGGCCTCGTCGACAAGCAAACTTTTATGAATTGGGCTGAACTAACGGTTCCTCAACTTTCATCAACGCTGTCGACGTTCGTACACAATCTTCTCTTTCATACTAAGTGGACGCACCACCATTTGAACTTTGTTCCTTTCGAATATCCTAAGCTCGATCATGTGAGCAGCATCTTTCAAGGATCCCATTGCTCGAACCTATTTGCTCTTGCATTAACCTCGCCTTTTATGGGAGGAAACTGGCAAAACCTATACTCTTTTGAGTATCATGGCAACTCGATGAATCGTCTCCAGGTCAGTCTGATGTCCATGCAAAGAACAGCAATCGTTGTGATAACTCTCGAGTTATCTGATATCTTACATTTCCTCTGTTTATTCAATTTTGCACCAGTATTCCATTCTTGGATTCAGCGGCCCCTCCGTCGTAGTAATTGAAACTGAGCAAGGGCATATTCTCGGAGCTTTTTTGAAGACAACTTGGAAGAAATCGAAAGAGTTTTACGGTGACTCTAATGCCTTCATCTTCCAACTCCATCCTACGCTTGCTGTCTTTAGTCCGACAGGTAGTGAAACGAATTTCATCCATCTTTTAGATGGTCTAGGATTTGGTGGCACCAAAGACATGCCGCGTTTGTATATTCCAGCAAGCATGGAGGCATGTAACGCTGGAGTGATGGACAAGACCTTCAGGGAAGGCGATTTGCTACCTGGAGATGCATTAGAAAAGTTTAACATCAAGAGTCTAGAAGTGTGGGCTGTGGGTGGAGAAGAGGTAATCAGAAAGGGCCTCAAGGCAAGGGAAGACTGGCGTGCGCTCACGGATAGTACCATATACCAGGCAAGGGTTATCAAAGACAAGAGCCCACTCGTCAAGGATATCAATTTGCTGGACACGAATCTCTACAAGCATTTGGGTGAAGCTAGGGGGAGGGCCGAGTTTAGGGTGGATGAAAAGCATGGCGGATACGTACTTGATAGGTCGCAGTGAATGTCTGATCCTTGTTCTAGTGCAGACGTTGCGTTTGATAGACGAAACATATATTGTGATGAATTTATTTGAAGCTAAACTCTAGATAAAAATTCTTGAATTCCCCTTCTTGTATCATGATGCTGTAAGTTGTTGACAATTTGTTCCGTCGCAAAACTGTAAGCGTCCTTCAAGTTGTTGCATTGCAGTTGCTTATAAAACATTTTTTTTCCCAGTCGTACCGCAAAGCTCGATTTACTAGATATGCTCGTTGCTAGCTTTATCGTTTCAGAATGCAAATCCCTCTGTGGAACAACTTTATTTATCAATCCGTATGATAAAGCTTCATGAGCAGAAATGAGGTCTCCCGTTAATAACATCTGCATTGCTTGCTTCGGGCCAACGTTTCTTGACAAAGCTACTGCGGGAGTCGAGCAAAACAAGCCCAAGTTGATACCAGACACACCAAACTTTGCTTTCTGATGGTCTCAAGATAGTGAGTTAACGCTGACCCATATGGAGGTGGATTTCACCTGATTAAAACTAGGTATTATAGAGGTTGACTTACATCTGATGCAACAGCAAGATCACATGATGCAACGAGTTGGCAACCAGCTGCTGTTGCTATCCCTTGTACCATTGCTATCACGGGTTGCGGCAAAGTGTTAAGGGACATCATTACTTGGCTGCATTTTTCGAACAATTCATGAGTGTTTGTTTGCACTTCTACCAAATCGTGACCTGAACTATAAGCCTTGCCCGATGCCCCAATGATGAGAACCCTAACAGACTGTATGGAATGAGAAATAATGTTCTGAAGAATGAGTATATTAGATATGCGTAGGAACATTTCAGTGAAATCCCTATCAAAATATTCGAACCTCTTGTTCGGCAATGGTGCTAAGTTGATTTTGGAGAGCATCTAACATTTCCCACGTCAGTATATTGTACTTTTCTGGCTTGTTCAGTGTTAATGTGGTGACTCCTGTAGCACTATCATCAGTTCGCATCAAAACAGTGCCATCGTTACCGTGTACTTCAGAACTCGACGCTGCCGTGCGGGTGAATGTATTCGACTGTCTAGAGCTTCCTTTGACTGCGAAGCCCTTAACTTATACGTACTATGGCTCGAAATCGTCCGTAGCTATTACACACACAAAAATAAAAATAGAAGGTCTAACTTGTGTGTACTAAACGTAGAGGCATCATTTTTTTCACTTAGACATTTTCATCTTTAGGACAAGGTAATGAAAAAAATTAACTACTATAGTAGACAGCTAGTGCTCAAAAATTGCTAAGTACTGACACATTAATTCTTCAACAAAATAGATGAAGGTCCATTTTTGTATGTTCACTTCAATTATTGTGATGTATAGTATTTGACAAAGAGTGCAACAAGCAATTCAACAACCAAGCAGTCAATAGCCAAGGCACATGATATTTAAGTACTCTATGGTATTGTACCTTAAAGTACTCCTTTACCCTTTATGTTTGAGTAGTTTTGGAGGCATGTGTTAGGCCAAGTGCTTGGTAATTTGCAATTGCTAAGCAATTGCAAAACGGGTGAAAAAACTCATTGCAATTCCTCGTCGATTTTTGCACTACCAAGGAATTGCAATTTTTGTGTTTTCAATTCCTCGACAACAGTGGTTTAGCTCGGGATTTCTGCAACGACTCCTTGTTTGGCATCAATACTGTAGTGTGACACGTCTGATCGGCATCAGACGAGTGTCTAACATGTCCGTTTGGCATCAATTTTTCTGTTCGACGGTACTCAACAGTAGTCATTTGTAAAATAACTTGGAAATAACAATTCCTTAGGAATTGTAATACAGATTTAATGTCCTCGTGATTACAATTCCTTAGGAATTTCAATATCGTCCAGGTTTTTTCGCCATTACAATTCCTTGGGAAGAGAACACTGACCCCACATAAGATATTAATTTACGTAGGGATTGGTACAATTAAAAAACCAGTCAGTTGAATGCGTTTTGGCGCCAAATTTGGCTACATCTGCATCCAAACTGACTGGTTTCACAAAATTCAAACGTAATTCGGCCGTGGACAAGGAATTGTTCTGCGTATTCCCGGCAGTTTTGCAATTCGTTGGTAGTGCAAACGTCGACGAGGAATTGCAAAGTGCCCTTTCGAACTGAGGGCAATTGCTTAGCAATTGCAAATTACCAAGCATTTGGCCTAACACATGGACAGTCGGACTCGTGTTATTTTGTTAGCATTTTTTTTGTAGAAATTTCCACGTGAGGTCCTATATTTGTAGCAGAAAAACTACGCCCATATCAGCAGAGCGTGCAACAGTGCGTGCAACCGGGTTAAATCCACGTGTGCGAGCTCTCTCTTTTGCGTTACGACAAAATAGAATCAAGTTAAACTCGCGCGACCTATAAATGTTGAATGCGACCAAATATTGTGAATCATATGGTAATTCAATTCAATATTTATAGGTCCTAACGTTCACAATACAATAAAGATTTTTTATTACCCATAAAAAGATCGTTTTGTCATAATATCACATTTAGTTATAAACGACCAGTAGAAGGTCATACTTTATAACTAATGACACTAAAAATCACTAAGAGTAAAAACTTATTTCACAAAATTTCATTGTAGACAACTTTAGTACATTATTACTTATCACTCTCTCAGAAATATAATGGTAATAATGAATTAATTGAGAGCCCCCCAGCCATGCTCCTAATTGTCTTACTCATGCCCAGGTTCTAGCAAACTGAACAAGTAAACTGCAATTTATTGACTTTGTCGCACCCTTGATACATCATCAGCTGCCATTGTAAACCAATCAGCTCCCCCTGACCATAGAAGGGAAAAATACAGTTCAGTGCAGTATCAGATGAATCATGATTCAGGTCAGCAATAATCCAATAATCTTAATGGCCCCTCTCTCATGAAAGGTGAAATACTTGGCTAGTTTTATCGCTTGTCTCACACTGTATACAGCCATTTGGATTCATATACAGCTTGATAACATGATCAGTCCCACTTGTCAATTAAAGAGATTGAGTGTCCTTGGTCAAGTACCATACAATGTGGGTGCCAATGCATATCCTCAAGCCTCTTGCATCTGAAAACAGGGTGAAGATCAGCAAGACAGGCAACTTTGCCACGTGGAAGATTTTGGTGAGCCAAACTGACGACAAGTGACAACTTTGACATTTTTTACTCATGTGACTACCTTTCACGACCATCTGACGACCCTGATGACTGCGTGTGATGACACTTTGATGACCTGATGACTTTTGGTGAAGACCTTTTGACGACGCTGATGACTTGTGGCGATGACCTTTTGACGACTCTTGTTATGGCTCGTGACTATCTAGTGACGACCCCTTATGACAGCACTGACGACCCACTTGACAACTTGACAACCTTCCACAAATAACTACTCATCCCGTGGGTGAGAGCAAGTGACAAAAAGTATGGCTCCGTGGCGACCATGATGACGGCTAAAAAATCTTATGATGCATCATGTGCTTGTTCAATGATATGCACTTGTCAACTTGAATTATGAAATTAATTATATTATCAGTGCCCTAGTGAAGGGGTTATTCTTTACTTGAAGAGAATAAATACTAAGCTGCTGTAAAAATAAATGTAAAAAGTTAAATCTAACCGTTGTGTCACCTTTTGCCTCTGGCTATCTATATTGTTGCTGTGTGGGGAGAATGAAGATGGTATCTCCACAATGGCTCTACATTAAGTCTGTGTGTTGAGATCACAAACATTGACTGTGACAACAGCAAAAGTGCCATGGTGGTTATTGATGTACAAGGCAAGTGCATGAACTGGGTGGACTTGTTGGCTCACATATCACACAAGAAAGAAATGTACCTTACAGAAGTAGTAACCATATACAATAAGAATCCTATTTTTTCTCAGGCTGAAGTAAGTCAAATTTACTGAAATCAGTATCTGATACAACATGCCTAATAGAATCACAAAAGTTTGGTGTGTGCTGTTAATTGGATGCAGATTCTACTATAGGTATAGGTTGTTAATTGGATGCAGATTCTACTATAGGTAGGTTCAAGCTTGGAAACAACAAAATTATGGTAAGTTAGTTTCTGCTCAAGTAATACTACAAATAAAAACTTCATTTAAGTAATGAAGAAACCATGTATGAAATGTTGGGGATTTTTTTGAAAGTTATCACACTTAAAGTAGAATTTTACAGTTGTCAGGTTCAATGAACATAACAAACTCTAAGTAACTTCTTGCAATATCCATGTGTGCATTAGTGTGTGCATGACTAATTACACACACTTTGTTAGTCAACAAACAACACGTAAGTACACTCACAACATTGTTAAGTCATTGTTTTTAATCATGATGACACTTACAAAATTAGTTTTTACTACTAATGTTAAGGTCTTTGCATTGTAGCTTTGAAATCAGGCCAGATTTTTCTTCATCAAATCCACTCCTCATGCATGGCCCTCCCGTTTCATTGAATTGGATTGGATGACGATGGGAATTCTGTTCTCTTTGCCAAGCTACATCCCCTCCAAAGTATTGCTCTTGCCAAAATCTGTGGTATCTGCAAAATTGTTCAAAAGAAACTTTGATGCACAAGCAGTATATTATGTGCAAAAACAACTGTGTTATTGTACTTATAGGTAGGTAACTATTACATACCTTTACTACAGTACATAACTTGTGAGCGTGACCATTTTTTTTGTACCTTGATTTTTTGCAACCGCGCTACACGAACTACTCAACTACTTGCAGCAACCCCGCTGCTGCACCATCGTCGTTGCCGGCGCCCCGAAGAAAGAATGAGGAGGTGGCGAGAGGCTGCTGATGGCAGCACTCTGCGCCAGCCATTCATTCGTTCTTCGCGTGCTTCGTCTGGCCATCACCTCAACCAAGTGTATGCACTGGGCCTGGGTTCTTCACTCCTCAGCCGGTAACTACGATGCTGGATACAAACAAGTGCTACGCTGTGTGTTGCCAAAGCTACAACGGGGTTAGACTACTTAGTCGACCCCCTACCCCCCCCACAAAGCCTCTTTTTGGGGCTTTTGTGTCGCCCACCATGACTCACGCGTCGTGAGGAATAAGCGGAAGAGCCAAAAAGACTGGGGGGGGGTTTCCCCACCCCACAAGGAAGACAGGTGGACGCTGTATCAGGCGGGCACCTGGAGTCCCTTGTGACCTCCACCATCTCGTCTTGCAATGTTCTCCCCGTCCACATGTGTGTCCGGCTATAGGTATCAAATGGTCTCCACTTGGTTTCCATTGTCATTCCCCGTCAGCCGGACAAGTGCTCCACCACTGCACCCATATATTATTGGAGTGGCGGTAGTGCATCTTCCGGGAGCACATGAAACACCCCACCAGACACATTGACGTACCCTAAACATCGTTTCATAGATTTCGACATTCCCAGTGAAAAACTGGCCAGTTCTTCTCTTATGTATTCTTTGAACGTTTCTCCACGCCACCTCCCCAGCTTCTGTATCTGAGTATCCGTGTATCCATTCAGAGAGAGTGCGTTCACGCCCCAGCCTCGCAAGGAATGTGTGTCCACTCTGGCCAAAGGGACCCCGCGCGTATGAGGGTAATCAAGCGCGCTGGCAGCCACTTTAAGTGCCCGGCTCACATCTTTGTCCGTGACATCACGGCGTACTGCATCGTTGTCCCAATACGCCAACAAATATGTCTTGTACTCACCGCTGGCACGCTGCCGGATATGACAATAGCGACGCCCGAGCGCCCGTACAGGGCAAAGTACCGGATCGCCATTCGCTTCGTGGTTGTTGCAAACTCCCTTGTGTCCATTTTTTTGATTGTCTAGCTTTAGAGTAGCTCCATCCGCTGTTGCAATGGTGCTGTCGGGAGCGTTGCGTGCTACCTGCCGTAAGTGTCCTTGCGCATTCCGCTTGAAGAAAGTAACATCCTCCATCTTAAACTACACGGTCTGTTTAGAGTCGTTCCGACTACCCTTGACGGTGTACTCTCCCACTCTGAGGAGATAGTAAAACACAATTAGCGTTAGATCCCCCACTGCCGTCGCTAGCGCTGACGCCCCTGTTGTACGGCCTTGTTTGACAAGGTATTCTGGTATGTCGACCTCGACTGGCAGTTTTTCATTGTTGGTGGATCCGCCTTGGAAAAACCCTCAACCATCTGGGCTAAGCATGGGAGGAACTCCTTCTGTCCAGCGCCCTTCGTGGGGTCGATCCCGAAGTCCAGGGAAATCGTCTTACCAACGGCCGTGAGCGCCGTAACGACTGTTCCACTTCGGACTTGGCGGCGTCGGCCGTAGCATCCTGCTCGGACTGCTCCAGCAAATCCCATGAGGACCCGGCACTTTTGTTCGTGTGGGGTACCCTGTAAGAAAGGGTCCACTCCCAGAGGGAAGCAGTACGCTCTCCAATTTTGCCATGCAGTTTGCCGGCTGGTGGTAGTCGACGCCACTCGTCCAGCAAAAAATCCTCTGTCCGCAATACGGAAAGAACTCTCGTAAAAGTTTTGGTGGACACCTGGAAGACTGTCCAGGATTGCTGTGCCGGGAGTGGAAACAAGTCGTTAAACATTGTGAGTAGTTCAGCATCATTAGCACAATACCACTTGGGCTCGCTACCGAAGGACCTTGAGGGGATATCTGTCATCATGTTTCGCCGTCTAGCAATATGAAGGGGGGTGAGAGGAGACACCCTGTTCTTTTTCAGGCGCATTGCCAATGCCTGTACGAGGTGCTCAGCCACCCGTGAATGTTTTGATACGAGCCGCCGTACCCAATGTACCGTCGGGGAGTTATCACTGAACAAGGCTACATGATCTGCCGGTTGGAAAGTGCATACCTCTTCCATTACCAGCCACAGCATTAGCAGTCCAGCCATTTCAAGGTCTGAGTTCGTCAGCATCCCCTGCGGGTTTTCCAGGGAGACAAGTCTCTGTTGAATGTCCACTGGCCATTGTACTCTGAAGACAGTGGGTGTGCAGGCCTTTCTCTTGCCCACGATGACTCCGCCCACGCCGTACTTTGACGCGTCTTTAACGCCCACATAGTCTGGCCACTCTGACACCAGCTCCCGGCACGGCGTGGGATCCTCCGTGGCTTCTCGTAGCAACGTCCTGCAGGCCGTGATGGAACTGAGCAGTTCTCTGTTCCTGGCTAGGGAAACCGCCCGGGGGCGTATAGCCAGGACCCGGTTGCATGTGGATAAGAGTCCTTTTCCCGCCGGTATAGCAATGAAGGCATGCCTTAGTTTCGAGACAGTTGATTCGAACTCCGGGAACGGAATAGGTGCGCCGCTTCGTTGTGCTGTGCGGATCCATTTGTGTAAGAGGACCAGGAGGAAGTCCCTTTTTGCCCTATCGAGCTGCATGGTTTTTGTGCCTGGTTTCCCGTCGAATTCGAAGCCCAAGAGGTCATGCCGTAGCGCCCACCGTCCATCCCCCTTACATAGTTTTTTGTACGAGATCGAATCTTCCGTCGGGACTTCATGCGCTGGAAACACATCATGAATCCCTGTTAAGACCGCCGTTGCGACGTGTTCTAATTGTTCCTGCGACGTGGCGATGGCCAATGGAATAAAATCGTCAACATACACGTCCACGAAGTAGCGGAGCTTGTCGTTGGGCTTTCTCTTCGGCAATTGACCCACTTCCATCCCACTCAGAGCCTCTGAACTAAATTTGTGTGGATGTAGGGACCCCAGTGGTCGCTCCACGTATTGGGTGCTCACATCCCTCGCTGTCTCCGACGCCGCACAGAAAAACGGAGGGGACTCCACCCATCCCATTTGTAAAGACGTCGGGACGACTAGCTTCACAGCCTTCCCGGGTCCCTGTGGGAGCACATATGAAAAATTCCATTCCTCCCCTTGTTGGCAGTCAAGTCGCCAAAATCCATCTTTAATATCATACTTTGCTGAAAAAACCTTGTCGTCCTCCGACGCCTCCGCATACGCATGAATAATGCGGAGCAAGGAATGCCCGAGTTGATCGATGGCCCCTGCCGGGGCTTGCAACGTAGTAGAATCATTAACGGATGGCACTCGCTCCCCACTTTGTAACTTCACACCAAATGATAGATCCAGTATTGCCCTGAATTGCTTAGATTTATGCGGTATCATAGCAAGCGGGGACACCTTTAACTGCGCTGGGACTCCTCGCCTCTTCAACTGTTCCCAGTCTACTACCTTGGCGTGTCCCCTCCGTACCTTCTCTTTCACCTCCAACCCGTGTTGCGCGAGTGCCTCCGGCACCAATGCAGACACATGGGGCCCCCGACGGATGGCTTCCTCTATCCACTCCAACTTCCACGGTTGTCCTGTGTTAACGGGACATCCCTGTGTTGCGTATGACAGTAGTGTCTCCGCTGCTGGATGGTGCAAGGCCAGCCCTCTGGGGCACATGTCATTGCGCCATGAGTCCGGTGGGGGTAATGCCGGCCCCAACTGCGGAGCGTTGCCTGTATGGACGGACCAATACGATTGCCGTTTCTGTCCTGCCTCTCGATCACGCCGTCGCCTTTTGTTTTCGATGCGGTGGCGCCCCTTGTTCGTCCCTGTCACCCTGTCTCCTGCGTACAGACGCGGTGGTTGCAATCCGGGGGCATCCATGACGCCTGGGTCCAGCGGTCTCGTACTCGCCCCCATGAGTTGTCCTGCCGGGGCTCCGTCCCCGCGACCTGTTAGGTATCCGACTCCTTCTTGCTGCTGAGCCCATGTTGTGGCCGTCGAGGCATATGCGGCGTGTGCTCCCTGACCTGTAACTGCCCTTTGCTGTCCCTTGTCGGCTTTGACTTGTCCTGCCTCTCCCCGGTCTTTAATCCCCTCACCCCGACACCTTTCTGCTTCCGTACCTGTTGCCGCCTCCTCATGTCCGTCCTGCTTACCTTGACCCCTATATAGCAGCTCTCTCCCACGCGATTCCTTCCACTCTTCCACCGATATCCCGTTCATTGCCAGTTTTCCTTGCTCCGCTCTTACTCCCTCGTCAACCCGTTGCAGTGTATGTCCTGTCAATATCCGTGCCGCTGTCGTCTCAGTTCGACCTGATATCCCCGTCCGAGTCCCCCTGGGTACCGCCCCGTTGTGATGCTTTCCCATCCAGTGGCACCCTTTTGCATCACCCGTTACATGCTGTCATGCGTCTGACTTTGCTTGCTTTTGAGTGCGTGCTGCCGTCTCAGCCCCTTGCCTCCCATGTTTTCCCTGTGTCGGCATCCCACTCCCAATTGAAGATGCTCCTCCACCCATGCGGCCACCCGACCCAACACGGTGGGGCGCAGGGTGTTCGGCCCGCAGGATATAGTCCATTCCTGGCCGGAGAGTGGTGCACAGTTGGTGTGCGAAGTCATTGGGAATCTCTGCCGCCATTGCATGCTGGAATCGGCAATTGCGGTGCCCGCAAATCCCTAGTACGTGATTGTAGCACAAATGATTCTTCCTCTCTTGCTGGTTGATGTATTTATCCAACACTGGGAGGCGTTCCCATGGCACATTCCCAGCGCTCATGATCCTTCCCAACATTACTCGCCCCTGGAATTTTTCATGGAACGGGCGCATGCACTCTCGTATCCACGAGTGCATGTGTCCCAGCCGGGAGTACCACTCTCGGCCTTGGCTCCCCCCACTTGCCCGGCCCGAGCCGCCTTGGAATGGGTTAGGGACCTTAGGGACTGGCATTGTTAGAAGAGGAGGCACTGTTGGCTTGGGTACCCATGCCTCTGGGAAAGTGGATCGATGTATTCCATTCTGGAACCGGACGTTGGAAATGATATCGTCCAAGAGTGAAGTGGGAAAACTTGGCATGGACGCCCCTTTAAAGTCGTCTGGATGTAGACGCTGGTGAAAGAAGCTGCTTTTGTCATCATGGATTGCCCATGTGATTTGATGACAGAGTAGCGGGGTGAACTTCCCTTTCATGGCCGATACTGCTGGGTGCGTCATAACCTGATATACATCAAAGACACGCCTAAAAAAGTCACACTTCTCCCCGTATAAAACTTCGAGGAGCCCCGCGAACATGCCAATGTTAAGTCGGAGGTCGTGGAAGTTATCCGCTGGGGCACGCATGTCCCCTGCTTCAAGTTGGAGTGCTTCACCGAGGGATCGAGTTTTTTTGGTGTCTTTTTCGGCTTGTTCTCTCGTGTGTTCCAGCTCGATTTCAGATGCTGTATTCGGTCTGCACGCAAGGATCGACAGGGACTTAGCTGCCGACTCGAAGGATGGAATTCCTTCCCCCGGATTGGGCTTCATCTCCACCAGCGCTTTGACTGTTTTTTCCCTAAGGAACACCCCTTCATCGAACTCCACATTACGTCGCCGACAAAAAGCCCGTATCCCCTTCATTATGTTGAGGCGGTGGTCCTCTACTTCCTTAGATCCGAGGAGGAGAGGCCATATTGGCGGGACCTCGCTCTCTCGGACTATCCCACACCATCCCATCAATGCGGCCAGTTTATACACTGAAAAATGTGCAGCGTCGCCCTTCTGGCCACTCCCACTCGCTTGGCCTGTTTCTGCCCCCACCGCATGCTTTTCCGATAATCAGTGTACCGCTTCTGCCATCCTTTTGATCGCCTCTGCGCTCTGGCCTAAGGACATTGTTTGTCCAGGGTGAGTGCGGGTCGATGCGGTGTCCTTACGTCCTAGCGTGGCGCTCAGCCGGTGATAGGCCCAGTAGGCAAACCTCTCATCATCTGAATGCACCGCGTTCACCTTGAGTTGGACAGCCGGCGTGCACCGAGTCGGTGTCATCGTCTGGCCCGCTGCCAAGCACCATTCTCGAATGACATCGGAGTTATCCAGTGTGACTCCCGCCGCGTCGTCTGCGATCAGTCGTTCGACCTCTCCATGTAGCTCCCAGGGTGTACACTTCCCGCTAATCACGAACTTTCCTAACACGCTTGGGAGGTAAAGGAGCCGTGGAAGATGTACGCTCTGTCGTAGTGCATCATCCCCTGGTACCCAGCAAGTCTTCGTGTTCTCGGCTCCCTCATAGAAACCCTTTGCCTTTTCTTTTTCCAAACATACCGTGACTTCACCCCACCGCCATGCAGTTTGAACCGGAAGGATCACCGGGTAGGGTTCCCGGTATTGCGTGCGGTCCCCAACAAAGCCAAACGTTTTGTTGTTGACATCTACTCCTGCCTCAATGTCAAAAAATCGTGCTATCGAGTGCATAACTTGCAAGAACGGCGACTCCTCCGTCATGTATACAAAGACGTGCAGCTGTGGCCCGCCCGCCAGTACTTCATCGCGAAAACGATCTGATACCGACGTTGTTGGCCCGGCTCGCTGTTGCCAGGCTAACTCCTTAACCGTTTGGGCCGGCGAGATCTGCCTGCTGCTTAACTGTCGTAGCGCAGACGCGATTCCCGTCATCGCGCTTGTTTCCTGTGCCCTTTCAACAGATGATTCCCCTTGCCACGGTGTACCCGGCGTCCTCGGCGAGCCGAGGTGTGGTCTCTCCGTGGCCCCTATGGCTACGTCTTCATCTCGAAGCCATTCTGCTCGTGCGATGCCAAGCCCCGTTGGCGTTGCTGGTTCTTCCACCGTTTCGCCCGTCGCCGCACCTGCTTGGGCTTGGGTGACAGCGTGGAAAGTGAGTTCGGACGCCGCCGTCCAAAGTTGTTCCTCTTGAGGGTCTTCGTGCGGCATCGCCGCCGTCGCATCCTGCAACGGCGTGGTCGTGCCTGTTGTTCCGCCCGCCGCTGCCACCGCGCTCATGAAGAAATCTCCAAATCCGCTCATGTTCCTATATCGCGCTTGTGTTGTTGAGGCTTTCCTCGGTGACTTGTTTGTCGGCACGTCGATGCGCTGACAAAAACTACTCAACTACTTGCAGCAACCCTGCTGCTGCACCATCGTCGTTGCCGGCGCCCCGAAGAAAGAATGAGGAGGTGGCGAGAGGCTGCTGATGGCAGCACTCTGCGCCAGCCATTCATTCGTTCTTCGCATGCTTCGTCTGGCCATCACCTCAATGAAATCGTTCAACAGCTTCACAAACCTATGTTGCAAAAATACTACGTTAAATATTGAAGTATATTATTTTACATGAAAAGGAATTAATATTAAATCTCATAGCAAACAAAATCCATTCACTGGTCAGTCGGTTGCGTGAATGAGACATCACATCTAAACTGAGAAAGATAAAAAATGGCAAGGAATTCCCACGAGGAATTTACAACATCTGTTGCAAACTTCCGATAATACGCGTGTATCATGTCTTTTGGTATAAGTTCTGACCCTAATGACCTGCATGTACATGGGAATGACTACGAAAAAAATAATTCTCATCTTGTGGAATTTTCAGAATAATATGATAATTATTTATCAAGAATGGAGTAGGTACTATACCCAATTGTATCCTAAATGTGCTTACTAATAATCTCAATGTACAAGTATCTAGAAAAGGTTAAGCCTCATACAAACGACTCTAGATGTACTCAGGAGGGTGTATGTCTTTCCGGGTGAAGCGAAGCAGTGTAAATAGATACATACCTACGTACCTCACAAAGGTATTGAAATATCATACCACATCATCGCACATGCATGTACAATGGAATGGGTTGCAAAAGGACACTGGCGCAGAAATCCGAGTAATTAATTTCACCCATCGACAGCCCTACAAGTATAGTATTGTACGTAAAGTCTAAAATGATTGGAAAGAACTCATTCGTGTGTTCTTCATTTCTGTACGTACAGTACCTACTATACCATATATAAAAGATACGTACCACATTTCTTTCCCGTAGTTCCAATACCAATTCCTATGACAATTTCACGTTGGCGATCTGTGCGCAGGACTCGTTTATAAATTACCTTTGACTCTACAGGGAAAAGCCAATCTCCTAAAAGAAAACTAATCTCCCAAAAGAAAACCAGATACCTTATCATTTGAACGGAGGAATAGTACGAAACATTGTAAAAGCCAAAAGAAAACCAATTATCCAAAAGAAAACCAATCCCCAATTAATTTGCCGACGCCAATAGGTAGATCCATTATTTAAGCCTTTGAGCGAGTTGGAGACTTTCTTGAGAAGAAATTATCAAGATTAGATCGATTCTTTTCTGAGAATAGATCTAAACAAATTATAGTCTAGGACCTGAAAACATTGTTTAGGAATAATCAAAGATCCTAGGTATTCTAAGTATGAAGTAGATTTTATAAGCTAGATCATAATTTCTTCTCTAGCCATTTCTCTTTTCTAAATCGTCCAGTCTAGATTGAACATATTTTGAGAATCTATTTCAGCATTCTAACGTAATCTGTTTTGATTCTAATATTCTAGGTTCAATTTTTGTTTTTGTTTTCTACATTAGCTCTAGATGGTATCCATTCTTGTTTGTGCATCGCCGATCAGTCGTGCATAATAAATATATTATTAACTTGTATGTTACGTACGGTATGATACCTTACCATAGGAATAGTATGGTACAATTCCTACTCATGAGTTCTTGCTTTTAGGCAAGAGGGAACATAGATAGTTTTTGGAGAATAATCAATTTTCCCCGTGTTCCCTGAACCCCAACTAGATCCCTTGAGATTTTTTCACTTTTTTTCGAAAATTTTGCGACAAAAGCTATATATAATTATATGCTAATTTATATGAACTGTAGAAATGTTTTTGAAGCAGGATGGTGCGCCTGTCAATCATTCGTTTCTTACAATGTTCAACTGAGCTTATTTAATTTATTTACGAATGTCGACAGCTTCTCGAGGAATTTGAGGAAGCTCGACAACTTTCTCAAAATCAGTCGTGCGTCAGTGTCACATCTGTCAAAAAAATAACTTTGTCATTTTAAAGGTTGACTTTTGTTATTCTGTCAAACTGTTATTAACCCTCTTAGTGAGAAATGCCCTAAACAGGCTTTACTATGGACCAAAAAACTCCTAGTACAGCCTATACTAAGCAATGTTTTCGTTCATAGTATGCCGTTTTTAGGCATTTTGGAGGATGCGAGCTCCGATTTCCACCTCACGCACTCTGTCATTTCACATTCACTGTTTCCACAGCATCCACCCCAATTATTCCTCGTCACCTTCATTCCACTTCCTGCTAATCGTTTTTTCCTTGATTTCATTATGCTTTGCCACCACAATCCCTGCAAGGTGATCGTGTTTGGGACAATGTTTGAAGGGGAGTTGTCTGTCGTCAAGGAATCTCTTGACCCATCCAAGAAACGGAACCACCAGTATCGGAGATTTATTGCTGCTGAACACGGAATTCTAGGACATCATGTTCGCATCCGCATTCCCGACTGCATCATTGCGTTCATTCGTAGTCTCATCCCCAGTCCAGATAACTGCTACACAGGCCATCATGACGTTGATGAGGATGGTGTTGAACATGACCCAAACAACAAATCTTTTGATAATGTATCTCCCGACTCCAACTCACTTGGAACAATTGATTTTGCTCACGGGGAAGCCATAAAAATCACCATAACATTCGACAATAATAAGTTTGATCTTGCTCACATTCCCAATTTCATTTCAAAATTGCCAATGCGTGGATGGAACATTACTTTTTGTGGTGATTATTATACTGAGGCAAATCTACTCTGTGATTCTGAGGATATGTTTCGTTCAGCATTTGTACTTGTTCGCTGTGTGACAGAGAGTGATCAATACACCAGCGTGATTACTGCAAAGGTTGACAGCTGAAGTTGTCTAATCAGAAAATATACTTCTAATCTGAAAATATAACGACTACCATGTATACCATTGTTACTATTGTAAAGGTTGATGGCTGAAGTGGATGAACATGAAAATATAATTACTATAATTCCTTATTCTTCTTGTTCATCTACTTCTTGAGCTTCCGCTGTTGACTTAGCTCCCTTCACTCTGGAAACTGCATTTAGTCCGTACTCATTTCTCAACCGAATGTAAAGAGGGTGCGACGTATTCACATTGTACGCATGTGGTAATTTTTTCCTTTCATTTCCATTGTCATCATCACTCTCGCCACTATGTTCAACGTCACTTTCCATGTCATTTCTTGTGCATGACTGCGCCCGACCTAACATAGTCTTAGGACGGTGAAATTTGTCATCGTAGTTGTCGTGGGGAGTGGTGGCATCTCATTGTCTAGGTCAACACTCGGCTCAATTTCTTGATGGGGACACAGCATCTCTTCCTAAGGCAGATTGACACCTAAATCTGGTGCTGGAAGTGCGTTCTCAGGGGGATCTTTTGCCCTTGGCGGTGAGGAGATTGAGCTTGGTAGAGAAGATTCATTGTCGGAAAAGGTCATCGTGAAAAATGCTGCTTACCGAGTTTCCTTATAGGGTTGTGAGGGTGCATCTAGCGCGATTTTTCGCGAGGAATTCAATGGTGGCATCAGTTGTTGCTGAAAACGACCAGAACCTATAAGAGTTGAAAACGAGGGCTATACTTTGGTCGTTTTGACACAAGTGACTGTACTTGGGTTAAATTGACCATAGTACCGGGAAGAGGGTTAATCGGTCAGAACCTTTCACAGATCAGTAATCATTTAATTTATACGACAATATCAATGATTTCATCAATAACTTTGTCATTTTAAAGGTTGTCAGTTGTTAAACTGTCAAACTGTTATTAATCGGTCAGTACCTCTTACACGTTTGACTATCATTTTTGAAATTTCGACACACATCATGCCGGCCTGACTGGTCCATTATTTGCTCTCAACGACAAGGTCTCTTTGACAAGACTGGCTATCATAAGCCCTGGATTTCTACAATTAGCGGCGGGAAATTTTTCCGGTTCTTGTAAGTACGATTTTCAAATCTTTCCTACGTCTCAGTTTAGTTCTACAAACTCTTTTACAAACTAATCAATAGTTTTGTAACTCCAATCCCTCACCTCCGTTCCACGTATCGTACTCTCAAGAGGAGAAGAACAACTTGGAATGAACTGCTGTTTTTCGTGGAAAGTATCATACTCGGGGTTCAGGGAACACCAGGAAAATGGATTATTTTCTAAAAGATATCCCCTCGTGCATAAAAGCAAGAAGTAATGGTTAGGAATAGTACTATACTGTTAGTTTGGGAAGGTATTATAGCATACGTAGAATTCCAGTTAATAATATGGTACTATTTATCATGCGCGACTGATTGGTGATGCACTTATGAGAATGGATACCATCTACATCTAATGTAGAAAACTAAATAAAAATCGAACGTAGAATATTAGAATCTAAACAGACTTCGTTTTAAATCTTAAATAGATTTTCAAAATCTGTTAGATCTAGAGTGGACGATTTCGAAAAACGAAATGACTAGTTAAGAAATAAAGATCTACCTTAGAAATCTACTTCATACTTAGAAAATCTACGCTCTTAGATTATTCCTAAACTATGTTTTAAGGTCCTAGACTATGGTTGATTTAGATCTATTCTTAGAAAAGAATCCATCTAATCTTGAGAAGTCCTTCTCAAGAAAGTCTCCAACTTGCCCAAAGGCTTAAATAATGTAAGTACCTATAGACGTTGGCAAATTGATTGGGGATTGGTTTTCTTTTGGAGAAATGGTTTTCTTTTGGCTTTTACACTTTTTGGCAGTGGTTATATGGAGCCCCCTGGGTTCGTCTGACGAAACCAAGTTAGTTAGGTGTTTCGTCTGACGAAACGTATCAAGGGTATGTTCAAATACAGACGTGAATATAAGATAAAAGGTATCCCATTTTGCTTCCAATCTGACCGGAGATCGTTTTAACTAAACTTACGAAATAACATTTATTATCTATATATTTAAAAAACACTGAGCTTTCCAGGTGTGCTAAGGCTATGCGGTAAAGGTTGTCATTGTATCACCTCTGGGCAGGGGTTCAATTCCTTCTTTTGTCATTTTACAGATGCATGGTTTCGTCTTACGAAACCATGTATACTAGTGTAAGCATGCAAATTTTTCATTTCTCTAAGACTTTCGATTGCCTTACAAAGCCATGTTTACTAGTGTAAGCATGCAAATTTTTTATTTCTGTAAGACTTTTGATTTCGTCTTACGAAACCTCTAAGACTTTTTGGTGATTTCGTCTGACGAAATGTGTTTTCGATTTGAATTTGTTTTTAAATCTAGTGGATACCTTTTCTTGAAAATGGTGTCAGTTGGACATCTAACTGACACCTAACTGACAAAAATGCTTCGTCTGACGAAGTGGTTTGTTTCGTCTGACAAACCCAGGGGGCTCCATATAACCGACCCCATTCCTTTGTTGAAATGAAAAGGTATCCGGTTTTCTTTTGGGTGATGAGTTTTCTTTTTGGAGATTAGCTTTTCCGTTCAATGTCAAAGGTTTCTTAAAAACCAGTCCTTTGCATGGATTGCCAATGTCGTCAAAAGGAATTAGTATATGAGAACAATGTGAGTCTAATGTGTTGCAAATCTATGGTACTGTAGGTACCATACTGTTAGTATAGTTATATGGAAGGCACAAATGAGTTCTTTCACATAACATTTAGTGTGTACATATCATACGTGTAGAGCTCTATCATAAATATAAGTTTTAAAGTGATGAAATTAATTACTCCCATTTCTGTTCCAGTGTCCTTTCTCAACACCATTGCACATGCGTGAGGGATACGATAGTACCATACAATAAGTTATGAGGTAGGTAGGTTTCTGTTTTTTACACTGCTTCACCCCGCAAGACATATGCCCTCGTGAGATCATCAAGTAATACGTACTAGGCTTCTCGTTTTCTACATACGTACTTGTACATGGAGATATTGTGTATTAAAGTATTGTACTTTCGGGTATAGCACCTACTCCGTTCTTGATAATACTTATCGTCGAAACAATAATTGTAGTTCCCTTAACCCCCTCATCACTTTTTGAATTTCACGAAGGTCAATCAAGAAACGTATTTTGTACTGATGATTAGCTCTTGTACGTCTGATGAGAAAAGTACTTTTTCAAAGATTGGTACATTCACGTACTGAATTTTGAAAATGTACCGATTTCTAAAATTGCGATACATGTTAGTGGTACATTTTGAAATATTGAAACATTATACTGTAGGAACTAATACAATTTGTATGAGAAATAAGAAATCGGTACATTTTCAAAGATTGGTACATTTTGGTACGGATCTTTGAAAATGTACCGATCTTGCAAAATGTACTTTTCGATGAATCAGTACATTTTGAAAGATTGGCACATTTTGGTACGAATCTGAGAAAGGGGCTTAATGGCTATGTCTTCCTGCGGTTGTCTATGATGTGTCAACAAAATACAAGCGATAAAGCTGGCAGGGATATGCAACGCCCCTGGGTCGGACTCGCATTCTTGTAGAACGTCTCAAAAATCCTTCTTAAGCAATCCTGCTAATTTTTGTATGAGTAATAGTATTAGGACTAACGTACATACTTTCCCTAAAGTCCTTACCCCAGCTTTTGGCTTTACATATCCACCCTTACAGCTCTGCCCAAAAGGGGAACCAGTCAATGGAACCAGTCAACCAATATACAGCAATAAATACTGTAATTGTCAGGAGTCAAGCAAAAAGCAAATGACTGTAGATACCTTTAAATTTGTGAGTGACATATCTTTTCTGCATTTACAAACGTATTAGAATTACAATCACAAGACTCGCGGATTAGATTTGGCAGGAAATCCTCTCCACCCACCCACTTGTTGGGCTTTTGGAATTGGGGACATATCTCTCTGCTGGCTGATTTGGAAGTCCAATTGGATTTCAAAACAGAAAATTTGATTGGTTGACCAATTGGCGGTTATGAAGACAAAATTATCACCCCATCCGGTCAAGACACCCAGGCAGCAAAATTTCTGTTGTTTCCATCATGCATTACATATGATGGAAAACATCAAGACCAACAAATTGTGAAAATAGACTTAGTTAACCTTTGATGCAGTGCAAAAAACTATTTGTTGTTGATTGAAGTAACTGAAACTGTGCGTAAACCTGTTGTAGTGCATGTATTTCTTCATACCTATGTTCATTCACAAGATAGATTGTGCAAAAAACCTACACCACCTGCAGAGCACTAGCAATTGCTAAGTATGCTTGAACTTAATTTTTCAAGGACTCCCAGCAAGTTTTCATCATTGTGAAATTAGCTAGTGACCCAATACCTGCTGTCCCTCGGAGTAGCTCATAGCTCCCAAGCTCTCTGAAAGCATCTTTCATGGATCACTTTAAGGGAAATACAAGTTTGATTAAATAAAATTACGAAATGACATGCGTATATCACAGTGATTTCACCATACTAGTCATACTAGTCATTCAATTCAAATATCTCAACATTTTGACTAGACTTGAAAGAAATTGTTCTTTATTCTGATTTAACATTGCTAATTCAAATTGTAATAAGTTGGCCAATATCATTTCCTCAAATCCTCCACCTTTGTCATCTGTCCTGTTTCACTACTCTCTCCCACCACAATGGGGACTAGCAACAACCGTGTCTGCTATCAACAGCCTTGATAGCATTTCAGGAACCAAAACACAAATGATTTTCATAAGTTTTTCAGCACCGACAAAACAAATAATGTGGCAAACAGGAACAACTGAAAGGATCATCTCTTCATTTTCTGCTTCTGGTTGCTTTGTTTGGTTGAGAAGAGTCAAGAGGCAGCTCCAATCTGAGTTAAGGGATAGATTATGGCTAATTGCATGGATGACACGGAGATTTCATTTAAAAAGTTTAGCTGCAGCTGTCAAAACAACAGGATAAGAAGAACCAAATAAAAAAGTCACCTCCTCTTTGCAGCCGCTCCTAGCAACTGTTATTGACATAGGAAGTGGGAAGGAGGCAACTTCAACTTCAGTCAGTGGGCTGAAAGTCTGGCTGTTGAATTACTTTTACTTCAAGAAATTGGGAGAAGTTGAAATTGATTTTAAAAAGGAACCAAATGCTGGATGCAGTTGTTGACAAGGGGGGAGGTGGGAGGCAGCTCCAACTTAACTAATGAAGCTGAGTGGTGATGGATTCTCTGGAGGGTACATAGCATTTTTATTGAAATAACTTATACAGCAGATTACAATGGTTTGAGAGAGAAACTGATGAATAACTCATCTGCTCTTCTCTTCCACTACTGGCTGCTGCTGTTGGCATGGGGAGTTGGTGGGTGGGATGTTCAACTTCAGACTGTCCAAAGAGTTGTGGCGATTCCTTTCGATGCAAGTATTTAATAGGAGGAAATCTCATTGAGAAGCTGATCTAAACATTGGTAAAAATGGGAAGATCTAAAACTCCCCTTGACATTGTAACAGCTGCTAGCTGCTGTCATTGATATAAAAGGAGAGGGTGTGGCTTATTAACATCAGCCTGTGGACCGAGTATGAAGAATTCTGTGGAGGAACGGCAAGTATTTAATTGGAAGAAATTTAATTGAGAAGCTTTTCAAAACATTGGTTCATCATGGGATGGAAACCGCATCTCACCTACCCTAATAACCTGATGCTTGATGTTGTCGTTGGAGTGAAGGGGGGTGGGTTTGGATTTACATAGTAAGCCATGGGCTGAGGTGTGAAAACATTGGGAAATCCTGTAACTTATCTTTAGTTTGTAGCCACTGGTCACTGTATGTATTATCAGTGGCCCAATGGCGGTGGGTAGATTCAGTCTTCATGTGGGCAGATCCAATGAAAGGCAGTGAGCATGTACCTTCTGAATTGAAGTTTTTTTACAAATAACCTAATTGCTCACAGCCCTGGATTGCTTATATTTTGAAAGCAGCTGGGCAATTGTGTTCATGGATTTAGATTTGATCTGATGGCTGAGTTGGGCTCTGTTTTACACCTATGCTACCAACTCATTGTACAAATGGTTTGCCTTTTAAATGCCCTCCACCTACTGAACTCTCACCCCAAAATAACCAACTATATCTCCTAGCGTGGATAACCATTTTTTGAGGTAGGCTAATGATACTTTCATTAACATGAATTTTAGGACAAACTGCCTGAGCATCAGTATAGTTAGCCATGGTCAAATGAAATGAAAGATCTTGTCTTTACCTTTTCAGCGGTACCCAGATGAGTGTCTAGCTCCTTTGGAAGCATAAGAATTAGCCATTTCAGTGCAAGCACTGCTGATGAAGTTGGGCACCATTTTCTCACTTCACCATTCAGTGGCATTGTGCTCAACCACAACCCATCTAATCCACCTCTAATGGTATGCATCTCTTATCCCAACCCACCAAAGAGGTGATTTGTAACATTTGAGGGGGAATCCTTGTTGTGATTGCTAGTTTTATTGAGTCCCAATTGTCAGATTTTTACAGAAACTGCGATGACGCTTGTACAATGCTGTAAATTGGTAGTTTCAAGAGCTGGCTACAGTGTTCTACTGGCTCTGATGGATTTTCATGGAAGCTCTCATCCACAGATGGCGCTCTAGATATAAACTTTTATCCAACATTGCTTTAAAAGAAGGGTACTATGCACTTCATCAGAACACCATCAATTCTGGAAAACACGGTCAAGAACCACATGGAACACACACATATTGGCCACTGTATTTTTCAAGGACAAGTACAAATCCAATGATCCCTCCTGTTGTGCCATTGCTGCGGCAGCAGCAGCTAGCCTTTCCCAAAGAACAAACAACAATAGCAAGGCACACCACCTTGGTAAAACAAACTTCCAAGATGTCCCAGGCCTCAAGCAAATCTAACAGGCCGTCACAACCTATAAAATAGCATTTTTATAATCATTACCTATCCGGGCCTTAATGCATGGATTTGTATGTATAAAAGTGAAAAGTTAAAGATCTGTTGCAAAGTAGTGGTCAAAAGTTGACTACTTGAACCAATCCAAGGTTCAAGAATCACTCAAATGCATCAAAGTAGGCTTCCTTCTGGACAGGGCTTCTCAGTTCACAGTATTGTCCTTGCTGTGGGTTGCGGAGTGAAAAAGCCAGACCAAATTTTTGGCATTTTCTAGAATTTTAGTACTGCTTCCTTTATAAAAGGATAATGCAAATGTTATGCTAAGTTTGCACCAATCATGTGATGAATGCTCTGTCAACTATCATTGCTGATAAACACACTACAGCAGCATAGCTATAGAATATGGTTTTATTGTTGCACATCCTTTCATTTTCGTAGATTATGCATGTGATTTTTCGCAGTTGTTTTCGTCAGCACTGCTGGTTCACTAATTGTAACACTGATATGGTTCACATTCATTTTTAACACTTCTATATCCCTCACTCAACATCCGCACATGCTCAAGAATTAGAGTTTATCCTACAGTGTCAATCCTGTTAATCAATCAGACATGAACTACAAAGGCAGGGAGTCTCCATTGTGTGATTCATCTCTTTTACAACAGCTATATGGGTATACCAATAGTGAAAGGAAATATACAATAATTTTTTTACTGGTAGGAAATTGGCTTTACTGGCATACATCCATTGCTAAAACAACTAGATGTCAACTCGCTGACAATTTTCTCACGGTTCCGAATTTCAGTGTCTCCTGCTCATGTCACTCAGAGACTTGAAGTAAGATTCATCTTGTCCACTCAAACCAACAGGGTTGGTGCTAATTCTTCCAGTATACAATACTCCAACCCAGGTTTTACCTGGGTTGCAGATAAATATTAGGACTACTCCATTTGTAAAAAAGTTATGCACTGTTTTGTGCCAACCCAGGGGTATGAAAGAAAAGATTTTTTGTAATCTCTCTGCCCAAGCTTGATTCCAACATGGACTGAAATGTGACATAATACCCCTGTGGACAACAGTAACACTGTGACATCTCATTTAGCAATGAACAGACCCAAAACAGTGGTTCCTTGCAGACCAGACTTACAAATAGGTTTCCCTATATTTAGGTCAACCTAGAAACCTTAGGTTAGGTTTGTACATTTGGCCAAACCTATAGACCTCTGACCTAAATGCAAACCTAACCTAAGTGGTATATTAGGTTTCAGGAGCAAACCTAAGCTAAACCTAAAACTTCAAATTTCCAAACCTTGGGTCCTAGACCTAACTAAACCATAGGTCGAACCTAAATCACCTTAGGTCAGGCAAAAAGGTACCTTCTAATTAGACTGAAGTGGACTGTGAGTCATTATTCAGCCAAGCAGGTTTCATGTCTCATCCGCGAAGAGCACATACAAACATACACACATACGAACGGCTGGTGATTGAAAAACACCGCTTACAGAGGATATATTGTCATGTGCCATCTGTGTACCGGCTCTATATGGAAAGGCATAAGAGTGACAAATGGGATGAGAAGGATAATCGCAAAGATGAAAGGTTCTTGGAGATAGAAAAGGAGATCTGGAAAGAAATGTTTTCTCATCATAACGAGGAGCTAATGTAAAATGAATTGGAAGAGGATAGTGGTAATGAAGAAGGAGAGGGTGAGGGGGAGGATAATGATGATGACAGCAGTATTAGTATCAGTAGTGGGGGTGACATATGAGATTATTCATGATCATTACTGCATTAACTTTGATAAATACTATGTATGTTATATTGAACTCTTATAATATTATTATAGTATGTATAAGCAGTATATTAATATTATGCTGTCTCAAAATGCTTGAAAAATAACTTGAAAAAAAACTGACCTAACTACTGACCTAAGCCTCAAACCTATAGGTCAGCCTTAGGTTTCTTAGGTTTTTAGGGGTTTTCAGAAATCCTAAACCTAACTTAGTTCAGAGGAGGTCACAAAAACCTAATCTATAGGTTAGGTCAGTCCTTGTAGGGTCAAACCTAACCTAAGCACTTAGGACTGACCTATTTCTAAGTCTGTTGCAGACTCGGTAGAATTCACAACCAATGATGCAGTGGAATCAGCATTTAACAACACTATGCTATTGATGATGCAGTGTAGGATCAAGAAGGAGATCAGTTGACCTCTTCAGACTGTACATGGACTACGTCAGTTGACGGTGATGATTCTGATGATGATTCAGACTTGATTATGGCGGTTCATTATGGCAGAAAGTTGAGTTGAAGGGATCTGATTTTTGCATCTCATTCAACAAGGTAGATTCTGATGTAGAGTATGGTTAGAAAAAAGAAGTGAAGGAAGTAAAGAAGCATGACCATGAGTTCGAAAAATCAGGTGACTACTCTTGAATTAAAGATGTCACAAATACACTATACACTAGTGACATGCTTTTTTGTGTCTTATCTGTTCAAAACAAGCCAACCAAAAGAAAAAGACCACCAACTTCTCATATGATGAATCCGAGCTCCGTTCGAGCCAGTGCTTGTACTCTGATAGTGATAGTACCTAGTCCGGCATTATACTTACTATCCTCAACCTATATACTCCCCGGAGGATGATTTCAAAAATGTCTCGCTCCGTCCACATTTTTGTCCCCGTAAACAGGGTGCCGTATGATCCGAAAACAGGTATCATCGTATAACATAATTATCTGGGTTTCGGATCGTTATTCAGAATACATTGTTTATTATTTTGTAATGGTTGCGGTTATTGTTGGTTAGTGAGTGATATTCTGATTGTAACTCGGGTGGATGACCAGGTATACGACATCGTCGATAGAGACAGGTATTCAAAATTGTGTTATATTGGTTGCGTATATAGGATAGTGAGTAATATTCCAATCGTAATTCAGGTGGATGACCAGATATATGACATCGTCTATAGAGAGTAGTATTAAAAAATGTGTTTTATTGGATGAGTATATAAGTCAATTTTCTGTATAATATAAGTCATCCGTTATTTGGGTGTAGAATAGTTGTGTGCTATGTTGGGTGGTGACAATTGATTGATATGAACTATATTTGATTCATTGTTTATGATGAGGGGAGTTGGTATAATATAATAACCCATTCAAGGTATCGTTTCAATTCTGCATTGCATTGTGTCTTCTTTGAAGCAGAGTACGCTCCGCGCGTTCGGCTCTTTTCATGAATTGAACTAATTCTTCCTTTGGTTTAAATGACTGTTCCATGTCGATTGGTTGGAATAAAAGCAGGCCTTTGAGAGTTCTTACTCTCAATAGAACTATATATTCCCAGTTTTGGAAGCATATGTTGTTTCTTAGTTTTGGCCATGATGAAACAATGACTATGTCTTTCAATCTCCCTTGTAACTTGTGTCCTGTTGATGATGTGTTTATGTTGACAGGGAACATTGTCATGTGACATCTAAATGTTTCTTTTATGAGTTGGTGCTACGGTGACAGACACTTCATGTTGTTCTGGTGGTATGTTGAACTGTCTCTAATTTTGTTTGAATTGCAGAGGATGCTGTAGTGTGTTAAACTGTTCTCTGTTTATGTTTTTGTCAAGGTCGTCGATTTCGTGTATCAAATTTGTGATTTCATCTGAGTCATCCGCCTGTCAACCATTCAACATCCCTTATATTTATACTCCAGACTTTGCTTCCATACATTTCACGCCAGCTGTGTGTTGTTACACCTTGCTTGATCATTACAGAAATAAGAGTACAAACAGTTCCATTCCCGTGTGGTGGATTTTCTTTCATTTTTTCATTTGACATAACACATATTAGGTTGATTCCTGTGTATAGACACAGAGCTGGGCCCGCATGTTTATGTGGACCGTACTTAATGTTGGCATCTCCACATGTAGTTAGTATGCGATGACAACGGGTGTTTGTAACTTTCAAAGTGGAAGCTTTTTTCTTCTCCGATGTTTGGAAATCACTCTCGATGACAATTGTATGTTTGGGTGGAAGCTTGTTTCCCAAAGCAGTTGGGTGGGTATTTAGGACATGTTGTTTAAAAATTCCTGCCAAAATGGCATTCCGCCCTTATTTTTTGGACATGCATAACTCCAATCGATGTTTGATGGGATATTTTTTGGGATGTCAACATCTGTTCTGGTTACAACTTGTTTGTTGATGGTGTTGCAATCCTTGTGTGTGAGTTCCCCTCTCCAGAAACATTTAAGTAATTTACCAAATTCCGGATCATCCTTGAAGCGATGTTCATTGTTGAGAATGATTATTCCTGTCAGGATACTCTCAAAGAACTGTTTCAAATTTCTCGAGTACAACAATTCGTGATCGTTTCCTTATGTCAAGCAGGACAAAAATATTAATTCCCATGTGATGATCAGAGATCGATCCCGTAATTAAAGGTAACAGTTCCCAAAACCCACTCAACATCAAATCAATCAGAACACGAAGTTTGTTGTACACTTGTTCTAGGTGTCATTTCTCTCTAGCTCTAGAGAGAGAAAGAGAGAGAGCTAACATCCTGATGAGGGGGAACGAATAGAGGGAATAAGTTTGCATTTCCCATCATTATCACTATGAATTTTTGTATGCCACCAAACCACTTCGTTGAAGCCGCTCAACTCATCCTTAGGCTGAATATTGCCTGCCTTGATGGTATAAGAGATTAACGAAGATGGATGGCATGTTTTGGAGCAACGTCCAATGTAATGGCTGATATTTGGACAAGGATTGACCCAGAAAGTACGATGCCTGCCGGTGTCCATCCTAAACACATGACGTGGATGTTATATTTTCTGAAGCTCTACAACTCAGAAGCAGTAAATGGAAAGATCGTAGGTGGCGTCGACAAAAAGACATTTCGGAAGTGGACATGGCTTTTTATTGAAGCAACTTTGTACCTAGAGTATCCAGTGGTAAGACACACTGCTGCTCATTCACAGCTGTTTCCTGTTATTTTAAACTATGTCCGCTGCTCCTCTTTGCTATAAGATATCATGGGATAATAGAAAAAGTGGCAACAAGGGATGCCCTGCAAGGCTGACAGTAGACGGGACTGACATGCCCGTACAGCATCGGTTTGATCCAAAATATCTGTCTCATAAGTTTAATAGCAATGGCCTAAAATATGAGCTTGGTGTTTGCATTCAAACAGGAAATACAGTATGGATAAATGGGCCATTCCGCACGGGTTTCCTTGATATTGACATTTGTCAACAAGCTCTTAGGACTTTAGGGAATGTATGTACGCAAGTACTCATACACGGACTCATGCAAAAAGAGGCATCTGCATCACGTATGGTACGTGTTATGATGCCATTTATAAAGGACCCACCATATCATATGAAATTTTGGCTGAAGTAAAGAAGGTTCCCACCACGTCACATTGATTAGACGAACAACCCTTTTTTGTTTATGCCTTTTTCTCCGAATCGGATCGAAACAGGAAATGGGCGATGACTTTGTACTTTGTACATTCCAATGTACTTTGTACTTTCGGATGTACTTTGTACTTTCGGATGTACTTTGTACTTTCAGTTTTGAAAGTACAAAGTACATCCGAAAGTACATGACTATGTGGGAATCAATATATTTTATATGGGAAATAATAAAAAGTACAAAGTACATCCGAAAGTACATTCTTGTACTTTCGGATGTACTCTGTACTTTCGGATGTACTCTGTACTTTCAATTGTACTCTGTACTTTCAAATGTACGTTAAAGGGTACAAGATGCACGTTAAAGAGTACAAGATGTACGTTAAAAGAATGTACAAAAACATGATTTAACTTTCTCAAAAATCAAAAAACACGTAACTAGAGGAAGCGAATAGCTTTCTCTTCTGCATATAACTCACTTTTTGGCAACCCCACCTACAACATGCCTCCACAGCTGTTTAAAATACATACTTTTAGTTTTTATTGAAAGTATCAAATTGGTCTGTTTTCATTTTCGATGTAAATTTCCCTTAAGTCCTTATAGGGGCACTGGATGAGGACGAGGTTGTTGAAGCGGATGGGGGGTATCAAGGAGAGCCTCATTACCTGCGAACTCCAAAGGATGCAAAGGATAGGGAGGAATGGCGTATGAAGACCAATGTGCGATCACGTCATGAAACAGCAAACAAACGATTGAAAATATTTGAGATACTCAGGAAGCAGTATCGCCACGACTTGAAAAAGCATTCTTCAGTCTTCAGGGCTGTTGTTGTGATTACCCAACTTAGCATTGAACATGGTTCTCCACTCTATTCTGTTGAGTATTGCAACCAAGTTGCTACAAACAAGTAGAGTGTTGCAAACGAATTGATTTAGAAGTATAAGTTAAATCTGATTTTAATCAAAACATCTTATTTGCCCGACTTAGACACTTGCTTTCAAACGAGATATGAACGGGAGATTATTAAGCTGAATATTGATGTTAAAGATGCACTTAGATCAAAAGGACTACTTGACGTTAAAATACTTTTTTGAGACAGGACAACATATATTTAATGCACAAGCATCTCACAAATATACAGAAAATTGTCAAACTGAAGTTGAATGATCTATGGCATCATTGTCATATTCCCTCTTAACATGTTTACTTTCATCCTGCGTTCTCCAGCTCACATACCACAACAATCAGTAGAAGCACCGAGAAAAAAGCATCACAAATCTGGGCAGATTTTATACAATTTCCGATGATACATTCATTAATAGGCAGTCTCCATCACTTCCAATCCTCCTTATCAAACCCAAGAGATAGAAAACACATGGGCATTCACAATGCCCAGCTTTGTCAACAGAACTCTGCCATCGCCAACGCAATGGCTTCCTTTTCCATCATTCCATATTTATAAATGCAAAAGAAGGAATCTGAATACTTAGGCATCCCACAACGAGTCAGTTCGAGCAACAGTTGAGGTAAAAGAATGTGAAAATCCACGAGACTACTCATCAGCATTGTATACCATTCAACCTACGACACACCTTGATCAATTCCTCTTCTCCTACTTCATCCCTTCCATCACAAACCCTCACTACCGACAATTGTCCATCAACAAACAATTCCCCCAGAGCAATCTCAAAATCCTTTTTACATTCTTGGCAGTTCTGGAAGTGCATTCCTTGAGGTCCGGATGAGTATGCAGACTTGTCATGGCGGTGGGCATGACGACGTTCATACCTGCCATGAGATGATGAAAACCGATAAAGAATGGTGTGAAGGGGAGTGAAGGAATCCTATTCACAAGTGATATACAAAAAAACACGATATCATTGACGTACCAGCCAAAGGAACGATAATCTCCGGATCGGTGGCAACGGCTGCCTCTCTCAAAACCCTTGGACCATCAATGTCGTCTTCCTCCAACAGCGATTCCGACAATGTCAAATAAACGGCAAAGAAACTGCGAATACCCTTCGAATGTTTGAATTGTTCAACACACGTCGGAGCGAGTTCAATTCTTCATCAGATACGACGGTCCCATTTGTGGGATGGAGGAGGGGTAAGATTTGTTGGGTGTGTCCCAATTGTTTCATAAAGTCATCGTGGGACTGTTGTATTTCTTGAGAGTTTGGTGGATTGACTGGCTAGGTAGGGCGTCCCCTAGTTAGACAGTAGATAAAGTAGTTGCAGTTAGTTTAGAATTGTAGTCGTAGTTAAATTGTGAGGTTAAAATAGTGTTAAAAATAAAAATAATAGTTCACGTAGAAACTCCGCAGATATCCATAAATGTAACTGGTAGTGATGATACTACTATCCCTACTGAGTATGTACAGTACTCGCCTATTACATAATATGTAAAGCAAGCACAAAAGTACCCAGCACCACTGATTGTTTTACCCAGTGCCGGACACCACAGATTGTTTCACCAGCCGTAAAATAGGAAAATGGAATTTATGACTGCTAACCACCATGGCCTAGCAGCGCAGCTTCCCTAGTTTTCCTATGAATAGAACAGGCAACGCACCCGTGCAAATCCTACAAACCACTGTTCTCTCTCTTTCCCTTTGCTCTCACCGCTAAACCACCGCGAGCGAAGCAAACTACACCGCACGGGCGAACGCCAAAGCCAACATCCTCGCCCTGGCTGTGAACATCACCATCCAACATGACGGCAACGGCCGCTACACGCACGATGCCGCCACTTGCTTCAAAAACCTCTTCATTCTCCAACTGGGCGCGTGCTACAACAACACGCAACCCGGCGAAGGGATGCGCAAGCTCGCTGACGATGGTGACAACCCGCTCACCATCATCAAGTCCACCGAATGCATCACTGCCGAGTCAGCCCTGCTCGAAGCCAAAAAAGTAGCAGCCGCACTCAAACGCCAAACCAACCTCGACAAAAACCCCTGTTTCGAAACACAAGCTGAAGCCAAGGTCGAAGCGGACGACTGCAACTATGCCATCCAAGCCACCATCGGAACAAAAGAAGGAGCCGCCGAAGCCATCACCACAATCGTTGGCTTCGACATCACCGCCAACGTCCTCCGCCACACTGACGGCAGTCCAAAAGGTGTCGACAAGTACCGCCTCGCCGCGCTCTTCCAGGCCGTCCCCGCCGCTGCAAAATGGCCCACCGAAAAAGAAATGGTCACGCTGAAGGTCGGTGCACTTCAATTCAAGTTCGACTGGAGAAAATCTTTCCAGATCAACATGGAACAGCTCCACGCATCCATCAACAAATCACCTCGTATCCCCTCAGCTTCGACAACAACGACACCGCACTCATTGTCCTCTCCAACATCCACAAGGCCACTCAACACAACTACAGCCGAGACTTCCGCGAGACCCTCCGATCCCTTCGACAAACCTACCGCTACGACTTCCACCACGACAACGCTTCCATTGCCGATATCACGGCACAACTCACTGCTGCCGATTCCCTTCAAGATCCCGCCGATGCACCAGCACCCGAATCCGCGCAGGCCGTGACGGACTCCATGGCACTCCTCTCCAAATTTGTGCACGGAATGGACCTCCCCACCGACTACAACGAACAAGCCCTGGGAGTCAGTGGGTCTGACAGCGACTCCTTTCATGACACCAAACGGTCTCCACGCAACAACAAATGTGGCAAACTACGCAGCAACTCTCACGACAGTCAGAGGAGAGGACAACGCAGCCAATCCCGTGACCGCAAACCACCCGCTCGTTGGCAGGACAACCCATGCAAACACTGCCAGAAGTTCAAGCACCGCACCCCGTACCCTAACACCCTGACAAAAGACTGTTTCTGGAACCCGAAACTCAAGGTTTTCAGGCCTCAAGCGGTATGTGACAAGATGAGCTCCCGTATGTGCCACGCTACAAATTTGAGAGTGACTCGGAGGACGAATGACAGGCAGGGGGATCGGAGAAGTGGATTGAAATTGGCAGGCACAAAACAAACAAAACAAAGTCTTTTAAAACTGATGTTACTAACTATAGTACTCATAATCCTTTTTCTGCCCTTGCTGGTTCCTCTACTTCCAATCTCACCCCTCCCCCCTCCAACTCCACACCTTCCCGTGTCGACCCCTCCCGCTCTACCACATATCCCACAGCATGCGCAACCCGCCGCATTCTTCGCCGGCAACACACTCAGACAATCCTCCGCTTACTCTGCCAGCAAGACTCCGCTTTCTTGGACACAGCCATCCAAGCTGCCAAAGACGAAGGCACCCAACTTGCAAAGGCCAACCTGGCCAACCCAAAATGCCTGTCCATTGACAAGGGACACTCTCTGTCACCCCAGAAGCCCACCCTTGCCCAACGCAGCCGCAACATTGCTTATGACATCCACTCCAGCTTCAAGCGAGCCCGGCAGCATCTCATCACGCCCACACAACATGTCCGTTTTGCCACCACCCACACTGTGCGCCTCTTCACAACCACGTCTCCCCCAACGGTGTACGCCACCTTAGACTTGGGCGCCGAGGGCCACTACTTAAGCAAAAGGGACCGAGTCCAAGCCCAACTCCCCATCCTGTGCCCCTCTGTTAAACGCGTTGGCATTGCAAATGGCAGCTCCAGCCACGGGCGACACGTCACTGCACTTCCCTTCACCAACCTTTCCGCCAATGCCATACAAGCGGACACCTTCGATGACTTCCCCAATTTCTCATCAGCGTTGGTTGCCTCACCAACAACAACACTGTCTCCATCTTCACCCAAGATGGGGTCACTGTCCATAAAGAACACGACATGCTCATCACCTGCCGTGGCGACCCTGTCCTCATTGGTGTTTGCGACAAACACGGGTGCTACTGTGTTCCCTTGATCCAAACCAAAGGCCAATGGCAACCCCGCCTACCCAAGAAATGTGTCACAGCCAAGCTCCGTGAAGCCAGCAACATATACGACCTGCTATCCATTGAACAAGCCATCCGATGGATGCACGTAAAATGCGGATATCCAGTAAAATCCACATGGCTCAAGGCCATGAAAGCCGGCAACTTCATAGGATGGCCATTACTCACTGAAAAGCACATTGCAAAATATTTTCCTGACACACCGGAAACCCAGCAAGGCCATATGGCACAGACCTGCAAGAATGTCCGCTCCACCAAGCGCTCCTCACAAGCCTTCGCGTCACCCAACACAGCACTCCTCCAGGGAAAGAAGGTGCGTGACCTCTACACTACCATCTACGATGTTCGTTCAACCACCTTCTCCGACCAGACCGGGCGTTTCCCCACACAATCCCGACGGGGCAACAAATATGTCATGGTTATGATCGAGATCAATAGCAATGCCATCCTCCTCGAGCCCATGAAAAGTTGCAAAGACTGCGAAATGATTTGTGCGTACGACGCTCTCACTCTTCGCCTCCTCTGTGCCGGCATACAACCCAAAAAACACATCCTCGACAACGAAATCTCTTCGAACATGAAAGAACACATCCGAGATAAGTACAACTTCACCGTAGAACTCGTTCTGCCTGGTTGCCATCGCCGCAATGCCGCCGAGGTCGCCATCCGCAATTTCAAAAGCCACTTCCTCAGCATCCTCGCTGGCACCGCCGAATCCTTCCCACTCAGCCTTTGGGATTGCCTACTACCCCAGACTGAGATCACCCTAAACTTGTTACGCCAGTCCAACGCCACACCCACCGTCTCAGCATATGCCCACCTCTGTGGACCATTTGATTACAACAAGATGCCCCTGGCCCCCATGGGCTGCGAGGTGCAAGTCCACGAAAAAACCAACCAACGCGGCACTTGGGCATACCACTGTGTGGACGGTTGGTACCTCTTCACATCACCCGAACACTACCGCATGCATAACTGCCACATCAAGAGCACCAAAGCCAAATGCTTCAGTGACACCATCCACTGCAGGCACAAACACATCACACTTCCATCTCTAACACCGCAGGACAAACTGATGCACGCTTTAGCCAACTGCAAAGCTGCCCTATCCAGAACCCGCGGTTCCCCAGGGACTTCTCAGATCCATGACCTACAACGCCTTGTTGATCTTACCCACACCACCCTCGAGCATCGTCCTCCTCCAAGCTCCACCCCTACGCCCAGACCTCTACCCACCTCTCCATCCGACCATACCATTCCGAGGGTGCCTTCAGCTTTACCCTGCCCACCAGCCATGCGGATGCCCACACCAGCACCGCCGCCAGCCTACTTTGCTGCCGCCAGGTTCATCAAAGCACGCCAACGATGCATCCACGCAGCCTCACCGCCTGTCTTCCTCCTGTCTCAACCCCCGGCCCTCAGCACCAGATCGAGGGTGCAACGCCGGTCAGCCGTACCTGTACCTACTCCATCCCAACTTCCATCCGCTCGCCGCCGCACTTGCACCCGACCAACCCACCTGGCCAATGCTGTTGACGACTTCAAAACTGGCCGATTCCTCTTGGCTTTTCGCAAACTCGAATCCCAAGTTGAGCATGCTCTTGCAGTGTTAGACCCCAACAGCGGCAAGCAACTCAACTACCGCCAACTTCTACAACACCCCAAATACAAAGTTGCATGGAGCCGTTCCGCCGCCGATGAATTCGGTCGCCTTGCACAAGGTGTTGGTGATCGAGTCAAAGGCACTGACACCATACACTTCATCCACGAACGGGATGTCCCACGTCATTGGCGTAAAGACGACACCTACGGCAGTTTTGTTTGCACCGTCCGGCCGGAAAAGGCTGATCCCAACCGCACATGTTTCGTCGCTGGCGGAGACAAATGCAACTACCCCTACGAAGTCGCCACACCCATATCTGAAATGTTAGTGGCAAAAATTTTGTTTCACAGCGTTATTTCTACCCCGGGTGCCCGTTTCATGACCATGGACATATCCAACTTCTACCCCATGACCCCCCTCATGTGCCCCGAATACATCTGAATCAAACTCTTTGACCTGCCCGATGAAATCATGACCCAATACAACCTCGCAGACAAAGCCACCCCCAAAGGCATGGTTTTTATTGCTGTCACCTGAGGCATGTACGGCTTTCCACATGCCGGCATTTTAGTGAATGAATTACTCAAAAAGCGCCTTAACCAACACGGATACTTCCAAAGCAAGTATGTCCCTGGCCTCTGGCGTCATTGAACCCGGCCCATTCAATTCGTTCTCACCGTTGACGACTTTGGGGTAAAATATGTGGGACGCGAACATGCCAAGCACCTTTACAAGGTGCTCTGCAACCACTACCAAGTGACAACGGATTGGACTGGTGAACGCTACATCGGCATTCATTTACACTGGAACTACAATGCGCGCCACGTGCACCTTTTCATGCCTGGGTACGTTCAAAAAGCCCTCATCATATTTCGACACCAAGCGCGGTGTCGCCAAAACCAACCTTACCCACACACACCGGTCAAGTATGGTGCTAAAAAGCAATATGCCAAGACACCCTCCACTGCGCCCCTCCTCAACAAACATGGTAAAAAGTTCATCCAACAGGTCTGTGGAAAATTTCTGTTCTATGGCAGAGCAGTTGACAGCACCCTTCTCGTCCCACTCAGCGCCATCGCCTCCCAGTCCTCCGCACCCACCACCAACACCCTCAAACACACACGTCAACTCCTCGACTATCTCGCTACACAAGAGGACGCCGTTCTCACATACAAACGCAGCGACATGAAGCTCGCCATCCATGGTGATGCCAGTTACCTCAGCGAACCCAAAGCACGCAGTCGCGCCGGAGGGCATTTTTTCCTCTCTTTCGACGAAACCATCCCACACAATAACGGCGCCATACTCAACATCCCCCACATCATCAAGAATGTCATGTCATCTGCCATCGAAGCCGAACTTGCTGCCTTATACATCATGGCTCGTGAAGCCGTCTGCATTCGCATCATCCTAGAGGAAATGGGACACAAACAAATACAACCGAAACGCGCCAAAGCCATGGACATGCGATTTCATTGGCTGCATGACTGCGATTGCAGCAACCAATTCAAATTCTACTGGTGCCGCGTCAAGACCAATATGCCGATTATTGGACCAAACACCACTCCGCCACTCACCACGTCAACATTCGGGCAGAATTTCTCACACCTCTCATTGTCCTCAAAATGTTTCAGCAAAAGCACAACTCTAAGACTCCTACTGCTGTGGCTGCATAATGCACACCATTTGCACTTGCAAGGGTGTGATGATACTACTATCCCTACTGAGTATGTACAGTACTCTCCTATTACGTAACACGTAAAGCAAGCACAAAAGTGCCCAGCACCGCTGATTGTTTTACGCCCAGTGCCCAACACCACAGATTGTTTAACCAGCCATAAAATAGGAAAACGGAATTTATGACTGCTAACCACCATGGCCTAGTAGCGCAGCTTCCCTAGGTAGGTCTCTAAGAGTTTCTTGGAATTCCATGGAAGAAGGAAATGGAGTTCTATCTCTTTCTAAGAGATTCTATTTTCTTGATGTTGACATGAGCCAAGGATACCTACTGGTACTCCTGACCCTTCCTGGGCCCAAGAACAGGTCCCATGGGTACAAAGACAAATAGGAATTCTACTAACTAAGGGTAGGATCCCACCAAATAGAAACAGGACTCATTAACAAGACTATTGAGTCCTGCAGGGCTTATTACTAAAGACCACTGAGTCCTGGGGGACCCATTGGCAGGATTACATCTACAGCCTAATCCAGAATCCACTGGATTCAGGTTGGCATGCAAGAATGCATGTACAGCCCAAACCAGGTGCATGTACACCCAGTTTGGCATGCATGAATCCAATAGGATGCATCAAAATCTAACATCCTCGAATTACATGCAAAATGCATGATAAACTAGAGAGGACTACCATGAGGCAGTCCTCATTTTCAATCAGTTTTTTAGCTCATAAATTAAATCTTCAGACAACTGGAACATCTTTTCTACTTCGTTTATCTACAACTACTTTTCGATTACTTCGGCTTAGGTCACTATCGTACGATAGCCAAACTCGGTAAGTTGCTCGCATCTCAACCACACGAAGGCTCATCCCGACGACCCACAGGCGGTCGAACAAAAGCAAGGTCTACCACGCAGAGTACTACGTTCATTGCACGTCACCGTGCGAACGATTTTTCTTAGTCCACCAAGGAGTTCCTACAAGAAGCTCTTCTTAGGCACTAGCCTAGGTGAAAAACTACGAGCCATGTCCTCCGTGAAAGCGATTCCCGAAGGGCTTAAGTGGGTAGAGTGCGAACGTGGCGTTGGAGGGAAGAACTCCCCCATACGTTACATTCCTGAGCAGGATCCCGTGCAGGATGCCCTCGCGAAGGACAAAAAGACCACCTATTTCAAGCTGACTCTCCCCAATACGGGAAACGAGTTAAAGGTGGCAGTATGGGCGTCCGGGACTCCCGAGCAGTTTCTACTGCATGTACGCTCCGCGATTCACGCGTGCAAGCAGATGGGGCTTGACGCGGACTTCGCGGCAGCCGAGAAGGCTGTTGAAACAGCCAAGATTGAGGCTGAACTAGCCAAGCAGGAGTACGTGATGGTGCGTAATGCTGAAAAAAGAAGAAGGGCAATAAACAAGAGGCGCCCGGTACGACTACCGAGGCTGTTTCACCTGCCCTAGTAGAAGCCAAAGCCGCGTATGACAAGGCTTTGAAAGCTCTAGAGGATGCGGCTTCGCCGTCGCAACGGCTGGAGCGAAGCCCTTCGAGCTTTATGGAAACCTCCTCTCCGACGAGGCACGTCAGCCTTGGGAGAAGATCATCAAGGCCCAAGTGACTAAAGCTCCTTGGGAAGACATCAAGGGAGTGCCGCACACGGAGACTCCCACGAAGACTTGGAACTCGTTTCACGAGTGCGTCACGTTTCACCTACTGCAGGTGTTCCGTCATGACGCGGGTGAGGCCCTCAAGTATTACATCACGAATACGCTGAAAAAGCCCAACCGGGTTTCGATTCGTCAGTTTTTTGTCTTAGTAGAACAGCTCAACAGCTACCTCGAGACATTGCCCTGCCTGTATTACAGCCCGAAGGCTAATCAGGCGACCAAGAAAGTATTGCCTCTTGATGACGCTGACCTTGCGACTCATCTATTGCGCATGTGTCCAGCCAAGTGGCAAACCCAGTATGACCTCACAGAGAATACCACTCCAGTCAGTACTAGGGCCCTACTATTGGTCCTAGAGAATATCGAGAACAATGCGGAACTCGACAACAAGCCCGCTAGCACGACCAAGGCAAAAGGGGCTGATACAAAGCGGAAGATGGAGTCGATGGACTCCCGCATCCCCAAGAAGCCCAAGAAGGTGGGCTGGACCGAAAAGCACTGTGTACTATGCAAGAAACATGGGGGGCCGCACAAAAGTCACAATACGCGTGACTGCCGTCGCTATAACAAGGACGGTACTCCTATCAAGAAGAATGGGGGCGCAGGTAAGCCCGGTTCAAAAGAAAGGAAACCGGAGGGTGCGAACTTCGCCCAGATAGTCCGGGCGGAGTTGAAGAAAGCTCTCCGCAAGAAGTCTAGTAAGCGCAAGAAATGTTGCGCTTATGACTCGGAAAGTGACAGCGACTCCGACGACAGTTCGTGAAGGTGCGGGTCGGATAGCACTGGGGAATTACGTAGATGTAAGAAACGTAAATTAAATACTGCAATTGACAGTTACACTACCCCCAGTCCGAGTAAAGCTATCCTGACTAATAAAAGTCAAAATTCAAAATCAATTAAATCAACTGTCACAAAAACCAAGATATCAAAAAAATCTTGTTCCGAGACAAAAAATCCCAAATTAAAAATTCGAAATAAGATGAAGTCAACGACATCATCCAACTTAAAAAAATCTTACGACAAAAAAGTTGTCAGTAATAAAACACAACATACTGAGGCTGATGTGGACATGCCCAGTGTAAATTACAATATTAATCACAAACAGGAAGTGATTACAACAAACACCAAGGATCGCCTCGGTGTCACGGCATTAGTTGCCATAATGGAACCAGCGACTGAAAGTCAATCCGGCAGAGCTTACAAACAACCTCTGCGGAGTCACCCCAGTAACAAAATTAAAGTCCTACTGGACTCTGGGTCTGATGGAGACCTTATTTTCCTTCCTAAAGGAAAAGACAAGCCTTTTCCCTACCTGACTAGGCAGGTGCCAAAGTCTTGGCATACGTCAAATGGGAGCTTCCAGACAACTGGAAGAGGTAGGATCAGAGTCAAATTCTTTGAATACTCCCATTCCAAGGAGTACCTTCTACAACCCGATGTTGTGGAATACAAGGAAGATGACATGACCAAACCAGGGTTTGACCTCATTCTTGGCAGTAATACCTTGAAAGAGTTAGGAATTGTCCTAGACTTTCGGACAAAAGAAATTACCGTGGATGACATCTCACTGCCAATGAGAGACATCAACAAACTCAAAACAAGAGCTACTGTGGAAAAAGCTTGGACTATGAACAATAGCATCTACCAAGAGACATCCAAGGAACCACAGAGTACTCTGGAGGCAACAAAACGCCTCATCAAAATACTAGACGCTAAGTATGAAAAAGCGGATCTCAGGGCAATTGTCAGAGACAACTGCACACACCTAAGTGGCCCAGAACAAGCAAGGTTACTGGAGCTCCTACAAGAGTTCGAGGAGTTATTTAGCGGGAAACTAGGCCGGTCTCCCTCCAGTTAAAGGAAGGAGCACAGCCATACCATGGCAGGCCTTTTCCCATACCCAAGAAGCACATAGAAATAACAAAAAGAGAGGTACAACGACTATGTGACTTAGGGGTACTCAAATGGCAAGATGATTCTGAGTGGGCATCACCCACATTCATCATACCCAAGAAAGACAACACCGTATGGGTTGTCAGCGATTTTAGGGAAGTAAATAAACGGATAGTGAGAAAACCGTTTCCTATTCCCAAAATCAGCACTGTTCTACAAGAACTCGAAGGCTTTACATATGCCACAGCCCTTGACCTAAATATGGGCTATTATACCATTAGATTGGATCCAGATGCGTCCAAAATATGCACCATTATCTTTCCGTGGGGTAAGTACTCTTACCTACGGTTACCAATGGGCGTTGCATGTTCTCCCGACATCTTCCAGGCTAAGATGTCTGAGCTAATGGCAACCCTTGAGTTCGTGCGAACTTATCTTGATGATTTACTATGCATCAGCAAGGGAAACCTAGAAGATCACCTTACTAAACTTAGAAGGGTCTTCATTAGGTTGCGAGACGCAGGCTTGACCGTCAATGCACGCAAGTCGTCCTTCTGTGCCGTGGAGACAGAATACCTAGGATATGTGCTATCCAGAGATGGTATAAAACCACAACCAAAAAGGTACAGGCAATCCTCGCATTAACACCGCCTCAAAATGTTAAACAGCTCCGTAGGTTTCTAGGCATGGTCCAGTACTACAGAGACATTTGGGCGAGACGCAGTGAAATACTTGCACCATTAACCAACTTAGTTGGTGAATGTGGACACACCAAAGTCACAAGGGCTAACAAAACCAAGAAAAAGCCGTGGCATTGGGATGACATCCATCAGCAAGCATTTGACACTGTAAAGGCAACTATCGCTCGCGATGTTACCTTGGCCTACCCTGACTATTCCCAGGGATTTGAGATTTACACAGATAGTTCAAAATTTCAATTGGGCGCTGTGATTACTCAAAACAACAGGCCGCTGGCGTTCTTCAGTAGAAAACTGAGTCAGGCGCAGCAAAAATATAGCGTGACCGAACAAGAATTACTGGCCATAGTAGAAACACTAAAAGAGTTCAAAGGCATGCTTTGGGGACAACAGATTCTGGTCTACACTGACCACAAAAATCTAATGCAGGATGCTCTAGGTCTGACCTCTGATCGAGTGTACCGCTAGAGGTTACTCTTAGAAGAGTATGGCCCCACCATCGTGTATATCAAAGGCATCCACAACACCGTTGCGGACGCCATCTCACGACTGGACTATGGACCCGTCACAGATGACAGGTCAACCTGGATGACTTTCGCCCAGTGTTGGTGCTACCACAACACCTCACAGCCAGAAGCATCCCTAGCATCCACCCAGGAATCCATGAACCAGGTGTTTGCTAATCGCAACGAAGAGGACTCCATCTATCCCCTCACAACCAGAGAGATAGCGGAGGCACAACAAGAAGATGAAAGCCTACTAAACAAAGGCTACTCAACTCAATTAGTTGAGAATATTAAAGTACTCTGCAAGGATGGCAAAATGGTTATTCCAACAAGCCTCCAACACCGTGCGGTAGCTTGGTTTCACCACTACCTACAGCACCCCGGGACTAAACGTCTTGAAGAAACTCTTCGTCTGTCGATGTATTGGAAAGGTCTAAGAACGACAGTCCAATCACACGTCAAAAAGTGTCACAGTTGCCAGGTGAACAAACGCAGGCAGATAAAATACGGGAAACTGCCAACAAAACTTGCAATCACCAACCCCTGGGAGGCTCTATGTGTGGACCTTATAGGACCGTACACCCTCAAGGGCAAGGACAAGACACAAATTGACTTCATGTGCGTCACAATGATCGATCCTGCAACAAGCTGGTTCGAAATTGTAGAGTTGCCGGTATCACAGCTCCCGAAGCTTGATATTCCCATGGGTACAAAGGGGCACAAGGGCAAAGACACACATGTCCAACAACAACAACCCTACTTTGACAAGATGTCAGCAACAGTAGGTAATTTAGTCAATAGGACCTGGTTTAGCCGTTACCCACGTAGTCAATATATTATCTACGACAATGGAAGTGAATTTAAACTTCACTTCGAGACCCTCTGTGAATCATATGGTCTGAAGCGTAAGCCAACCAGTGTCAAAAACCCTCAAGCGAACGCAATACTCGAGCGGGTGCATCAAACAATCATGGCGATGCTCCGCACAGCTGAATTGGATATGGCCGACACCATCAGCGAGAGTGACATTGCTGACTTTCTCACAACTTACGCTTCGTCATTGCTACACCATCTTTTTTTGCTCCTCGCGGTTTTCTTTTTTTCCTCGAGAGGTTTTCTTTTTCGTGAGTATTGACACCTTATCGCTCCATTCGTGGGGGCGAGTGACATGAGCCAAGGATACCTACTGGTACTCCTGACCCTTCCTGGGCCCAAGAACAGGTCCCATGGGTACAAAGACAAATAGGAATTCTACTAACTAAGGGTAGGATCCCACCAAATAGAAACAGGACTCATTAACAAGACTATTGAGTCCTGCAGGGCTTATTACTAAAGACCACTGAGTCCTGGGGGACCCATTGGCAGGATTACATCTATAGCCTAATCCAGAATCCACTGGATTCAGGTTGGCATGCAAGAATGCATGTACAGCCCAAACCAGGTGCATGTACACCCAGTTTGGCATGCATGAATCCAATAGGATGCATCAAAATCTAACATCCTCGAATTACATGCAAAATGCATGATAAACTAGAGAGGACTACCATGAGGCAGTCCTCATTTTCAATCAGTTTTTTAGCTCATAAATTAAATCTTCAGACAACTGGAACATCTTTTCTACTTCGTTTATCTACAACTACTTTTCGATTACTTCCGGCTTAGGTCAGATGTAGAAGCAAATAGATGTCTTTAGATGATGTTCTGGGAAAAATGGAGAATCTTCCGGAAAAACCCAGTAGATGCTTAAATAAGGGTCATTGGTACGCAAAGGTAAGTACGTACATAAAGTATGCATAGAATGCATATATTCCAACACTCCCTCCCGATGATCCTTGTGAAAGGCATAGTAGATCATTGGGCTGTGTATTGACGATGTCAATTTTTGCTCCCTCATTTCCTTGATAAGTTCCATGAGTGGGCTGACGTCACGGAGGGCCATAGACATGGCTATGTACTCAGCTTCGGTCGTGGAGAGCGCAACTTGTGACTGCAACTTGGAGGCCCAAATGACGGGACAGGCTGCATAAAAGACTACCCATCCACTCCTAGATTTCGCAGTGCTAGGATCTGTTTCTGTAAACTCCTTGTTCCAATTGCCTGCAAAGTCAGCGTCACAGTAGCATTGGAAGCCTTTGGAAGCATTTGGCTTGAAGAGAAGGCTGATGTGACATGTGGCTTTTAGGTACTTGACAATGTACACTATTGCCTTGCCATGCTCCTGTCTAGGGTCGGTGGAGTACTTGGCGACTTGGTGCACTGCATACATGATGTCCGATCTGGTAGTTTGGCCGAGGTAGTTCAATTCGCCCACGGCTGAGCGGTAATTGAAGTTCCCTTGAAATTTCGGTGAATCCTGGAATGCATGCAGCTGCAGAGTCACTTTGGCAGGTACCGGTTTGGTGTACAAGTCACCAATGTTGACGTCATCAATGATGGTAAACTCGTACGTACTATCATGTGTTTTCCTGATGTTGACTCTAACGTAGTCAGCTGGATGACCTTGATCTTCAATATTGAGGCCGGAGTCACGAAGCTTCTTGATGAGGAGTGATAACGTATCATCATCACTACCAAAGAACAGTCCGTCATCGACGTACACAATGAATGTTATGTCGTCAAGGTAGAACATGCACTTGTCATTGAGTGACTATTGAAAACCAATTTCGCAGAGTTTGTCTACCATGTACTGTTTCCAAACCTGTCCAGCTTGTTTTTGACCTTAGAGGTTTGCAAGTAACTTGAGAACATAGTCCTTGGAGTTCCCATGCTTGGTCTCGATTCCTGGGGGCAATTCAATGTACATGTCGCATTCTAGGGGAGCTTGTGCATAGGCTTGCACAAAATCTATCTGTTGCATTGCCCAGGACAAGAAGATGGCAATAATGATCATGAATCTTATTGCAAACCAGGTCACAACCGGGGCATAGGTCTCAAAGTAGTTGACACCATAGACTTGCTTTCCACTGTGGATGTTCAACCTAGCTTTGTGACCTTTTATTTCGTTGGTCGTGAGATTGCACTTTTGGGGCATAGCCCATATAGCCGGAAGTACGTCAATGTCCAGTGGGACCTCTTCTCTCTTGACTAGCACCCAGTGCTTGTCACGTACATGTGCTTCAACTTCCTTGACTACAGCCTTTACAAAATCTCCTGCATCAGGCTGACGTATGGCTTGGTGGAAGTACATGATGTCACCCATCATCTCTGCATGAAATGCAATGGGATTTCTCATGCAATCTTGAAGTTCGAGATGAGAATTGTGAAAGAGGTCAGCTTCCATTTGTCCATTGGAAGTTCCTTTGGCTGCCATGTAGAACATGTTTCTATTGCCATAGAAGTCCCTCTGTGACACAGACTCGGCCATAGCTCTTGACGTTTTGTGTTGCCTTCTGCGAGCACTCGTACCGGCGTCGGGCAATATGTTGTTTGTGACAATATCTCCCTCAGAATCCTGCACGGGATCAGCTAGAGAGTCAGCTAGAATGTCCGCGCCATCAACAGCGCCTCAAAATCCTGCATGAACTCTAAGGGCTCCTTCGGTGCAGTCATCGCACGATCATTTCATGGGATTGAGGCTTCTTGGAACATTCGCGGGGTGTCCCATTGGGCCTCTTCAACCCCGCAAGCTGTTTCCATGTAGCTGACGTCACAATATCAGGCTTATTGTGGCGTGGCATTTCAAAGAAGTCATCAAAGCAGCAATGGTACTGTGGTGACACTAAACCGGTCGTGAAGTTCAGCACCAGGTACACATTCTATGCATGAAACGCACTTGGGCCTAAATTAAGCCCTAAACGCACTCTTGGTGACCATCTTGGCAAACTAATGCCTGCAGCCAAAGAATTCCGCAGGGCGAAGACTGGGCATGTGAACGTATGGTGATCCCACATGCGTTTTCCTACTTGGGTGCCTGCGAATAGTGGTAGTCGTGAAACCCCATCTTCCAGAACAGGCACAGTGTTGTAGAGATGCACTGCATACCGCAGTGCATATGGCCACAAAGCAAGGTCAACCGCTTCAGGCCATCTAGCCATGGCACGGAGCAATTGTTTTTTTTTTCGCCCTCTGTTATGTTTCTGATGGCTCTCTCTGCCAGGCTGTTTTGGAAGTGGGCATTGACCCCGCAATAGGTGAGTTGTTCTTGCCGGGAGGAGCAGTGGTCAATGAAGGCGTTGTCGGCAAAGCGGCCGTTGTCTGCATGGTAGTGCTCGACATTGACAAAATGGTTTGCCACGAATTGTTCGAAGGCAAGTTTGGCTTTGATGGTTTCATTGCTTGAGGTGCTGGTCATCATGTGGATGTAGCGGAGGCTGGAGAAGTGGTCAAAAAAGACTGTCGCTGCCTTGTATCTTTGCTTGGTAAGTTTGCCTTTGAGTTTTCCCACAAATCCTGGCTGCGTAGATTCCATTTGGTCCACAGAGACCACTTGACCTGGTCGTGTAGCTTTGAAAACCTGTTTGCCTGACTCGCTGCCTTTTGTTTGCCATGGAACCTTTGTCATGGCCCCAAAAAGGCAACCGGCGCATCTCGGCGGAGTCGTCTTGGCCAGTTTCTTTGGTATCTCCCCGTTTTTTGCCAATTGCTTCAACTGGACAAATGGCAGGTGGCCCAGCCGGTAGTGCCAACACATCAGTTCAGCTTGGTCATCATAGGCTTGGGTGGTAGCTTCGAAGAGTTTGGATTGGTCGAGTGATGGAGTTGGGGAGAAGGAAAGAGGTCCAATACGGTCTTTTTGTGTGGGTTCAATTGTTTCCCCCATTCTCACCATCTCCCTCACTTTTCTTGAGGTCTTCAGGTCTTGAGAGGTCCTCTTCAGTAGAGAATTCTGCTGGGTCTTGCTCGACGTGTCCGCGAATGCGGTTCAGGTCGACACGGACTTGCTCCCTCTGATGGGAGGCATCACAAGCCATATAGGTGGCTTCGAAAGCTTGGTATCGTAGGGTTCCAGGAGCAGTTCAAAAATTTGGTGTTTTGGTAAGTGGGTCATGCTTAATTCTTTTTCTTCTTGTCTCCTGCTTCCACAGCAGGGTGCACCCATCCTCATCTGACTCCAATTTTGTTCCATATTTGACAGGCAAGTTGTCTCGAGCTGTCTCTGCCCAGTGCTGTGGAGACAGAAGAGGCAACTTGAGTCCGGGCACATAAAAGCTGCTGGGGATCCAGATGGTATCAATGATGCCATCATCGGATTGGATCCGAAAAACAAAGGTGCCTTCTGCTGCTATTTCTAAGCCCCTGCAATTCCTGTGACTTGAGATCCCTTGTATGGTTTTAGGTTCTCGAAGTGGTCTTTTTTGCTGGAGAGTGTCCGGGTGTACAGAGTGTCAACTCCAATGCGGAAGGAATCGGTGTCAAAGCGGGCAAGGTGAGTAGGTAAGTCCTCACCCGTGTTTGCTTGATATGCAATTATGCTTGAATATCTGTTGCTAACTTTTTCTGCTGCTTTCTCCCTCACTTTGAGCACCGTGGAGTGGATGGAGCGTGCGGCCCGCCGGGCTCGAAGGTAAGCAATTCAAAGGGCTCTTTCAATGCAACAACCAACCCGTAGGGCGGCCACTAACAGGTGAGTTAGCTTGGGCAGTTTTTTTCTTTCTTTTCATTTTCTCACGGAACCGCTTTTTCTTGCCAGCTTGTTTGCATCTCACCACATGTAAGCGGCGAGAGCAACGGCGGCAGAGACAATGACTACGGCTGATGGAATGTAGCTTGAGGTAACGGTAGAAGTGCCAGGTGCGGCAGAAGAGGGAACAGAACGTGCAAAACAAGGTGAGTAGAACGGTGGCTTGAATTTGTGAAATTATGGTGGGCTCGGCCATGGCCAGCAAGCCAAGGTCTCGCCATGCCGGGGCGCACCATCATTCCTCAGCTGTTTGCAAAGCCAATTGGGCTAGCAAATTAGCGTAAGTGGCTTGATTTGCTGCGTTTTGCTGCATGTTGGCTTGCTGCTGTTATTGCTGGTTGTCTTGCCTGGCTTGCTGTCTGCCCAACTCGCAGTCATCCAGCTTGTGGAGCGTCCACTTCATGTGGTGGATGCACCAGTGGACGGTCTTCTTGTCCACTTGTTTTTGCTTTGGCTCGTTGTCTTTTGGAGGTGTCTTTTTCCACTCCTCATCTTTCTTTTGGAAGCGTTTGTTTGACCTGTCCTTCTGGTTCCTTTGCTTGCCAGATGACTGCTGTTGTCCCTGATTGTTACCTTGTTTAGGTTGATTCTGGTTCTGATTTTGCTGGCTTTGTCCCTTTTGTCCTTGTTTCAGCTTGTTGAGGATCTGGGTTGAAAGCTTGAGGTCCTTGAGTTCCTTGATTTGTGCTTCCAAAGCTATGATTTTCTCCTGATCTGGAGACTTAGCTCCCCACTTTCCGCTGTTCACGAGGAGGTCGTGCTTGGCTTTTGCCGTTTTCATAATGTCTTCATGTGTAGCATCCTTCATGTCTCCTGTCTGTGATCCATCCAGTCGTCTTGCAACCTGCTCATATAATCATGGAATGTGGTGTCCGGTACCCCCTGAAGGTAAGCCTCGAAGAGGATAGTGTGCACGCCGTCCACTGATTGCCCTCTTGCCTTGAGCTGTGCAAAATTCTGGTTGAAATACGTGTGAATCTCATCAATATTTCCATTGTGCTTGATCGCATACTGCGTGAGCTCGCAAAGGCTAGACCTGAGAGCAGTGACTGTGGCATTTCCATCCAATGTTGCCAGCCTCATCATGGTTTTGTAAATGAGAGGGGCCACAATCTTGGGCTGTCCATTCACCATCACTTCATAATCCTTTTTATAGGTAAGCAAGGTTGCTTTGGCCTCTTCGGTGAAACTGCTGTACAAGCAGCGCCACATTTGTTTGTTGTTCTGAGCTGCTTGTTTGTCTGCTTTGATGCCTGTCATGAACTCGTCACATGCTATTTTGAGTGTGTCTGCATCGATTTGGCCATATTTGGCGATGAGGCTGATTTGTCTGCCTTCCTTGTTTGTGAATCGTAGAATGTTTTGGGCGCCTTGTTCCCAGACCATCATGCTTGCCCTGTCTTGCAATTCCTTCTCAAATATGACCACTTGACTCGCTTTCATGCTGAATGGTGTCCCTAGTGCTTTCGTACCTTGCTCGTAGAGACTTGCTCCATGTTTCGTCGTATAATCAATGAATTCTTCAATGGCATCTACACCGGATGAGGTGGCGAAGGCGACGGCGGCTGCGGGTGGAGCTACAGCGGCGGCAGGAGCTTGATTGGCCATGGCGTTGGCGAGGTTGGTAACCACAGCAGTAAGTGCCGCTATTTGTTGTGCCAATTCGGCATTTGATGGTGCATTGCCTGCCATGTTTGGTCTTGGAATTCTCGATTGTCTTGTTCTGGGCGGAATGGTTGGAAATTTGTCTGTTTGAAGTGTTTCACGGACTTGCTTGGCTGACTTGCCTTGTGTTGACTAGTTTGACTGGTGTCTTGAACTGTTGACAATGTTTGACATTTGTAGCGTAGTTCTTGGTGAGTACAACAATTTCACTTGGTGTGATGCTTGAGATTGATCAGGTCCCAACTTCGTTGACTGTTTGTCTCTTTTGCACAGAGGAAGCATGTTGTATTTCTCGAGAGTTTGGTGGATTGACTGGCTAGGTAGGGCGTCCCCTAGTTAGAGAGTAGATAAAGTAGTTGCAGTTAGTTTAGAATTGTAGTCGTAGATAAATTGTGAGCTTAAAATAGAGTTAAAAAAAATAATAGTTCACTTAGAAACTCCGTTCCCAAGGATATTTCACGCTCGTGCGTCACAAGACTATCCGTTCAACTTCAAAGATTACATTGAACTACATAATGAGACTTTAAACTGCAAATCGGCTGTCAAACTACTAAACGGCACTTAATAGATCCTGAAAACTAAAATAGATGTTTTTTCTGCCCATCGAACTAAGAATATGCAAATTTCTATCCAGCAAACTACGAAAACACGTTTTTTGATCCTCTAAACTAGGCAGAATAATTTTTTAATCCCATAACTTATCCCGAAGCATTTCATTTGACTCTTAATTACTCTGATGCAACTTACTGATACATTTAACTGAAATATTTCCAATACCACTTATTTTTGGCCATTCCCGCAGCTCCCTTCTCGCCTTTTTGGCCAAAATGCAATCTCTGGATATTGCAGTCCGGCGAACTACGATCTTTACAATTCCCTGGGAAACGCATTTTCCCTGGATTTTAGCCTAACACATAGACATGTAATATTACATACAATACCGACATGTCATGGACAGAAAGGTATGGTAGGGTGCCATGTGATGTTTCTATTATTGATAAAAACTCAGGGTATGAACGACAGCTAATGCCATAGAATGTGTGTGATCGAATTGAATGCACATGATTGCAAACGAACACAAGTGATAGAAAAATTGCAAATGAATACAAGTGAAGAGGGCATGATTGGAAGTGAGAGCAAGTGATTGCAAGTGAACAGAATTGAGGAACGCCTGATTGCAAGTGAATACAAATGAACAAGGCCTGGATAGAAAGTGAACACAGTCTTCTAGCCTTACTTTGGTATCATATAATTTTTCGACAGATATTTACTTAGGTTTAGCCAACAATTCAGGAATTGTTTTTGGAAGTGAAAGGCATTTCAGTCGATTGAAGTTGGTCTTATTGTATGTAATATGTTATTGGAAGCCCAACGGTACGCCACACAACTATTACAACGAAGGTGATCGAAACAAATGAATGTAGCGACTTTGCACTCTATTGTTAAGACTTGCTGCTCTGTCTTCCTGCAGTAAAGAATGAACTGGAACTGCACCTAAACTGCTATGTTTCATGAGCAGACTGCAGTGTTATCAAAATGGCACGATGCCAATGAAACAACTGCCGAGAGAACAAGGCTAGTTTTATAAAGATGTTAGAAAAGGGCAAGGATTTATGGGACAACAGAGAAAAGTACAGACGAAGAAGGACTACAGGGAAATCCCACCTTAAAACAACTGGAGAGACAATGTACTGCCAACCAATAACTCTAGCCATTCCTTCTTTTGACGAACTTCCACTAAGCTCTACCATGACCATAACATTATTAGCTGTTGGAGTAATAAAAACAATCATCATAACCTACATGCAGAGCGGACCAGGAATAAGTTTAGTTCAACAAAATATCAAAAAAATGATGAGATAAGTTTAGCTGTGGAAGCAATGAGGAATTAGAGAACTTACAAGGTAGCAGGTTCCATCAATTTCTGATAAGAATGGCGAAAAGGGTTGCCGCATTAAACATAAAACCATGATCACACGATTGTAACACTCATATATGTCACCTTACCATCAGGTAGATCGATGAAATACTGCTGGAGAAGCCATGTAGTGGCAATACCAATTAGAGGCATAACTAACATTTTCCCAACTAAAACAGCAAACATAGTTTGATTTGAGAGCATTTTCCCCTTGCCATCGTCAGATTCGTTCCTTTGAAAGGTAGAGGATAGGTTAATACCCAGAATGGTCATATTAATAGGCACGGCTGATTGACCGACCTTTTTGTTCGGACAAATATGTGAGAGATAAAATAAAGAGAGAAGTGTGTTCAACTGCTGCGAAAAGACAAGGAGATCACTCAACGAAAATCTAGAGAAGTAACCTACCGCGTAAATCCCATCGAACATCCACTGTAATGGAGCTGGTTCTTCAGAACCAGCCCTGATATTAACTAGTATGCCTCGAATTTGTGGAAAGCTGGCTATAAGCAGACCGGTCAACGCACCGATCACTGGACTAAATTCCGAGATAATGTGTCAACTGGTGAGAAAGACAAAAAGCAAAAAAAGAAGACATAATTCTACTCACGGTTGGAACACTTTTGTGGCTACGCGCAAGAGAGTTGCAGTAAGTGGTAAAAGATCAGACGCCTGAATAGATTTCATTTCTTCCTTGGATGCTAAGCTGGCAGCAGGATCATCAAACCCATTAGATGTGAATTCTTTGATGTCGTCAAGCAATGGAGTGTTTTCGCGAATTTTTCGAGGAATGGCCAATGGCTCAAGCGATGATGGCTTCTCTCCGTTGGCATTACAAGAGGCACTGCTCTCGATTCCTTCTATACAAAGATTTAGAAAAGACAATTCTTTTATCATTGTAGCAAGACCGCTACCCGTTGAATCAATGCGCCCCGTTGACAAGAAACGGCAATGCTCCTCGTCATTTTTCCCGAAGATTATTCGAAGGGGAGCGACTCCTCCAAATTCTTCTTCACCGGCATCTTTAACTGCTGATAAAGATTCAAAATGTTCATTATTCAGGAGATGGGGGATGTGAAGCGACTGAATGCGACGGTGGTGGCTGTTGTGGTTGCTCGACGCTGGTCTTTCAGAAAATGATCGAAAGAGGACAGATTCTTCGACGCTGTTGTTATGAATATCTTGCTCGTTGCTCGAGTTCACATGCTGCACGCTTTCTACCAATTGTATGTCTGTATTGTCGATATCTCGTTTTTCTTCTTCGCCCACTTCCTCTGGTGCCATCAGCCAGCCTCCCACACCCCACTGGAGGATAGGATATAGCAACAAATAAATACTCAAAAACGCTGTAGCGTCTACGCTTCCGAGCTCAGTGGTGGCTCCGAATTGATCGTGAATTACCGTCAACAAAGTCATGACAAGACCAGTGCTATTCCCAAACGCACATGCAACGAGGCAGGACCCTACTTGTGACTTGGGGGTATTGGATATTCTAGCTGCGACATATCCAGTTACGAGCCCACACGCCACCACAAAAAATGGCCAGAGCAATATAATCCAAACATCAGCAAGGCGATCGGCGACTGAGGGGCATATTGTCTCATCGTTGTCGAAAAGCGCAGTTGGGTCAGCTGTTGATTTGTTCCTCGGGCAGTAAATAATCTTCGCGAATAAAAACGCAGGGATCTGTCAATTTTGTGTAAGGTAAGACAACAATGGAAAGTATATTAGCGCAATATTTTATATCAAGCAGCGTTACATGAAGAAGTATCAACCAGTTGAGGTGACCGAAAGAAGCGGAAGTCGTGTCTTACCGTCACTTGCTGTGAAAGAAGAGCCTTTACGAGAGGAAGAAGGGGTGTGCCATATGTTAGAATTATACATTGCAATAATGGTGCGGCAGGAGTAACAGCACGGGATTTCCTGTATTCACCATCATTTTTTTACCAGACGGTGTGACAAAATTGCGTCTATGAAGGTAAAATCCGGCAAATGCCATGGTCGCTGCTGTCCCCACTGCCCGAAGGGCGGCCTCAAAAGTAGCTGCAAGCGATCCCATTTTTGGTTAAAAGATTCGATGTGTGGCCTTCAAGAGAAACGGCTTTCTTGGGCTGAGAGGGTGAGCCAGATTGTGAGTGCGTTGGATGTTGCTGCACGCGAGCCCTGTGACTTCTATCGTATAGTACAGAGAGCTGCTTTTTTCTCAAGCTCGCTCGGAGCGATGTTCTATTGTTATAGAGTGGATTTGCAGCGTATGGTACCATTGTACCTCTCTTGTACAATAGTATTGTGCTGGATTGGTATGGTATCGTCATACTATGGCACTTTGTGACAAAAACAATACATCATAATATTATTATTACGAAGTATGGTAAATATGATAGGACTTGACTTTTACTTAACAATCTCAAACAATAGAAGAGATTCGAAAGATTCATGAAATATCCCAGTACTTTTGAAATTCTGCCGATACGGCAGAATTTCACGTGGCCGTGGTATATTTATACGGGGCTTTTGAAATTCTGCCACCCCAGCAGAATTTCGTGGACGATTCCTATGTTAAAATTTAGTAAAAATCCCTTGGGCCCAGAGGTTGTAGAGACAATATCGTGGGAAGGAGTTCGAGGCTATGTGCCATTAAAAAGCAATGCCAACAACAGTTTTGTTTGAGCCACGTCATTTGATTCCAGTCTGCAAATGACCAACGATCATCCGTTACTCACGAATTCGCAATGCTTCGGACTATTTTTAAATAAAAATCTGATGTGACCGTTGATAAAGTTTCATTACTAAGGTTATTCTAAGGTACCATAGGAATTAATACGATCTCAAATTCTGCCGGCCGGCAGAATTTCGATTAGTACGATATAGCACAAAACCAAATTCTGCCGATACGGCAGAATTTCAAAGTACTGGGATATAATCTGGCCTTCCAGAATTTTTTAGCGAGTGCCTGGTTTTGTGTTCGAACCACCGAGAACGTTAATTTTTCTCTAAATATGATATCTACTTATATGTGTGTATTGACTAAGCAAGAAGCATGTTGCATGACAGGCAACTTTGCCGTGTGGAAGTTTTTGGTCAGCCAAAGTGACAACAAGTGACAACTTAGGCTTTTTTTTCATTCATGCGACTACCTTTCATTACCTTTGGACGAAGGTGACGATCCGTGGTGGCTAGAGATGGTTCTCGTTCTCGTCTCGTGCAATTTTTCGAGATCGGAAAAGTTCGAGATTCGACCCTTCGAGATCGAGATCTCATTTGAGAATCTCAATCATGATCTCAGAGGCATTGATACGAGATTCCATTCGAGATCGCACGGAGCATGTAAGGATAGACAAGTGTTTATATATGTACATGAGTTGTACTGTACATAAAAAATCTCATCTTGGATCTCGGATCGCATTGGTGCAAGATGAGACATCATCTCAAACGAGAAATTTTCATGTCTTGATCTCAAATTCTCAATCGAAAACCATCTCTAGCGGTGGCAACACTTTGACTACCCTGATGGCTAGTGGTGAAGACACTATGATGACCTCTGTTAGGACTTGTGACTACCTTGTGACTACCTTGTATGCCATCACTGACAGCTGTTGTGATGACATTGACGAACTTGGATCTTGCACAAGTGACTGATTAAGACCAAGTCATACAAAAAGGATTACAAGGAGATGACATGGAAGACTAAGGCCGCTTGCAGCCCTGGGGTCTATTTTTCGGGGTCTACATTTGAGATGGGTTATGATCCCATTTTTCGGAGTATAAAAAATAGTCCCCCGTGATGGCCACGCAGCCGTAGGATCTATATTTTTCAATCACAGGGTCTATTTCAAGGAGACCATGTCCGAATAAATGAAGATGAGATGTACACGACTGGGAACCGAACCCATGAACTTCTGTTTTAATGATTTACGATTTACCAACTGAGGTATGCGACCAAAGTTTCTGCGAAATCAGAGAAGGGCTGGTGGAGCTATTTGTGGAATCACACTGGAGGAACTCATATAAAAATATAGACCCTGGTCGACCTTCGAAAAATTGGAAAATAGACCCTGTATCTATATCGGGTCGATATAGACCCCGAGCAGATAAAAAATGGTGGGGGTCTATATTTTTATAGACCCCCGACCGAATAGACCCCAGGGCTGCACGCGATTTTTTGCCGATCAGGGGTCTATATTGGGGATCATAATCCAATACAAAAAATAGGCCCCAGCACTGCAGAGGGTCTAACAACCCTACCATAAATCGTGGTTCATAAGAGCCCATGGATTATAAGACACACCCTACTTTTGAACTGTGTATATTTTGAAAACTAAGTGTTTCTGCACTAAACAGATAAGATAACACAGAAAACTTACCTTCTTCTGAAGGTTTTGGTACCACATAACAGGCAAAAGTTTGTCCGATCAAAAGTTATCGTGATATCCAATTATCGTCTGAAATGGTATCTTTTGTATTTTCCGACTCTTATGAATTTTCCGGCTCTTATGAACTGAGATGTACGGTAAGTGATGACATTGTGAATCTTGTGTGTCTAACAATGTGACTACTATTGGCTACACTTTAAAAAAAAGGAACCATCTCCACCTAATGTTGAAAAGTAAATAGAAATCTAACTTAGAATATTAGACTCTACACAGTGACTCAAAAAAGTCTAGCTATTCTACTATCACCTACTTATATCACCACAGGGCTTCAATCGTTCACATTTATAAGAAAAAAACAGAAATCAAGTATATATTTTAATAATCAAAGTAAGTACTCTTCCACCCCATCTGTGTTCCGTCCCCAACCATCCTCACCCGCTGACCCCTGCCTATCCCCACCCATCCCCATCAATTCCCATCCATTCCCATTTGTCCCCGGCCTGCCTCGTCCCTGCAATGCCTGCCCAATAACTAGCGTACTACCATCGTGATCTTGCCACATAACATCTCACTCACCAAAAAAGGTTGGCACACCCCACTGACCCGGATCCTCCAGAACCATATGACATTGGACTAAAACCATGCAACGTGGTTCCGCTGAAAAACAGAACCAAGTTGCATCAAATTGGAGCCAAGCAGCCAAATTCCAAAGAATTCCAAGAAGTTGCAGATTAGAGTAGAATGCAAGTATGGGGGCAGTTTTATGGAACCCGGTGACTTTGTCGGACAGAACCAAATTAGTTAGGTGTTTCATCTGACAAAACAGATTGGGGGTATGTTCAAATACAGATGTAAAGGGGCAGTTACATGGAACTCCGTGACTTTGTCAGACAAAACAACCTACTTTGCCAGATGAAGTATTTTTGTCAGTTAGGCTTCAGTTAGATGTCCAACTGACACCATTTACAAGAAAAGGTATGCACTAGATTTAAAAACAAATTCAAATTTTACTAGGCAAAAACACTTTTTGTCACGCAAAATTACCAAAAATTTCAGAGAAAAAATAATTCACATGCTTACACTGGTCAGGTTCTGTGCAACAAAACCATGCGGTTGCAAAATGACAAAGAAGGACTCAAACCCCACTCCATAGATTCAGTTCCTGTGATCTATGCCACAGAGCTTAAGCACAGTTGAGAGCTGTAGATTTTTAAATATAAAAATAATAATTGTTGATTTGTAAGTCGAGTTTAAAAAGACCTCCCGTCTGGTTGGAGCAAAATGGGATGCCTTTTATCTTATATTCACGTCTGTATTTGAACATACTCCTGATCTGTTTTGTCAGACAAAACACCTAACTAATTTGGTTCTGTTTGATAAAGTCACTGGTTTTGACATAACTGCCCCAATAAAAGGAATCCCATTTTGCTTCCCATTGGACTAGAGGTTGTTGTAAACTCAACTTACAAATTAAAATAGCGATTAGGAAATTGACAGCTGCAGTTTAGGGCGCTGCAACAGGACCTATGGATCAAGGTTAAAGTCCCTCTTTTGTCATTTTTCATCGCATGGTTTTGTCATACGAAACCTGGTTTTCCAATGTAAGCATGTGAATTAATATTTTTTCCTCTTAGACTTCTTTGGTGATTTCGCCTGACGAAATGTGTTTTAGCCTGGTAACACTTGAATTTGTTTTTAAATCTAGTGGATACTTTTTTCTTGAAAATGGTGTCAGCTGCTGTGTCAGCTGGACACCAAACTGACTCCTTACAGACAAAAATGCTTTGTCTGACTAAAGTAGGTTGTTTTGCCTGACAAAGTTATGGGGTTCCATATAACTACCCCTTAAAATTTGTTTGATGCAGAGTGGACAATTTAGAAGAATCATAAGGCTCAAAAAGAAGTAATGTTTTACTTTTGTCCGGAGGATAAGACCCTCCAAATCTGTATCTTTTGACATTTGGGGGACCTATAATCCAAATTTATGGTAATGGTTTCCTGTCAGAATTCATTTTTGTCTTATGTCCAAGAAAGAACCAGAACCAGACCTCAGCTGATTTCAAACAGCCTTACTTATGGTCATTCTGTAATTCGTAGCCCGCCACATGAACCAGGATATTTATACTGTTGAGTGCAAGTGAGAAAAAAGAAATGAGAAACAAAACAGGTTATTTTCGCAATAGTGATAAGTCTTGGAGTTGGAGGCTTTTCTTTTGGAAACAGAGTAAATAAGCAAGTAAAAAAGAAACAAGAAACAAAAAAGGGTTATGTTATCAAATAGTAATGAGTGTACAATTTATTTATTGCAACTGGGAAATTCCTTTTTTCAAACAAAAAAGGATCTGACCAATGCCAACAGAGTTTTTATTTCTCAGAAGGGAGAAAAAAATTCCATCTTACTCACTAAGCTCACCTGAGTCAACACGAGTCATGCAGGAATAAGGACAGGTGCATTTGCATTTTTGAGTGTATGTACTGAAGTAAAAAAGTATACCTGGCTGCAAGAAAGTGAACCACAGTCCACCAAAGGATACCCGTGAGACAATGGATCTGAGTAGTCTGGCATATTTTCTGGGCAATATGCACAGAGAGTCTCCCTACCAATGTACCAAGATAAAGGGGTCTTATACACTGTTTTTTTTTGGATTTCAAGAAAAGTAGCAAAAAGTTGTAAGGCAAACACTGCAAACAAAATACACTGGTAACCTCCCTGTACACTCGAGTGTACAGGGAGGTTACTGGAACCCCCCGGAATGGTATATTCCGGTAACCTCCCTGCACACTTCTGTAACACTCTGGTACACTAGTGTACCCGAGGGTTACTGGAGTCTACCCATGGGTTACCAGAAAATTCCAGACCTGAACTAGTCATTGGATTTATTTCTACTTATGATCGGAACTGGTATTTTTACAGGAAAACAGACTTCTCAGTAAGTCTTAGAATCAGTATCAATCTAACTACCGTAAAATGCGGAGCATAAGCACCACCAGTGTATAAGCCCCAAATGTCCAATTTTCGGAACATTTACATTTTTATAGTGTTCTAACCTATAAATTAGAACTAAAACCCTCTTGGGTAGTTTCTCCACATCATCAGCAACACACCCATATGTAGCGCTCCTCGTGACTCCCAATGGTTGCCGAGAAACCTCCGATTCTGTTGGAAGTCACTAACATCTCGCGCACATGGTGTCGGAGTTCTCAGCATGGACGAAGCATGGAGGGCGAATTGTGATGTGTTGTGACGTAAGTACAATATCCCTACCTCGAGGTAAGTTTTAAGATACCAATAATTTTTCACCGTGTTAATATCACTAGCTTGTAACACTGTATAAGCACAACTAAAATGTATCTTTTAACATTTGTGGGTGCTTATGCTCCGCATTTTACGGTAGAGGCTATAACTGCATTACTTAGTAGCTAAACAATGTTAACTGGCGGCATACCGGAAGTGTACGGGAGAGTTACCGGAAGTGTACGGAATGGTTAGCAGAGGTGTACCGGAGAGTTACCGGAGTGTACGGGAGGGCTACTGGGTCTGGTATGTACTGTTAGACTACAGTATGTGTAAGATTGGGCAGAATATGTGCAATTTATCCCTACTAGTAAAATTAAACATACTACATCCTAATAAATTCTGGGCCCGCCCCTTCATGTAACATAGTCCCAAATTTCAGCCCCAAGCTAAAAAATGATACTGCAGACCATCAGCACCAAGGTAGAAGGAAATTAAATATTTCATTGAAAATTAGCTGAAATCAAAACAATTGTAAAGTAGGTTAAGTTCATAATAACTCACCTTAAAAATTGACACGCTGCTGCCAATTGTTGTTGGCTACACAGCAGTGCCAGGCTTGATGCCAAACTCAGTCTGTGGGCTGAGTTTTGGCCATTCCCATGGCTGGCCTGAAAGTAAATAAGTTGAAAATTAGACGTAGTCAAAACAAGTGTAAAAAAGATTGAATTCATTATGACTCACCTTCAAAATATACCTGCCGCTGCCAATTGTTGTTGGCTACACAGCGGTGCCAGGTGGAACACCAAACTTGATCTGTGGGCTGAGTCTCAGCCATTTCCCCATTGGGCCTGTAAATAATTAACTGAAAAAATGATGTGTTGTGAGTATATTGTTTGAAAACAGGGCAAGTTCACAATAACTCACCTTCAAAATATATTTGCCACTGCCAATTGTTGTTGGCTACATGGCGGTGCCAGGCAGGATGTCAAACACAGTCTGTGGGCTGAGTTTCAGACGTTCCCATGGTAGGCCTGCTAATATTGAATTTAAAAATATTGATGTGTTGTGAGTATATTGTTAGAAAACAGGGCGAGTTCATAATTACTCACCTTCACAATATATGCGCCGCTACCATTTGTTGTTGGCTTTGCAGCGGTGCCAGGCCGGATGCCAAACTCAGTCCGTGGGCTGAGTTTTGGCCGTTCCCGTGGTATGCCTGTGAATATTTATGTGAAAAATTGATGTGTGGTGAGTTTATTGTTAGAAAACTGGGCAAGTTCATGAGCTTTCTCCTTAAAAATTGACCTGTTGCTTCCAATTTATGGTGGCTACACAGTGGTACCAGGCGGGATGCCGAACTCAGTCTGTGGGCTGATTTCAGACGTTCCTCTGGTAGGCCTGTAGAAAATGAATCAAAAAAATTATTTGTTGTGAGTATATTGTTTGAAAACAGGGCAAGTTTAGTTGGCTTGACGGTGGTTCCAGGAAGGGACACCAAACTCAGTCTGCGGGCTGAGTTTCGGCCGTTCCCGTGATGGGATGGTGGGGTATCAATGTAATTGAAAAAATGGGTGTGAAGAGATAGAAGTGAGAGAGAAGTGAGTGTGTACCCCCACGACAGTTGCTGCTGGTTCAAGCACCTGTGTTGTAGGTATGGTTCTGTATTGTATTATATGCTATACTGTAGGCAATAACATACGTAAGTATGGTACCGGTCAATAATATGAAGGCCTCTGAGAGGTCACGCAACAGTAAGCTATGGCAATACAAATGAGATCAATTATGTAGCCACACGGTACCAAATTTCAGCCCCGATGTATTATTCTTGTGTTCCCATTTTTTGGCGCAGTCACCTTTGATAGTACTTATACTTACTAGGCCTCGCCAGTGAAGACATACATCTGGTATGGGAATTCTCTAAATTTGTACTTGATTCCTTTTTGGATGGTTTTTGAGAGATTTGGCAGATGAGGGGCCTAACCTAACCAGTGAGTGTCGTACTGGTGGGACAGGAATTCAACATTCATATTTAATTCCTATATGGAGGGTGTTCAAAAAGTGGTAGAACATACATAAAACCAACCTATTCAAAAATATAAATGTGACCAATAAGCCTTTGCTGAAAAAAATCGAGGACCAAGCCTAGAATTGTCACCAAAACTAGACGCAACAGGTGATCTTCCTCTTTGTAACTCATGATTCGCAAAATGTCATTCATGAACCACACGAACATTCGGAAGATTCTTTTTGTTTCAAAGCTTAGTGTGATAAATGTAACTATGGCTTATACCATGTATAAAAAACCAATAACTCACCCGTACACTCTTGAAACTTCCAGTAACCTCCCTGTACACTCTGGCATTTTGAGAATTTACCGGAAGGCTACCGGTGTTTTTCATTTGCAGTGAACCTGGATGTCATCAAATTATTGCTGGGATGAAACGATTTAGTATAGAGTGCAAAAGTTTATGCAAATTTGATTTGAGTATTCTTCGTAAATAACACAAGAATTTTGAAGCCCATTCAAACTGCTTCCGGGAATGAAGATTCTTATTGTTGAAAGAGAACATATCCAACACAAATAAAATATTGATTTTTAGATGAACTTTCACATTCTGGAGGGACACACTGGTTTTCAAAACCTACTTTCACATCAAAATTCTTCAGGTCTTCCCAAATGCATCCTCTGAATATTTGTTTTAGCTCTCTGAACACCAGGATAAACATAATTTATCTGGTAGCACTTATTTTGGGTGAGTTGTGCAAGAATGAAATTATGTCAGTCACATATGTGGGACCATGTTCCAAAAAGTAGATGGGTTACTTTTCACCTGCACTCATAATCTTTTTTATGTCCTGGAGCTGAAATATTCACATTTCAGCTATAGCATTCATTGCTTCCTACTGATAGTTCCTATTACGAAATACTAGCATACTTGATGCGCTAGTGCCTTGGAGGTGAGTCAGACAAGACAATTGAAAAAGTGAAGAAAGGGGGTTTTGTTCAAACTGACTAAGAATAGGGGCTAATATTCTGTATTATTGCTGTCTGTCAATGTTCGGGGCTAATATTCTTTATTATTGCTATCTGTCAATGTTTTGGTTTATGGCCTTAGAATATAGGGAAAATATAACTGTTAATAACATGACAAATTAACAAAAGGGGCACTTCTGTTGCATCCTAGCAATCTGCAATTACTCCCTGACTTTTGATCTATGGGGGGGGTGGAAAGTCATGCCAATGCTACCATGCCATCCTGGGTCCATTTGATGGAGAAAAGTTAAAAAAGTTGTCATTTTAATATTCATTCATATTGAGTCACCTTCTCGTGTTGTCAGTCAAACTGATTTAAGAAATAAAGGTGAAAAATTGGAATAAGCAATAGAGTTTGTATGCTATGCTCCCCCTTTGTGACCTAGTAATGCTATACTGATAGGGCTTCACTGGAATTGTTCCAATTGAATTTTATGACAGTAGTGGAAAGGAATGATGGAGTGAAGAATGATGGGTTGTTCTTGTTTAGTCATCCTGATGGTTTTAAATTGGTCAGACTTCTGATCAGATTTGTTCTAGGTTACATTTCATGATATTTGAATCTTGTGGGCTTAAGTTCAGTACTGTTCATAGGGTGAAATTTTCATATTACTGTGTTTGTTAGTTAATTAAGTTTTAACTTGACCCAATTTCTTCCTTTTGTGTTCTGTTTTACTCCAGGTCATTATTGACAACACATTCTTCTACACAAAAACCTCATAAATTGCCCTACTATGTATTTGTGGCTTTTTTGCTACTACTTGAATGTTTCCATTTTGATTGAATAGTAGTCATTGCAAGGATAATTTTTTGAGGAGGAGGAGGATGACCTAAGCCGGAAGTAATCGAAAAGTAGTTGTAGATAAGGGAGTAAAGAAAGGATGTTCCAGCTGTTTGGAGTTTTATTTTATGAGCTAAAAAACTGATTGAAAATGAGGACTGCCTCATGGTAGTCCTCTCTAGTTTATCATGCATTTTGCATGTAATTCGAGGATGTTAGATTTTGATGCATCCTATTGGATTCATGCATGCCAAACTGGGTGTACATGCACCTGGTTTGGGCTGTACATACATTCTTGCATGCCAACCTGAATCCAGTGGATTCTGGATCAGGCTGTAGATGTAATCCTGCCAATGGGTCCCCCAGGACTCAGTGGGCTTTGGTAATAAGCCCTGCAGGACTCAATAGTCTTGTTAATGAGTCCGCTTCTATTTGGTGGGATCCTACCCTTGGTTAGTAGAATTCTTATTTATTTGTGTACCCATGGGACCTGTTCTAGGGCTCAGGATGGGTCAGGAGTACCAGTAGGTATCCTTGGCTCATGTCAGAGGAGGAGGAGGAGGAGGAGGAGGAGCAGGAGGAGGAGCAGGAGGAGCAGGAGGAGCAAGAGGAGCAGGAGGAGCAGCAGCAGCAGGAGGCGGAGCAGCACGAGGAGGAGGAGGAGCACAAGGAGGAGGAGGAGGAGCAGGAGGAGCAGGAGGAGCAGGAGGAGCAGGAGGAGAAGGAGGAAAAGGAGGAAAAGGAGGAGCAGCAGGAGCAGCAGGAGCAGCAGGAGCAGGAGGAGGAGCAGGAGCGGGAGGAGCAGGAGGAGCAGGAGGAACAGGAGGAGCAAGAGGAGCAGGAGGAGCAGCAGCAGGAGGAGGAGCAGCACGAGGAGGAGGAGGAGCACAAGGAGGAGGAGGAGGAGGAGGAGGAGGAGGAGGAGGAGGAGGAGGAGGAGCAGGAGGAGGAGGAGGAGGAGGAGAAAGGAGGAGAAGGAGGAGAAGGAGGAGAAGGAGGAGAAGGAGGAGAAGGAGGAGAAGGAGGAGAAGGAGGAGAAGGAGGAGAAGGAGGAGAAGGAGGAGAAGGAGGAGAAGGAGGAGAAGGAGGAGGAGAAGGAGGAGAAGGAGGAGAAGGAGGAGAAGGAGGAGAAGGAGGAGAAGGAAGAGAAGGAAGAGAAGGAAGAGAAGGAAGAGAAGGAAGAGAAGGAAGAGAAGGAGGAGAAGGAGGAGAAGGAGGAGAAGGAGGAGAAGGAGGAGAAGGAGAAGGAGAAGGAGAAGGAGAAGGAGAAGGAGAAGGGAGAAGGGAGAGAAAAAAGCAGCTCATTTTCCAATAGAACTAAGAACATGTTCCTTCAAATCTGCATGGAATTATTTACAAACTTTGAATCAGCAGGAGCTGCAAGATTTTTATAACATGAATAGTTAGAGAGGACAAATGCTTTCTGAGTGAAAGACTTGAAATGTGTATTCCTGGCATTTTGAAATCATTTTCTTCTTGGTGGTTTTGTACGAAGAAGATAAGTCATGGATACATGACTCTTTCCAACAAATATTAGGAATGTGAGACAACCTAAAAGGTAATCATCATGAAAACATCATGACTACCCATTTTATCTCAATAACAAAAAAAATCAGAGGCAACTAACCCTCTTTTTTAAGTTGGACTAAAATGTTTGAAGTAGCGTAATAAGGTCCATCTAGTTTACTTAACTAGGTCAATTTCTACTTCTTGTTAATTTTTGTGAATTAGGAAAAACAATCTACTAGCACCTCTTTTTGACCTTGTTAGTGCAATCTTACTTCATATTTACTTTGAGATAACCAACTGTTAGGTTACTATGCTATTTTACTGGATAGAGACTACACCCAAAAACTGTATGTGAATCTGCATGGTTGGGCCTGAATAAGGGACATTGCTTCATTTGTAGGACAAAAATACTGATATAGTCCTTACTATTTTTGTCAAGTGAGACACTGGAACGGTAATTTTTTCAAGGAATCAAGTGGTGCAATCAGATTGACTCAGAAGTGAGCGCAAGTGGGTGAAATGGGGGCAATTTTGTCAACTAGTGTCGATTTTGCTGCTAGTTTGTTAACTAACATTGATTTTACAGCTAGATACTGGTGAGGGTTAATCTTCAAAATTTGTTAATTATCCATTTATTTGAAATATTATGAGTGTTGTACATTTTAGCATTGTTGTAGTTGTCATCATCATCATACTGTTATACTTTATCTTGATTTTCTGATGTAGGCGTATAGTGCCTCCCTTGTTGGGACAGTGATAGTTTCATCTTTATCGTTACAAAGTACTATACAATTACCTTTCTAGGTGTCATTAATGTGATAATATTTTTTTGCTTAAAATATTGTTGGGAGTTTGTTTGAGAAAAAAAATTAGAATTATGATCCTACAATCACAAAGAGAGTTTCAAAAGAACAAGGCGACCGTGTATTGAACACAACACTCTATAAAATCAATTGACAAACCGTTGGCGATGGGTTTTATTGCATTAAGTGTTGAGGTCAGTATTACTTTCTGCTACTACCCCTGCTCCAAAAAGTTTGCATCTATATGCGCAGATCAAACACACAAATAGCAAATCACATTTGCATATATCTCATTTGCACATATATGACAGCTAGAAACAATAGGAGCACTGTGTATCCTAGAGGTATCATGATACTCAGCCAGACAGATGGTTCATTCTGAAAACCAAGTTTTTGAGATATTCTGAAAAGAAAGAAGTTGTCACTACCACTCTGCATTGCACTGCACAACACCCCAAAAGCAACACAACAGAACCGAACATCGCAACGCAAAACACAACATCATAACACACAATCATTGCGACGCAACGCAACACAACACTATGCAACCCAACACGACTCCATGCAATGCCAAGCAAGCAATTGTTCGAGAAGGCTGGCTTCATACACCTGCTTCTTGTGATTAATGTCCTGTGAGAACTGCACACGATTGCGGAACTCGACAATGTGTGTTCCCCTCTTTCACAACATAAAAACAACTGGCTCTTCATGTTTGACTTTTGCGTCACAGAACAATGGCTTTGTTATCAACACTGTTGGCATTATACACACAGTGTGAAAGCGCTGAAGTGAGTACATAACTGGACAACTTAAAATTAAAATGAACCCATGTGTAACAATACTAATTCCCCTCACTCCTTATTTCCTACTCATCCCTGCAACGCACTCCAAGAGGTGCAATGCCTTATCCTGGTCATCTCTCTTTTCTCTTGCAGCTTGTAGATCTCCGTCCAACATATCATATTGCTTCATCTTGCTAAGATCCTCTCTGAATTTTTTCCTCATCCCCTTTTCTGCTTTAACCTTTTTCAGTACATCCTCATCAGGCTCCTTGTAAATTGGATCAGACTGTGCTTCTATGGAAATCATTTTCCTATACTTCGAAAACAAATCGCTCTGTTTGTAAGGATTAATTCCTTTTGATGGGAGAGGTTTGTGTGGGTGATTTCTCATGATTTGTGGGCGTGCAGCAAATGCCGCTGCAATGTCAGCATATTCATTTCTGTGCGGGTAATTTGTTTTCGTGGTATTCATCAACTTGAGCATCATCTGTCAACAATCTCTGTCTGAATTCCACGAATACTTTGTTAGAATGTAGCATCAAACTAACACACCTAAATATGTGATTTTGTAGAATCATCCGTTGGTAGTCTTTGTAGAATATACCTAAGTACTTCCCCCAATTCAAGAAATAAGACTTCTCTGTTTCGTGGATTGTTAAATCCTCACAATCCCTCAGATTCTGACAAAGCTCCTTCATTGTGTAAGAGTTCGTTTTCCAGTGAAGGCACTTCGAATGGTTGAAGTACTTATCACATGCATTCTTTGTATGCCAAACAACCAGTGTTGGAACTCTACCCAATGGATACATGCGGACGTCTCCCTTACCGAGAATCCCACTTACCGGATTAGGCCGAGTCCCACTTACCAGACAGCATCTGGGACTGCCACACATCCAACCAATAACAGCTGCTCCGTTCTGTGTGCGCGCAGCAATATTATCATACTAGTTAGGTCATAAATTGCTAACAACACTTTTATCACAGCTGTTATCTTGTTGTATGTTCAACAGTTGTTAGCAATACCTACCAATACCACGCACCGCACCGTGGGTCCCATCACATCGCCATGGCACATGCCCTCATCACCTACCAAGAGGCCCAAAAAGCCGTCGGCATATTGCCTAGTCTCGCACCCCGACCCAATGCCGTCAACATTCGAGCGCTCTCCACACTCCTGGAACAACGCCTCGAAAAAATCCCATGCACACAAGCACCGGAACACAGATTCGTCGGCATGGTCATGCCAGCGCAGATTTACGCTCTGCGATGTGAAGCACCATGGACCGAGTGGCCCGACCCCGGGAACCATCCCGCCGCCGCAAACACGTCCGTCGAACAACGAAACGTCAAGACCATATACGATGCAAATCGCGTCGTCCTTGATTCCCAAGAAAACGTTTGTCGCGCCATCAACGACGCCCTCAACGACGCCATCCCAAATGCCTTCCGCAAGCCCATTGGCAATCAGATGGGCCAAAAGGTATACACCGTCCGCGATAATCCTTGCGACATCCTTTCGAATCTTCGCACGAAGTACGGCACGAGCACTCCGGCCGAAAAGCGAAGAAACAACGTCCTCCTCGATGCTCCCTGGGATCCCAACGACCCAATCGAAGCCCTCTTCGACCGAATCGAAGACTGCTTTATCTTCGCATTGATCTGCAAGCCTGAATTCACGATGGAACAAATCATCGACAAGGCCATCGTCGCAATCCAACTCACAGGCCTATATGAGACAGCCCTCCTCGAATGGAGCGGCTTCGCCGATGCCAACAAGACGTGGCAGCAACTTAAACTCCACTTCGAGGAGGCCTACGAACTGCGTCTTGCTTCGGGCCAAGGCACCGCCTCCACCCACGGCTACGTGAACTCCGCCACCGCCAATGACGACGACTCCATGGCTTCCATCCAAGAGTCCATCGCCAACTTCCACATGGCGAACAACGCCAACTACCAGAGCATGCAAGACATTCTGCAGGCAACTCGAGCAGAAACGGCATCCCTACGAGCCGAACTGCAATCCACCCAGCAGTCCTTCGCTAACTTTGCCAGAGCAACACCTCCGGCATTCGTTCCACCCATCCCACAATTCATACCTGCACTTCCCACAGGACAACACCAATTCACGCCACCTCCAGCAGTGCCATACCAACACTACCAACAGGGAGGACGAGGAACTCGGAGCCGGGGCGGGAAGGGACGTAACAATCGCAACCGCCGCGGACAAACTCAACAATATTTTACCCCAACAACCCCTGCCACCACGTTCAACGCTCCTTCATCAACACTTGGCGTTCCTCCTCCTGCCTTTCAACCTCCCAGCACACCTCCCAACCCAGTAAAGTACTTCAACAACTGGAATATGTGCTACTCCTGTGGATTCGATGTAGAGGGGTGGCACACCAGCGCCACATGCCGCAACAAAAAGCAAGGCCACCAGGATGGCTGCACTCGGGAAAATGCACAGGCATATAAAGATGCAGGACATAAGGTAACGTGGAGGGGTGCACACAAGACTACATTGCCTGCGAATCCAGGCCCACACCAAGCTTGACAGAGAGGGGCGACAAAAAGTGAAACCAACACTAACAAAAGAATGACAAATAACTGTGAAATTATTTTGTCGACCCCCATTACTAACTCTATTAACTATTATGCAGCCCTCCAATGTGAAGACACAGATGATGAGGATGAGGCAACAGTTGTTGCCTCCAACGTATCACACCATCACACGACTATCCACCCTACTGCCACCACGGCAACTCCTTCCACTTATCAACCCACAAGGGCACCTAGCAACAAATGTCTCCAAGCCATACAAGACCCAGCCACACAACCCATCACCACGCGGCACCAACATTACGCCATCTTTGACTCAGGGGCCACTGCACATTTCCTCGTCAGTACGGCCCATGTTGTCAACAAATGCCCAGCACTCAAGCCTCTCACCATTCGCCTTCCCAACGGAAAGCACATCGTCTCCACCCACACATGCAACCTTGATCTTCCATGGTTGCCCCACTCCATTACTGAGGCACATATTGTACCAGGGTTATCCCATTCTTCTCTCATCTCCACTAGGAAATTCTGCGACGCCGGATGCCAGGTCACACTAGACCAACACTCTTGCAAGATCTACTACCAAGGGGCCCTGGTACTCACCGGTACAAGGGACGAGACGACTGGACTGTGGAAAGTCCCCATCCACCCACACCAACCACCACACCCTGGCCAACACTCCAAACCCAGCTCACCTCATGCCGCCCCAGACTTCGCTGCTTGTCATACAGCCTTGAACGTGTACACTCTCCCTTCCAAGCAGCAACAACTCAAGTACATGCATCAGGCATTCTTCAGCCCACCAATAGCTACACTCCTCAAGGCCATCAACAACAACCAACTCCAGGGGTTCCCACTCATGAAGAGAGACATGGTACGTAAGCACTTAGCCCCAAGCCCCGCAACTTCCAAGGGCCATATGAAGCGGCCCGCACCGGCATTCGAAGCACCAGGTCATCCTTAAATGAAACCTCTACCACACCAGTAGCAATTCCAACTGATATCCCCACTGACGAACCACCGATTGTCTCCATGCCGTGTCCACATGTTATCCCACCTGACATCACTGACACCACCTGCAATGTTTTCTGTTTTGCTGCCCTTGCAGATAAACATCAAGGCACCATGTACACCGATGCAACCGGCGCCCTACCAGCCGTCACACTAGAGGGCAACCAGTACTACCTCGTGGCATACGCCTACGACCCAAACTACATCTACGCCATCCCCCTGCGAAATCTTCGCGACGAATCAATCATGACAGCATTCGAACACGTCTTCCAAGACCTCAAGACCAAGGGGTACAAACCAACGTTCAACGTCACCGACAATCAAGCAACAACTCCCATCAAGACATACTTAAACACCGAAGACTGCAAGTGGCAATTCGTCGAACCACACAACCACCGCGTCAACGCAGCGGAGCGTGCCATCCAAACTTTCAAGAACCACTTCATCAGTGGATTATGTTCCACCGACAGCAACTGGCCGCTCCAGCTATGGGACACCATGACAGAGCAGGCCATCATAACACTCAATCTCCTCCGTACCTCCCGCATCGACCCCTCCAAATCCGCCTACCACCAATTACACGGCCACCGATATAACTGGAACGCCTACCCACTAGCCCCACCAGGCACGAAGGCAGTCATCTACGAATCACCTACCACAAGAACATCATGGGGCACCCGTGGCTTAGACGCTTGGTACTGTGGACCTGCCTTCGACCACTATCGCAACATGAAATTTTATGTGCCTAGCACTAAAGCTTACCGTGTTTCCGGGTCGTATGACTTATTCCCTCAACATTGTATCCTTCCCACCTTCACACCAGCACAACACACTCAAGAAGTCCACCGAGAACTGTTTGAGTCCCTACAGACTCTGGACAAACCTACCAAGCGTAAATTCTTGAAAAAGATAGCAAAAGCATTAGAGATTGTCAACTCTACGCCAGAACAGAGGGTGGCTTCAGAGGGGGCTCCAAACCCAACCAATGAGGGGCCACATCAGAGGGTGGTTGAACATCCTACTGTCACCACAAGTACCAACCCCACGGACCCACGGGAGCTACGCACGGCACCTAGAACGCACAACCGCACCACGCGCAACAACGTCCCACACAGCCTTCCTCCCATCATTAATCCGGCCAATACAGGTACACCACGCCGCTCACTACGACTCGCATCAGACGAGGCACCCATTCTGCCAGTACACACTGTTCCATCATCGGAACGCATCCCACTGCACTCACCAAACATCATCGCCTTCCAAGCTGTTGACTATATCACAAACACCGTCCACAACGACAACAACATAGCATGGCATCCTAGCGCCTTCCTCACCTCCAGCCCCTCCGACTTAGCAACCACACTGGATGCATACATCGAGCACATGTGTGCTGGCGTTGTACACCCTACTACAGGGGAAACAATCACTTCCTACAAGAAACTCATCGCTTGCCCACTCCTACGTGATGTCTGGACCACCGCATTTGGAAAGGAGTTTGGAAATCTTGCACAAGGGGACAAGAAAACAGGTGAGAAAGGAACGAACACAATGTTTGTCATGACCCATTCACAAGTCAAGAACATACCACGAGACCATACCGTCACCTACGGGCACGTCGTTGTCGACTACCGCCCACAGAAGGACGACCCCAATAGGGTGCGCATCACTGCTGGCGGCAATCTGATCAAGGATTATCCCGGCGAACTGACAACGCGTACAGCGGACCTCACAACATCCAAGATTTTGTGGAACAGTGTCCTCAGCACGGCAGGTGCAAAGTTCATGGGCCTTGACCTCAAGAGTTTCTACCTCACGGCAATGCTGGACCGCCCAGAATACATGAAGATGCCACTCGCGTTGTTTCCCGACCATATACGGGCCCAATACAACCTTGACAAACACGCCATACAAGGGTTCGTATATCTAGAGTTACGAGGTGCTATCTACGGCTTGCCACAGGCAGGCGCACTGGCCAACAAGTTACTCCGAAAACGCCTTGCACCACACGGATACTACGAAGTGGCGCACACACCAGGCCTATGGCGCCATGTTACAAGACCTATATCATTCACCCTCGTAGTGGACGACTTTGGGGTAAAATATGTGGGACAAGAGCACGCCGAACACCTCATCAACGTGTTAAAAGAAAACTACACGATGTCCATCGACTGGGAAGGAAAACTCTACTGTGGCATCCAACTCGATTGGGATTACAACCTACGCACTTTGGACATCTCCATGCCTCGATACATTGACAACGTCCTTCAGCGTTTTCAACATCCCATCCCTTCCTCACCACAAAACGTTCCCTACAAGCCATTTCCAAAGAAATATGGGGCAGCAGCCCAAGACCCCTTACCAAAAGATGCATCTGGACCACTTGATAGCGATGGCCAGAAACGAATCCAACAAATTGTGGGGGCGCTCCTGTACTACGCACGCGCTGTCGACAACACCATTCTGCTAAGCCTGAGTGCCATAGCCAGCGAACAGGCACATCCAACACAACTCACCCATCAGCGTTGTCAGCAGCTTCTCGACTATTGTGCATCTCATCCTGACGCCATCGTCCGCTTCAAGGCATCCGACATGATACTGAACATTCACTCCGATGCATCATACCTTTCCGAAACCAAAGCCCGCAGTAGGATTGCGGGACATTTTTTCCTCGGCAGTGTCCCCATTGACGCCACACCAATCACGCTTAATGGGGCCATCTACGTCTTCTGTGGCATTTTGAAATTTGTTGTCGCCTCTGCTGCAGAAGCTGAATTAGGGGCGCTATTTCTCAACTGCAAAGAGGGCACAATTTTGCGCCTCGTACTCCAAGAACTTGGCCATCCGCAACCACCAACGCCTACGCATTGTGACAACGAGACCGCCACTGGCATTGCCAATAATACCGTCAAGAAACAAAGATCCCGATCCATGGAAATGCGATTTTTCTGGATCGCCGACCAGGTCACCCGCCGTACTTTCCAGGTTCGCTGGCACCCTGGCCAGGAAAATCTTGCCGATTACTTCACTAAACACTTTGATGCCCGGCATCACATTTCAGTCTGTCCGTGGTACCTCCATACCAAAGACTCCCCTCAGTTCCTGCCTCGGGCAGCAGCCCCTAGCTCTCTGAGAGGGTGTGTTGGAACTCTACCCAATGGATACATGCGGACGTCTCCCTTACCGAGAATCCCACTTACCGGATTAGGCCGAGTCCCACTTACCAGACAGCATCTGGGACTGCCACACATCCAACCAATAACAGCTGCTCCGTTCTGTGTGCGCGCAGCAATATTATCATACTAGTTAGGTCATAAATTGCTAACAACACTTTTATCACAGCTGTTATCTTGTTGTATGTTCAACAACCAGAAAATGGAACACAACCTCTTCAAAATATCCTAGCTCAACCAAGAAAGGAACTAACTTAAGGACAGTATTGTTCTTGTGCTGGCCGGTGCAATTGTCGAATACTATGGTCAGTTTCTTCCCCCATCCATCTTCACGGATGATGTTTGTCGACGTGAGTGTTTTGACAATGAGCAATGCAACATTGTCGGCTCCTTTTGTCCCAATACCCTCATGGTATACATGACAACGCATGTGGACATCTACAGTGCCATCTTATTTGGCATGACCATGATTAACAATACCAAGGTTGATTTTTGTCAATGAAGAAAAATAGTAAGTCATGCCAGGTTGTTCTTCATTAAAAGAGGGCCACTCCATGTTCTGTCCAAAATCCACTACAAAACAATAAGTTGTTTCTGAATGAGGGACGTTGTTTAGTTTATCTTCTTTGCACTGTTCCTCAGCCAACTTGTAGCATTCCCTCTGTGTATCTACTCTCTTCACATGAATTGCAGCTCGTAATAACATCTGTTCAGTTTCATTCACAACCACATTTCCTGCCTCAGTCACAGTTAATTGTCTGGATTCATTTTCAAGGATCTCTTTGCCTTCACAACCCTCTCCTGTCTCTTCTATGTATTTGTCCTGGGAGATCTGCACACTGATGGGGTCACGGTTGCTGTTATCTGCACCGATGGAGTTGCTCCCACCTTCAATCCTTCCGTTGTCATCACCTCCCCCAAAATATCCGGCTGCTTCATCTCGTCCTGGTTCTCCATCAGATCCTTCTTCTCTTCCTCCTCCTCCAGTCGTACCTTGGGCAATTTGGAAGAGAGAATTAGGGTTGAGGCGGTACTTCTGGTGATTAGCAAATTGCCAGCAGAAAGTGGGGATGCCCTCCGCTTGGGTTCGTACCTTGAGGTTGAGATAGTTCTTGAGCCAAAAGTAATATTATGTAGGGAAGCTCACTGTTGATTGAGTCCTCTTCAGTTCAGGACCTTCACCAAACCAAGTATAACTCAACTGTTTCCCATGATTTTGACAGGACCAGCCGTAATCACAACAGTACCGGTAGTAGCACGGCCTTCTTCCTGTTGATGCAGGGAGGTAAACATCGTCAATGTATGCATTGCCACAAAGCAATGCAGTTTCACCATCAGCAGCCCTCTCAAACCTTTTTGCCGTAGGCTCTGCCTGCACCAACAACTTCAACTCGTCAATGTGAGAGACAAGATTCTGATGCAACTCAGACAATAATGCCACATTCTTGTTGCCTTTGTTGCCATGTGGTTGAGCAATGGATAGTCAACGTGATGGATTGGATGCATTGCCAGCACTTCCGTGCACCATTGTGGATGCGACCAAAAACATGGAAGCAAATGCAATGGTTGCGAAGACTGGTTAGGTCTGCCTCTTCGTCGTTACAGGCACAAACGTTGAAAGGGACTTGATAGAAGAAAGTTCCCTTTGGAACTTTACCTGCACTCTTCTTGGCTGCATCAGCATAGATGCAGCTGGTTAACAGGTGTTGATCCTGTTCCACCTTGGGCTTGTCCAACCATTTCAGGATGAAGCCACCAATTGCCTCCACAAAGGTCGGATTATCCTTGAGCGGATACTCAAACAATTGCAAGTAAGCTGGCCATAACCAATGATTTGCTTGCACTTGGATTCTTTGCCAAGCGACTCAAGGTAATTGAGAAGCTCAGTGCAGGCCGTGCCCACCAAAAAGACGGGCTTCTTCTTGGACTGACACTTCATCATATTGAACATGTGGGAGTGTGCAGCCAACTTCTTCCTCACTTCTTCGGAGGTTCATCTTCAGCTGCACCAACAACGGAGACTGTGCGATCTTCATTGGCGACATGTAAACTTGGAAGATCATCTTCGTCTCTGTCTGAGCTATAGTTGGAAGCTAGATAGGAGGACGCCTGGCTGTTTAGCTCTTCCCCCTCTTCATCCAATGATGGGACATAACTGACGTTGTCCACATTGCAGGCCTTCTTTGGATGCGGCATCGCAAATTTCATACAATTGCCTGTTAGGGTACAAAAAATTCTGATTGCCATCACTTTGATGGTCGATAGTATGGCATCTTTTGAATTAATCACCCGAGGGAAACGGAAAGCACAGCCATGAGAAAGATCGTGTCGCAAGTGTATGTTTGATGTCCATACCTGAAAATTAGGCATATTATTAATTATGACGTCATTTCTGTCCGTCACATGGACAAAAGACAGAGCACAAGCACTTCTTCTGTATTTAGCTGTCTTATATTTGTGTAGATCTGTTCTCAATCTAACCTAAAAGACAGATTGCAAATCACATTTCTCGAGATAAACATTTTTTTCCCTAGCGCAAAACAGGTATAAAGATTTTTTTCCCTACAGTTTGTCCCATTGCAGTACATGTGTGGATTGAAGGACGGGAGCAACTTAGGTTAGAAAATGTTTTGTGTAGATTTGTAAAACGCGGTCAACAAGGGCCTCTTGTCAACCAAGATTTGTGTAAATTTACACATATATTTGTCTAAATGTACACATTGTTTCCCAGCCAAAACACAAAAATGTGTTTATGTGCAAATGCGATTTGCAATTTGTGTTTTTGATCTGACTATTTATATAATTTATAGCAGTAAGGATCAGCTTGGCATGACACTAAATGGTGAAAAGCCGACAAATATGTTGGAAAAACCAGAACGGAAACAGTAATCATCTCAATGCCTACCATACAATAAAAAATAGCCTGAACAGATTTCTAACCAACTTAAACTGGTTTTCAAGCCAGACTGAATGATGAACTGGCCCCTTGTTTCATTCCATTGTTTGTGTCAACCACTTCCATAAAATTCATGTGGCATAATGCCATTTAGGCCGGTCAATAAAGCACAAGATGGTCACAACAGGGTGGCAAGTATAATGGGTACAGGATCTCTATTGTTCATCGCAAAAATGTTTCTGGTATCATACCATACTGCACACCACTTCATCATTATATGTCTCAAAAGTACGTATGTAACAGATGACAGCAGAGGTGAGTACGTATATGAATTTTATTAATGAAATGATTTAAGAATACGGCGTGAAGTCATTTTCATGTAACTTTCTGCTTGTATGAATTTGATTAATAAAGTGATTTAAGAATGCAGTGTGTGGCCATTCTCATATCTTTCTGAAGCTTTACCCAACAGAATTGCCATTCTTTTGTCAAGTTGCCATGCTGATGTCTATTACAAGGAACAAGATGGACAACCATACACAAGTGAAGTATCAGCCCCTTATTTCTGGCCCCTTGAATAAAAAACCAACATACATCCATTTTATCATATTCTTCTGTCTTTTCAATCTTTTCGTGTAACTCGCCTCCAATGAGTTAACGCATGAAACACACTAATTGGTGTAAATTCACAAATTCAGAAAAATATAACCTGATGATTGTGGGGCTATGAACAGAGGCCAGCTAGTATTGATATACCAATGTCAAAATCAAACAAACTTTGTATGGTGAAATGCCTGTAAAACATAGTACAAGTATTAACAAATTATATATAACACACAATCAAACTTAGCGGTCATAAAATTTACGCGATAAAAAATCGTAAGATATTACCTTTCTTGACAGACCGTGTTTCATTCCAGGTTCCATGTTATAAGTATGTGTCGCAAGGTCATACTTCATTCATTTTAAAATCTAAGGTATTACTTTTATAATAATCAAAATGTAACAATATTGCTCACACTATCTCTAGATACAGACTCAACATCATGACAATACACTAGCAAAAAAGTCTTCGCGAAAAAAAAACCAAGTGAGTTGCAAGCAACCTAAACCTTAACCTCTGATGGCGGAGAGGGGGGGGTGCAATCATATACACCAAATGCACCCCCCAAAAGCATCTGCTACTGCCTCTCTCTCCAGATTGTGCCACTGTGTGGTGCTAGCTACCTTATTTTTTGTAATCCTACCATTTGGTCGAGCATCCCCAACAATAGTGAACTCTTGTGGTATGAAAAAATGGGCTACAGAAATTGAAATCTCATTTGATAGCGACAGCTCCTGTAGAAACATATACTGTATAAGTCATATATCAGGCCCTCTTTGTAATGTGTGTATCCCTCACCAGTTCGCAAGAAAACTATTCATATTAAAATTATTTAGATCTTGCTCCGCAGGAGCCAGTTCTTTGAAAAGTCAAAACAAATCAAAAATCACATGCACAAATCACAATTTGAAGCCCTTTTTGAAAAATGATTCTTCAAGTTCCAAGGAGTCAGTTGTTGTCTGCATGGACAAATGTGGGGTGCTTATAATGTGAATGAGAGCTCTTAACTCAAAAGTTGCACAATAAGAAGCTGATAAGCCGCCACCATACCTTTTGTCAATTTGACATGAGCATTGATGTTTGCGGGGCAGTTGATTTCTCCAGGGATCAAGAAGGGGAGGTGACTGAAATGCGAGCCAACTAATTTAAAAAATCCTCCTTTCACTCTCACAACACAAAATGGCAGCGGTATTGCCATCCGCCCATCTGATTGACTTATTCAAAAATGCAATTCAATTAAGCACAACCTCGGCCAGACTTTTTGGGGGGTCTGTTAGGGTCCACAACCTGAGGCAAACTTTTGGAGGGGTTGGTTGTTGTCTGTGGAGATTGGGGAACTGGAAACACAAGATGTCTAGTAAAAAATTTACAAAAAATAGTGGCTGCAAGTTGTTATGCCCACATCTTACCACAACTTCAAGAAACAATTCAACAATCCAAGGGCATACTGTTTGAAGGGTTGATTGTAGTTGTGCAGGTGGGTAGTAGATGAGATGACTGAAAGCATAAGTTGAAAACATAAAATGGTGATGTGAAAATGAAAGTAAACGAAGACAAAAATTGACCCCCCACCTCATTGGTCCCTAAAAAGGATACTTCACCCTGGTGCATCCCATCAGTGATTGACAGATGCAATGGAGTGGAGTTTTTATATTACTGCAATGTACACAAATGTGTTATATATGTTGGATCCCGTTTCAGCACCATCCCATTTCTAGAACTGGGCAAAAAATATGTCTTGTTCTAGAACTAGGCATTTTTCTCTCCAGTGGGGCACTGTGCATTAATGGGACACCCAGTTCTAGAACTGGACCCCCCAGTTCTGGAACTGGGACCATGATCAAAGTCCAGATCTAGAACTTTGAGTCAAGTGCTAGAACTGGGACTAAGGCTCGAATCCCTATTGTGGTACCAGTTCCATTGGAGCACCAGTGCCATACCCATTGGGGCACTGGTGCCCCAACAGGGCGATCAAATTGTCCCCATTTTGGCATTTCTATTTTATGTAGTTTGTGTGTTGAGGTCATGCCTTGAGCTCATGCGTTGAGCTATTGCAATGACTGTCATTTACAAGCTCTACATGTATGGTATAGAACAAAAAAAGCATGAAAGTGCACATCTGTTGAAGCCCATCAAATCTTCAGATGAAGAGGTAATGACCTAAAAACGTTCCTCAGAAAATTTGGCCTAGTAATTATCCCTACCTCAATCATAATTGATCCCATCGGGACACCAGCACACAATTTCAAGGCTCAGTGCCCCAGAGAAAAATGCCCAGTGCTTGAACTGGACATTTTTTTTCTCCCAGTTGTAGAACTGGGACGGTCCTGAAATGAGATCCAGCATTTATGGTACTAACTGTCTAGGCCACATGGAAGCTAACAAGGATATGATCCTCGTGCCTGAAGTATGTACACCTCAATGCAAAATCCTCATGTGACAAGGTGTGATACCCTATGAAGAGTACAGGAATGTGGTTGTATTGATTATGAAGAGTAGCACTTCATGAAGAAGAGTTCCCACAGCAGATGGAGAATCTGTCCTTCGCAGGGATTGGAGGAGACACTTCACATGCATGGTGTAATGGGTCACTGCCAATGAGGTACATATTTTCATCTTGGATGAGTATGAATGACATACATTGTAGCCATACTCCACGTGTAAGCAACAGTGTATGTTAGCAACAGTTAACATAGGAAAACGATGACCTTGGATGCACTACGATACACACGTCAGTTACTACAACTGTGGCAACTGATGGCAACGAAAAAATTAGCAACCGAAAAAATGTAGCAGTGGCTGAACATAAAAACAATATTGTAACTGGTATTATATTGAGAGAAAGATGTTTTGCACAAGATTTCATTGCTTTTTTTCAGTGGCTGCAGTTATTTTTTTGTTAGCACTGTGTCTCTGCTTCGAGAATTGGTCTAGATAAAATTTGAACATTCAATGTTTTCATGCTTGTACACGTAGCGAACATTAGTTAGCTAGCAGGAAAATGAAGGAATACCTTTCTCCAGCATCACATTGTGAGCAGCTATGTATGATCAAGCCACGCTCCTGGAAGCTACTCGCTCCCTCACCCGCTTTAAAATCCTCCGAGTGAGCTCTGTAACAATGTCATCAAGTCGAATTTTCTCATCTTCTGACAATTTAGATGTTGCATCTAATAAAATAATTTCCATCTTCTTTTCGGTCTTGCCTTGATCAAGCATTTCTAGTACACCAGATAGAGCGTTCAAAGTATTCTTCACTGCTGGGGTTCCAAGAAAGTTTCTATTCCCAAGGAACCCTGTACTTGCTGCGGCCAGCACCAACTTCGCTGTGTGGGTACTGATGAGGCCATCTCCTCTCAAAAAGCTAGACGCCCTTGTGCCCACAAACTGCTCAGCTGCATCTGCTAGACTAATTGCATAGATTTCCTCTTCCCGACTAAGCTTAGGAGCGATGATGTCCGTGAAGTCATTCACTGTCATTAGAGATACAGAAGGAGTAATGCCGTTCCCAGTCTTTGAAGGAAGGAGGAATGGAAGAGGAATTTCATCTAACTGTACTTTGGGAGGAGATAGAATGTCACCAACGAATGGGAGAGTGGGGGGACGTGGAGGAGTAAATGTAACAATCGCTTCAGTCATTCCTTTGCGAGTAATTTGACGGAAAAATAAGTCCGCAATATTCTCGACCTCGTCCTCTAACAACTTGCGTAGGCTCTCGGCATTTTCTGACAACAGGAGCTTCAACCCATCACTCAGACTAAGCCCATCTTGAGGTATTGCATCAAGATCTACAAATGCTGAACCTTCTTTTGTACCAACAGCTCCAGAAGCATTGTTCAGTAAGGCAAGCAGACGTGTCAGCTTGAGGCCACTCGATGACTCGTTGTCTGTGACACTAAAAAGCACCTCCTGGAGGGCTTGCTGAATTTCAGGGCGATTTTCCGCAAGCATTTTGCGAGCAATGAAAGGGTAGCTCTCCATAATGATACCATAATTTTCGTTTCCCGTTAGCGCAATGCCTTCCAGTGTAACGATTGCTCGGCCTTGACATTCAAATTTGCAATCAATAATCCAAAGAACTATGAGTACACGTAAAATTTGCAATGATGGAGACGCAGATTTGTGATTCAGCTTACCAAGAATTGCAAAGTACGGTGGGATAGAGAAGGGGATATCATTCAAAACTGTTAAGGCATCTTGAGTCATTGCCTGAAATCCGCCAACCTGCGATGACACTGAGTTTTCTTCCATTCCGTACATCCTTCTGAGCTCTGCTTCGTATTTTTTTGCTCCGCCACCTTTGACATATGGGCTTAACGCCTTGTCCATTAACGGTATGATAGCAGCTCGGTCACAATTAGTAGGAAGGATCTTGAGCCTAATGAAATCGTCGACAAGACTAGCATAATCCTCAAGGATTTTTGAATTCGTCAAAACAGCATTAGACCAAAGAGAACAAGTTGCTTGCAAGTTGTGAGAAAAGGGAAAAGACAAAACCAACTCACTTTGTTTGCGAGATGAATTACTGCACTGATCATATGATCTTGGTCTGCACTGTCTATACTTGCCATCAAACCACAATCAATCAAAACCACCGTGTGCCCTTCTGGTGTTGGTTCATTTAACTTGAGTATGTTTCCAGGATGCTAACGGGAGAGAAACAACAAGGGTTTGTATGACAATTATGGCACAAAGTTATGCTCGAGTAAGGCTTCAATGAAACTCACCGGATCAGCGTGGAAGAAACCAAACTGGAACAGCTGCGTCAAAAAAGCCTCTTGCGCTATTGGAGTAACTTCAGCAATTTCGTCAGGAGAGCAGTCACTCAATTTTACTCCATCAATCCACTCGCTAACCAGCACCTTCCTGGTACATAGATTTTCATAAACTTTAGGAACAGTGACGCCCTTAATGCCAGCATCTATTAGAGCAGAACGCAGTTTTTGTTGATTCTTTGCTTCATTAGAGAAATCCAACTCTGTGTAAAATCCAATAGACCATTCATTCAACAGGTCGACATAGTTAGTCTTTTGTTGTGGTGCAAACCGTTCGACAAGCCCTTGAAATACTTCGGCCGCACGGCGCAGGACATACAGATCTTTGGACACAACTGAGAGAACCTGAGGCCGTTGCACTTTGACCGCCACTCGAGTATCCTTCCCATCATTCAAGGTTGCGACGTAGACCTGAGCTAAACTAGCTGCTGCAACGGGTTCTTCTGAGATAGATGTAAAGAATTGTCCCAAAGGTCCTCCGAGTTCTTCTTCAATTTGGCGTACAGCAATCCCCGTGTCAAATGGCACAACTGAATCCTGCAATTTTGTCAATTCATCCAAAGTTGCTTGCGGAAGTACATCTGGACGGACTGACATCATCTGGCCAGCTTTGATGAAGGTGGGGCCCAAATCTTGCAAATCCATCCTTGCTTGTCGGCTCAGTGCAGGAATATGCCTCTCGTTAATCTCACCTTCAGAGATGAACAATGCCACGAGTTTCGTGAGGAACGGAACAGCCTTTCCAACAAAATACGACCATCGTTGATTCAGTGCTCCGCGTTCCTTTTTCCAATACGCCTCAATTAGATCTTTATCATAAACCAATGGAAGTCCGTCGGTGTCGGTGGCAGGCTTGGATCCCGAATCAAGACTGATGTACGATTTGTCGGTTGAAGGAGCAGTGAGCGTCTTCATTGAAACCGCAGCGTTCACCGCAGCCGTCGCCATAGCCGCTGCCGATACTGCACCAGAGTTAGCTAGCCGGTCTGCAAAGTTGTTCTTGTTCCCAGAATTTGATATAGGTTCAATGGTCGGTATATTGTCATCTTGCTCCGCTGTAATTTTTCGTTTCAGAGTTTGTTTTGATGACGTCATTTTAACTCCGTTGATTTCACCAGTCACATTCATTCCATAGAACCCATCTTTCGGCATTGGTGGAATATCAATGATTGATTGCATTTCGCTGCTTTCGTTGCCATTGGCATCACCCAACGTTTCAGGATCCGTCATAACGTCGGTAGATTTGTTGTTCACCGCCGATAAAGACTCAGATCTACTGACTTCAAAAAACCGACCGGTGCGTTCGTCGTATCCGAGATTCTTGTTACGTTTCGTCGTCAGGATGGCATCAAACTTCTGCTCTTGTAGCATGGATAGGTGCGAATTGTGAAGTCGCCGGGTTTCCATTGTCGTGAAGGCAGTGGAGGTCGACAGAGAAAGCCACCATGCGAAGGATACAGAAGAAAAGTTCATGGCTTGGTGTAGTAGATGGTGTATTATGAATGGAAGAATCGGCAGTGGCGTTGAATTGGTTGATTCTTTGTGTTGTTATCTGATAGAGTTCTTTACAAGTCGAAATTGTTTTTTTTTATGACAGACGACTATTCTTTGATATCCTAGCGGGGGACACGATAACAGGGAGAGAAGGGTCTGATTCAGCAAACCTTCGGACGGATGGATGATAAAAAATCATGTATCATAGAGGGACGGAACGAATGAAGAATGAACCACCGATCGGGTGTGTCGGTTGCTGTCGTGAGCCATGCCGTGTCGATGTGGTGCGGATCTGTGCGGATGTCCAGATTGCGAATTGCGCGAAAAGTTCTACCTTTGGTATTGTACAATCGTATTGTACCGTATAGTGTTCCCCCCCAGAGTTCATGGCTGGATGCGCGTCACTCGAGTCCTCCTCCGTGACATGGTGGTGACGAGTAGGTGGAGACGTGTTTTTGCTGACCATGTTGTTTTTGCGAATAGAATTATTGAATACGGTACAATACTTACGTACGATGGAAGGTACGTGTGCGCTACAGAGTCGGAATAAGTTAGTCCCACGTGTGCTTCTACATCTAGTATACGCTGACCGTTGAGCAAGAATTCTCATTCGAACTCCATTCCACGATTGTATTGTACGATATCAGATTGTACGATACCATACTGTATCGTACCAAGCACTCAATGCGGTTTATACGATAGTGAACATGAAACTTACGAAATCGAGTTACGGAGGTGCGTAGGAGATAATATAACACCTACGAAGGACTAACCATGGGAAATGGTACAATACCTTGTTCGTGGTTGCCAGCATCATTTTTTGTTGTACAGTGGTTGTACGATACTACTATCATACTGTAGGGATTTTTGTGTTGTATTGTATGGTACAATACCATACCGTACTTGTTGTGCTCCTCACTACAACCAGACCCTGCCAGACCTCAACCGTAAGGCACAAATTAAGTCGTGTGGGTGTGTCGGTCTGTTTTGCGAGGTTGTGCGGTATGGTATGGTTTGGATGAAGTGCGCCGTACACTAATCCCCTATATAGTGTTTCATTGCCAACCTCTGCTGACAGTCTTGCTTGCAACACACATCGTTAGCAAGTACTATCCGTCAGAACAATAGAGCCGCAGAATCTGTCGAAGTTAAATGTCATGTATATTCTTCTGCGTCTCTGTTCGTTGGTGATTGCTGGAGCACAGCTTTGGTCCACCGGCCACGCTATCGAGCAAGAGGCTTTTTCGATCGGTGATACGTCTTTGTTTGCTCTTGATAGGAGAGAAAGTGCATGGCACAAGTTTCTGAAGAACGGAAGGGTGCCCAGACGAAACAGAGAGCCCGTTTTTGTCAACTACATGGGAAACCGTGAGTTTGTTATCAGCCTTTTGATTACTTCAATCGAATTGAGACATCTTCTTAACTCACATCCCAACAGATCCATTCGAAAGAATTTTGGAGCATGGCTCAGAACAGACACACAGACAGACAGAATCCTATCAACCCATTCGGGTGCAATTTGATACCCATCTATTAGATGCATTGGTCGACGCATACCCCTCCCATGTTTCGTACGTTAGGAATGTGCTGCTGCCCTCGTTGCGCAATTTTTGGGCCGAAACGCTTTCAATCATCCCTGCGAGTAAGATAAAAGTCCCGTTGGAAGGTGATTGTGCCGCTGAGGTGAAAAATACCACTGGGTATGCGTTACAGGATTTTGTCCAGTATGGAAGTGACAGCTTACGCTCCATTTCTAATATTGGGGAAAATGTTGTCTTCAGTTCGGACGGCACCAGTTTAGTTTACAACAATGTAGATCTCGTCGTCATTGTGATTCCTGCGGAGGGCACAGAGCTCTGTCCGTTTGGTCAAAATGCCGAGTCTGGTCAGCTGCAAACACTCGCGTTTGCTACCAACTGTCAGCATGATCAATTGGATCGTCCTACTGTTGGGTACTTTGGTGTCTGCTTTGAAATGATGGACCCCACTGATCGATCCTCGAAGACGCACCAACGTCGTCTGTTGACGATTGCGCATGAGTTTACACACATTCTCGGAATGAATTCGTATGATTTCCCCTACTACTACGACCATAGCACTCGAAGACCGCGAACACCGAGGAATTCATATGGTAAACCACCTGCTGCCAATATGCTTTGCGTGGACGGAACTTTTGCGTACAGCGAGGTGCCGTCCGAAGACACTGTCAGAAAAGTTACAACGAGCAATGGGTATATTGCATATGAGATAGTGACAGAAACTGTCCGCAACGTTGTGAGGAATCAATTTGACTGTCAAACATTGGAAGGAGCAAGGTTGGAAAATCAACCTACAGGCGGTGGAGATTGCTTCGGAAGTCATTGGGATCATCGATTATTCAATAATGAATACATGGCTGCAGTATATACAGGCGCAAATCAATACGTAACAGCCCTAACACTCTCGCTTCTCGAAGACAGCGGCTGGTACAAACCAAACTATGCCGTAGCACAGAACTCGCCGTTTGGCTTAGGTGCAGGTTGTGAATTTGTCGAGGAAAAATGCATCCAATACGGCGGTGTTCCTGAATGGGCACTCGGAACTTTCTGCAATTCTCCCAGTGACATTGGTTGCTCTTCGGACCGACGATTGGTTGCCTTCTGCGACATTGCAAAATGGAACGGCAATCTTCCGTCTGGGTACCAATACTTCAGTGATCCAACATTGGGAGGTGGTCTTACCCAGAGTGATTTTTGTCCAGCGTATACGACATTGTACAAGTTTGAAGTTGGGAGCGAAACTGTAACACTCGATTGCACAGATAAGGCTCTTAACTCAATGTGGATAAAATCGCAAGATGAGGTTTTTGGTGATTCAAGTAGATGCTTTGAGAGCTCAAATGGTCCGAGGGGAATGTGCTTGAATATTAAGTGCAGTGCTGGAAAGATTGTTGTAAACGCTGGGGGCAGAAATATGGAGTGCACTTATCCTGGTAAAATTCTACGACTGCCCGGTGGCACTGATGTCATTTGCCCGTCCTTTGAACAAATTTGCCCTGATTCAACATGTGAAGCAAACTGCTCAGGAAGAGGGATCTGTGATTATTCTTCATCTCCTCCAAAATGCGAGTGTTTTGATCGAAGTGACAACAGTGCCATTTGTCTTGGGTCTTCAGAGCTTTGGTCCTTCGCACCAACTATTAGCCCCTCACCAACAGAAAGCCCACAACCCTCTTCCTCACCCACAATAACTCCCAGACCAACAGACCAACCCGAGAACTCTGCTTGGACACATCTTAAACTTCCTAATAGAATTTTTGCTTGGGTGAACATCGCAATTGCAACATTTTTGCCATTTTTTGGTATGTGTATTTAATTTGTGCAATTGCAGGGGATACATTTTCGCAGGACAATACAATAGATTAATTGAATACTTAGGAACCGAAATATATTCAGGTGATTCAATACTAGAACTACTGGCCACTCTTGTGTTTGGTTACAGATTAGTTATGTCCTGTTGATGACAGCTATTCGCCAAGGAATGCTCTGCAACTTGCTAGTGAGAAAGAATTTGTGATCAAAAAGGAGTGCCCCCCTTACATTATTCACAAGAAGTTCCAAAAGATCAAAATTTACCTATTACTTCCTCCTGTGTCTTCCCCCCACCAGAAATGTATGAATGTTGAAACTGCACTTCAAAATACAATGCTCAAAAGGTGAACAACAACATTTTTCCACTATTTCCTATGCAGTGAACACTACAAGACTTTCACACTTCATTGTTCAACAAAGTAATTGAAAATACCAATACACACCTACACCAAGCATAACGCTTTACTAGAATCCAAAATGGCTTATGACTGACTGACACTTAGTGTTTGTGAACCTCCCACTTAAACTGATATATAGCGCAAAATATTTAACAATTCAATATCATGGTGAGAACAAATAATACACCCACCAGCACAACATCCCCGTCATTGCAAATTCAATCTAAAACTACGTCTATGACGGAGACACATATCAAATAAAGAGAATGCAAGCTCCTGACCTTGGCAGCATGTTTTCAATAATTTCAAATGAAGAGGGACTGAATATCTCATTATTCGTCAAATGACAAGAAGACAACATGTCCCTTTTTATTTTTCTGTACGTGTGCAGTGCTGTTACATGTTGTGGAAAGATTCTTTATTTTCCTTTCCTCCAAAATGAATTTGGCTGCTTGGAATTTACAGTTAGGATATATAAGTAATACTATAGATGCACTTTACTGGTAGATGTAGGCATTCTCATAGTCATCCAGGAATAGAAAACCAACTACCCCTATGTAAGCCACTAATGAAGGCACAAAACAAAAACAGGCTTAGCCTATTTTGATTGCATTACTGAGCTAATATTGTCTATGATTTTTCAAACAGCTTGTCACACACAAGATTTTTGTCATTGACTTCTTTTGATTTCTATCCCAGTCTGAAATCACCTGAAATGTTTCACCATGGACATTTATTACTTTTCATTCATAGCAATGTTTGTCCAAATGAACCGTAGCATCATGCTAATATGAATATGTCATGATTGCTTATGTTCCTCACCATAAAATAGCACCAGATTGGTTACCACTGAGTTCATCTCCTCTGGAGCAAAGTTGTATCATTAGCAACAGTTGGAAAATGTGCTCCCTACATTTTGAATATTTACAACAGTTTTAGTCACTTCGTCAAACAAACTCAATGAGTAACATCCTTTCTTCTAGTAAGAATGATGCGTAGCATTTCCCACTACACATAGTAGTTTTGTATTTGTCTTCATCAACTGTTTCTTGAATTTTTAAAGATTGGCATTTTGTGCTTTTGCTTGCCATTTCTTTATCTCATCTGCTGCTCAATCCTTCCTACCAACTGACATCATTGGCGCCTCTTCAAAACTTAAATCCACCTTTCCATTCACAAGAGGATGTGGGTTCTTGCTTCTTTCATAACACCTCGTATTGTTGCCAAACTTTGTTGTTGGTTATCCACAGCTCCATTTGCCCTCTGGCAGAATGCAAGCACACAATTCATTTACAATTCAAGAAACATAATGAGAACACACAAATTACCAAACCCAGTTGGAAAACAATTTACAATCATAAAGTCAGATAATAAACAACACTATCATTTTTGCAATTGTCCTCTGACAGAATGCAATCACACAATAAATTAACAAATTCAAGAAACATCATCATAACACACACAAAATCAACAAACCTGCCCTTGAAAAACAATTAACAATGACAAAGCTAGAATATAAATGACAAGATTTTATAAAATTACAAACCTTGTGGTAGCATACCCCATTCAAACAATGATCTCATCAGTAGCATCTTAGTCATAGAACCAAAGTCTCTCAAAAATGTCGATGTACCAAACATCATGACCCTATCTAAGCACAACAATGCCCCCTTCCACACATGTCAACCCAACAAAATAGTCACAGCAAGACATTTGTGTTGCACTACTGACTGCTGTATACTACATTGTTGAATATTCCTTCAGTATTACAGAATCTTAGAATGCTCAAGAAACTCAAATATGTCTTGAGAGCTCAATTGTCTTGAAAACACTGAGAAAAAATGAACACAGAGATCTTGACTCTTGAACAGATGAAACATATGAAAATGAACCACTTAAAAACCAACACGTCTTCGACGTTGAAAGTCAACAGTTCAACACCACTACCAATACCATATTACATGTTGATAAGGTAGGCAATCCCTACTTACGTAAGTATCCACTACCTACCTTAACACGTGTTCCACATGTAACCGTAGACTTGCCCGCAGCAGCCTAAATGGGAATGACATCAATCCCATGTCATTCACACACCTATGTCCAACTACGACATGAGACACACAGAGAGCCAATCTCTCACAACAACAATAGAAAACATAGAACTCATAAATTTACTGAGTTCGTCGTTTACACCCCAAACATCAGTAAATGTTAGACACAGCCGACAACGGCCAAGAGGCTGATCGCGAGTACTTCAAGAGCCTGCAACATTTCAGCGAGACAAACAGTCACAACACGCAAACCTTCAGCACGTTATCAGCCACGAACGCACAGATGGCAAACAGCATCCAAACACAACTGCTGGAGCTCACCCAATGCCTTGATGGACTCACCAATGTGGTGCAAACAAATAAACCTTGACCACCACCACAGATACAGCATCCAACACCACACGCATCACCATGCGCACCAATGAACTACCATCAGCCGCCCTTAAACTATATGCCAACACCGCCCACTTATCAGCCTCCACAAGACTATCAGCAACACTTTGGTTGCAGCTATGGACACAAGAGACGAGGCCGCGGAGGACAGCGTGGTCGTGGGCAAGGTCGGGGCCGGGGATACGGCCACAACAATAGCAATGGCCAACAGCCACACCAATGGTATGGGCCACATAGATACAGCCCTCCCGCGCAACACCCAACACCGCAGCAAGGATACTATAACAAACCAACACACACAAATCCAGTCAAATACTACAAAAACTGGAATTACTGCCGGAGCTGCGGATACAATGTGGCGGATGACCACAATAGTGGTACTTGCGCATACCCCAAGCCCGGACATGCCCTGCATGTCACCCGTTCCAACCCATGCAATGGTTGTCAAAAAGGCAAGCACAAGACACAAATGTGACAGGGTGGGGTAGAAGTTAGTGCAGTTTTAAATAATAATACGAAAACATTATACACACTTACCTCACTTCCGCCCCAATTAACACCCATACTACCCCATGTCTCAACAGTACAAGCAATAACTATTATGCACTCCTCTCCGAAACACAAGACAAAAACAACTATGCAATTCTCGACTCCGGTGCATCTGACAACTACCTCACACCTACGACAAACGTCAAGACAAAAACCACACAGCACCACCCAATTCAAGTCACTCAACCAGACACAACAACATTACAATCATCACACAAGTGCACACTACAAATACCAGTACCCAAGCAAACAGCAGAAGGCTACGTCCTACCCGGTATGCGCAACCACTCACTCATCTACAAAATTATGCGACACTGGATGCAAGGTAATATTTTCATGAGACTCATGTCTCATCATCCACAACGGCATGATTGTCATGAAAGGTCAAAGAACACAAGAAACGGACTCTGGTATGTCCCAATCCAACAGAACAAACGCAACACACCATACACCATCTACGATGGCACACATCCACTTAACAGCGTCTATCACACCTCAACATAAGCGGAAACAATACAGTACATACATCAATGCCTCTTCTCTCCTACAATCGACACATTCTGCAAAGCGCTCGACAAAGACCAATTAATCGGATTCCCACCCATTACATCAGCCCAGACACTACAACAATGGAGATTTGTCCAGAATGGTGTGATATGATAAATTATCCCACCAAACTCACAGAATAGGTGTGTAATGGTATGAGAGTCAACCTTAAGAACACATCATGATTCATACCTAAGGTGAATAACAACATAGAAACTTAATATTTGCATCTCCAGCTTTCCTGGTACTATGTGATACAAGGATTGCATAAGCCCCATCCCTGTTTTCTCATCTTAATTAACACCAAGATGAAAGAGCACAAGCACCCACCCCAAACAATCCAGATGTGAACAGATGGTACTTGGTTAAGAACGGTTCACAAGAAATATATGATTGGTTTGTTTCCAAACCTTATTAATTGGTATTGATTTGCATAGAAGCTACTTTTGATTGAGTTTTGGACTTAGGTTTTGGAGTTGTGTGGATGGAGCTAGGCTACAACATGAGGTCTATTGAAGATGAAAAGGAATGATGTATTGGCAGAGATAAACATGGGGATGACTATATGGAGCCCTGGTACTTTGTAGAATCTTATTCATGTGATTTTGTCTGATGAGCCAGATTTTTGAACATGTGTATGTGGACACACATGCATCAATATCATGTCAGGTAGACCCACATTTTACTTGCAACTCAAACAGTATCTTTTTCAACCTTTAAATGCTTTTTCATTAATGTTTATATAAATGAAATTTGTTGCACTTATCAACTGTTCAGCATTTCCCCATGGATTATCACCTAGTTCTTTGCAATACAAGACCAACAGATCAGCTGGTCTCCTGTGTTTGGAAATTCTGCAAGAGCTTTGAGGTAGTCCCATCTGAAGTTTTCTCTCCTGAGATTGACTTCTTCAGGGCAACTAAAGTTATCCATCAAATTAGACTGATTCCTTAAAAGTACTGTTTCATAATCATCAAAAGTACCTTGTTATCATTGTACTAATGTGGAAGCATGCAGGCCAGAAAATACTTGGGTCCAAAGTGGGTTTTCAGTCACAGCATGCCCGGTGTCAGTGTAATCCTTCATGTTCACAGTGCGAAGGAAACCTTGATACCATCAGGTTGTTTCAAACCCTCCTCAATTGTGTTGCTGTTGTTCCAGTAGCCTCAAAATGAGTCCATTTGTTATACCAGTTGAACTTGGGGTTGGTCTTTGCTTTGCGGATTTCTCTTAATGTTGATGATACTTTGATGGAGGTATGGCACAATTTTTAGTAGTATTACAATAGTGCATGGCATTTGTCTAACTGAAGATAAAAAGGAATATGTATTGATGTACATTTAAATTACAGGTTTGAACAAAATTGTATGTTTGCACATATAATCACTGGATATCAATGAATGAGCATCGTGCTCTGTACTACAGCTCTCTCAGGGTGCATTGCAGAGAAGTAAGAGACACTTTACAAACAGCGCCTCCACAAAATGGCCTAATAAGTTGACATTACTAACTAAAGAAGGTAATTTTGGGGGTTCAATGGTACATATACTATGCCAACAATATTATATATGTATAGCACATTTTTCATTTGGCTCCAACTTTGTCATAGCATGTTTTTGACTGGTATATGACTAAGTTATGTTTTCAATCACTATCAAAATTGAAAGCTCACACACCCCCATGGTCACCATTTTATTTCCATGTTTTCCCTCTGCATAAAATGGTGTGGGCATTTCAACATACATTTGTGGCAGGGGCAACATTAAAAAAGTCATCTGAATTGCCTGATTGTTGCTTCCCCTGCTGTGCTCAGTGAAAATTTCACAGCACTCAAATATGCAGACAACCATGGCAAATGCATAAGTCAGCACTTGTAGTTTGAAAGAGGCAACAAACATTGATGTCTCACCATCTGTAAGATGTTACCATACCTTTGCACCAACAATGCAAGGTACAAAGACCCCACAGCCACCAAGAAACCACTTTGTTTTCACAAAAATTACCTACTTTTATGCCATGTAATGTGCTGGGGAAATACCTGTGGCATACAAATTGTGAGAAAATGAATTGTAATGCCATTGGTTGATGGTTGATTTCTGATCATGGCTTCATTTGAGGCATATTTTATATGTGCTTGTTTGCTTTTGTTGTCAAATCTGCCATGTTTAGATGTAATGCTTTTGCTCATCTTTCAAAGCCAACTACCAAATCTATATGCTTGAGTGTTTTGTTACTACAATAAAGAATAGCATTTGCTCTATGAAGTAATGTGGTATGTCTTTCTCAGGTATATGGACTTTTTTCCAACCTATGCTACAGTTAGGTCAACTTAAGATGAAACTTAGGAAAACCTAGATTTTCCTTGGGTTGGCCCTGTCAAAATGAAGCTCTTTTGGGGTCAGTGTGTATGGCAGCCATTCAGAACATGAAGTGCTCTCAGATTTTTACATTATTTAGGTAGTTGGTTGCTAGGTTGGGCATAGACACCTGTCCCAACATAAGGTTTCTAGATTGACCTAACCTTAGGAAAGTTGACACCTCTTTCTAATCTGCAACTGAAGTTATGGGGCAGGGGAGATGTTTGATTGTTGGAAAAGGTGCTTAAGGTGCTTTACATCAGATTGCTGGCACACTGTGTATTGCTTAGAAAACGATCACAAAGAGCTTTCATAGCAAAAAGTGAGGATTTATTCTATTTTCATTCCAATAGAAAACTGAAGAGCTAGAGCTTTTTCTTGTTTGTCTTGAGGTCATGCATATTTAGTGTAATAGATTATGATGTTGTAAACAATGTGAACATCTTAGCACAACAATAAATCAACTTTAGGAGGAGGGAAGAAGGAAGAGGTACGTATGGATACAAGTTATGGGACATGGAGTCAAGAGATGGAGTGGAACTCTTTTGCATGTGCACATGTGTAATTGAAAATTCCCACTGTTCTATGTATTTGATTAGTCAATCTACCTTCCACTCTCAACAACAGATGCACCAAAGAAACAATGCTATACAAATCATCATTTGTACATAACAACAATACCTTTTTTCAGCAAGCCATGATTGACTAATGAAAATAAACCAATGAATTGAACACTAACACTAATGTTTGATTGTCATTCAAACAGAAATACCAGCTTTCTATTTAAGAAATGTTTTAATATACTAATGCACTTGTCCTTCTGTGAGCATTATAGCTTTGAGAAGGGCGCATTGACTCATATATAATAAAGATACAGCTTGAAATGCTGGGTGGTAAGTTCTTTCAAGACAAAGATTATTGTTACATTATTCATTGTTGCCTATCTTGCACTATAATGATATCATAAACATACATTCCTCACATCTCAAAAAAGGAAATATGATAGACAAAGATGCATAGATCACAATGGTGTTGGCGTTGGTGGGGGCTTGGATGAGTGGCAAAAGTGACCATCATGCTTTTGACACACACTTAACATACAATTTTTATTGGGAAGCACTAGCATAAAATGAGATCAGGTACACTTCCTATTTCTATTTCCATACAAAACTAAGATTCCCAACTTTTTGCGAATATGCACAGAATTGTTGGCTGCTCCATTATTTTCTATTTCTAGATTCTTCTACAACAAATCTATTTAAATCCTAACTGGTGATTTCCAACCAGTCCCTAGCCCACTGGCCTGTCTACTCCTTCCCTTCTCAAGAAAGTTCCTGAAACATAAAGCTCTTCTAGTCAATGAAAAACCAAATATTCATGTATCTTTACCCAAATTAGTCATAGCGAGTCATTCACTAGTCCAGTCACTACTTGGCTTCACTGTTCTTGATAAAATTGTGACAAGGTAAGATTCTTATCCAAATTTTGGCATCAACAATGAGATGCATCATAATGAAACTGCTATTCCAACAAGGTCCCCACAGTTTATTAGAATTAAAGGAAGTTTTCATCATGATACCCCCATATTCAATTGAATTTAATCCTAACATTGGCATCTATTTGTCCTATATGCTTTCCAACAACACTCTCAAAGTGAGAAAAAAGTGAATACAATCTTAAATATTGTCATAAAAACAGGAGACTAGACCTAACAAAGAACGCCATTGAAATATGTCAATACAAAGATAGCCTGACAGATGTTCAACATAATGCAGATGAATAGAAATGAAGCACTTCTGCACTATATGAAGCCTATCTGTCCTATGAAAATGAAGTGGAGTGGAAAAATATTTACTGCATTACATTTCCTGAAAAATCTTTTAGTGTGGTCAAATGCGAATCTTGTATTTGCTTTTTCAATGTTTTTCATGAGTGGTTACTATCAGTGGAATGATAGTTCGGAAAGACCGATTCATTCATACTTGTGGAAAATTGGCACTTTCCTAAATAATGATGCCGGTGTTACTGTGACTGTCTCTACACCAAATTGTTCTTACTTTGCTCCACTTGAGTGTTGCAAATCCCCAGTTTGTTGAGTTGTACCTAATGTTGATCTTCTTTGCTTCCAGAATCTGGTGCTATTACAGTGAATTATGGAACTTGAAAATGATTTACATTATGCACTGTGATGGTATGACAAATGTAGAATATCAGAGTGTGCGCAGTGATATGAGCTAAGATTGATATACGAAGATAACTGTGGATGATAGTTAGATGGCACTTATTGATGGTGCAACACAATTGAATTATGGTGGATCACAGTGAATGCCAGTGATCAATGCAATTCACTGAAATTTATACAACAAACAATATTACTCATTTTTTGACAAAAAGCATCAATGGACTGATTCTAATGACACATCTAAAGCTTCCCACAAACATCACAAAGAAGTATTCTTACCACATATTGCTCATTGTACTGAGTTCAGTCTAACTATGGGTAAACCCACCTTTCTCCTGCCTTCAATTCAATATCAAGTGCCTCTCAAGTGTAACAGTCTTTGGTCCTGAAGCATTACGTCAGCTTTATATTTACTTATGCTTAGGAATATGCAAATTCCAATATAACAAGCATTACACTAGAATGTTGAAAATAAAAAAGGGAGTGGAGATGTTCTGTCAAATTTTTCATACAAAATTTGTTTCATTATAGAGATGATATGGGTGTATAAATAATTAATAACATGGGGCTGAATCCAAGCTCCATTAGCAAGTGCTCTTTATTTTTCATAGCACCTCACCTACCTAACCTACCTCATCTGACCTTTAGCTATCCAATCACTATCTATCTCCCGGTTCAGGCCAGCTTCAAAGCCACCGCTTCATCCGCATTTTTGTCCCCATTTTGGGGGTTACTAAAGTCCTGTGAGCAGGTACCTCACTATGACACTTTAAAATCCAAATAATAGGTGATTTGTGTTTCTCCTCCTAGTGAACAATAAGTAAAAGTTACCCAAGATGAATATATTTTAACTTGACCTGTTGTAGTTGTAGTCTACTTAGTCTCATAATTGGTTTGGGCTGCATAAGTTCACCTATAATGAAAATGGGATTGGGCTACTTGACATAGTACATAAGCCCTACATGGACCTTAGAGTTTATATGACAAAAACCCTAAGCAAACATCACACATGATAAAATTTATACTTTAAATTGGTCTGCTCTATGTTACTTGGTAAGATAACAGTGGAGGCCATTTAACATGCTTGCACAAAAAGTGCATGGCACGTGCTCTGGTAAACTGTCCTTGTTGATTAATGGCTCCTCAGGCTTGTATAGCATACCCAAGCATGTGACACATGGACTGGTAAATTGCCTGTGTTCTTGATTAATGGATTTTTGGCATCCATTGAAGAGAAATCCATGCCCATTTGTAGGTATGACCAAATTGTACAGTTACAAAGTGCCATTAATTGCAAACATCAATATCTTCTAAGGTTAACACACACAACAAGAAAACTATCACCTACACAGATCAGAATTTAGATTTTGAATCAAGTTTATAGGAAAACAAGCAAAAAAAGATCACGACTACTCATGCATTTCAAACATGATAATACTTTATTAACAGGTAATTTGCAGAAATGAGCCGGTTACCTAAAATAGTCAAAAGCTAAAAAGTGACTCATGGAGGAGAAGGAAGAGAAGGAGGAGAAGGAGGAGAAGGAGGAGAAGGAGGAGAAGGAGGAGAAGGAGGAGAAGGAGGAGAAGGAGGAGAAGGAGGAGAAGGAGGAGAAGGAGGAGGAGAAGGGAGGAGGAGGAGGAGAAGGAGGAGAAGGAGGAGAAGGAGAGGAGAAGGAGGGAGAAGGAGGAGAAGGAGGAGGAGGAGGAAGGAGGGAGGAGGAAGGAGGAAGGAGGAGAAGGAGGGAAGGAGGAGAAGGAGGAAACGGAGGAAACGGAGGAAACGGAGGAAACGGAGGAAACGGAGGAAACGGAGGAAAGGAGAAACGGAGGAAAGGAGGAGGAAAAGGAGGAAAAGGGAGGAAAAGGAGGAAAAGGAGGAAAAGGAGAAAAGAAGGAAAAGAAGGAAAAGGAGGAAAAGGAGGAAAGGAAAAAGGAGGAAAGAGAAGGAAAAGAAGGAAAAGAGGGAAAAGAGGGAAAAGAAGGAAAAGAAGGAAAAGAAGGAAAAGAAGATGAAGACGATGGAGATGAAGAAGACAAAGAAGAAGAAGAAGCAGAAGAAGAAACAAAAACCTCAGTTGATGACAAACAAGATTTTTCAAGAAAAATTTAGAAATAATAATACTTCTTTTATTTTCAAAGTCAAAAATCCAACGGTGTCCTTCTGTATAACAGAACCTAGGCAGCCCGAGCCTTAGTTGCAGGTCTGTGCTGCTGCATTTAATACACAGCAAATGATGGTAACCTGTGTGTACACTTGAGTGTACAAGAGGGTTACTAGAACCTCCCTAGATGGTACATTCTGATAACCCAACTGTACACTTTAGCAACTCTACGGTACACTAGTGTACAGGAGAGTTACGGGAGTGTACTATGGTGGGATACTGGTCATTCCAGACCTAAACCAGTGTGCATCTTTATTTTTACATACATAAGGACTTGATATTTTTACAGGAAAAGAGACTTCCCCGTAACATGTAGAATCAATACCAATCTAAGTAGTCTTAGTGGCTAGAACTGCATTAACTAGTAGCTAAAATTATATTTACTGGTGACATACTCGAAGAGTACGGGAGGGTTACCGGAAGTGTACCAGAGGGTTACCAAAGTGTATCGGAGTGTTACCATTTGCACTATTATTATGCTTTACTAGAATAATTACACATGCAAGTACATCCATATCTCTTTCAGGACCACCCCTTCATCCCCCCACATAAAGAACCTGAAAAGCCACACAGTGCCAAATTTCAGCCCCACACTAAAAAAGCTACAAATGACCATTCACAGAGACACTAAGACTTGATTTTTCCTGCACACCAACAACACACTATTGCAATGTAATGGCAAAAATAGAAAGTTAAGTGTAATTCAAATAAGAAAGATAATTAAATCACAAAGCAACACTTACAGGCAGCAAAGTGGATGGGATGTTAAACTCAGTCTGTGGGCTGAGTGTTGGCCTTTCCCGTGGAAGGAAATTAATATTTAATTGAAAATTAGATATGGTGAAAAACATTTGCAAAAAGGCTGAGTTCATAAAAACTCACCCTGAAAATATACAGGTTGCTGCCAATTGTTGCTGGCTAGACATCAATGCTGGGAGGGAGGCTAAACTCCGTCTGTCGGCTAAGTTTTGACCATGCCCGTGATAGACCTGTACGTATTCAATTGGAAAAATTGACATCTCCTCAGCAAAACATGGGTGAAATAGGCAAAGTAAAATTAGACTCACCCTGAAAATATTGCCGCTGCCAATTGATGTTGGCTAGACTGGCCGTTTGCGTGGTAGGCCTGTAAGTATTCAATTGAGAAAAATGCCATCTCCTCAGTAAAACATGGGTGAACAAAGTAAAACTAGACCCACCCTGAAAATATTCCCGCTGCTGCCAACTGCTGCTGCCAATTGTTGTTGGCTGGATGGCGGTGCTAGGTGGGATGCCAAACTCAGTCTGTGGTCTGAGTTTTTGCCTTTCCCGTGGTAGGCCTGTAAGTATTCGATTGAAAAAAAGACGCGTGGTCAATAAAACAGGTGTAATGGGCAGAGCAAAACTAGTCTCACCCTGAAAGTATATCTGCCGCTGCCAATTGTTGTTGGCTGGATGGCAGTGCTAGGCGGGATGCCAAACTCAGTTTGTGGGCTAAGTTTTGGCCATTCCCATGGTAGGCCTGCAAGTGTTTAATTGAAAAACATTGACATCTCCTCAGTAAAATATGGGTGAAATGGGCAAAGTAAAACTAGACCCACCCTGAAAATATAGTGACCGCTGACAAGTGTTGTTGGCTGGATGGTGGTGCTAGGCAGGACACCAAACTCAGTCTGTAGGTTGACTTTTGGCCGTTCCCGTGGTAGGCCTGCAAGTATTCAATTGAAAAAAGTATAGGTGTGCTCAGTAAAACATTTGTAAAAATAGGCCGAGTTCATAAAACCGCATTTTGAAAATATACCCACTGTGGCCAATTGTTATTGTCTGGATGGCGGTTCTAGGGGGGTGCCAAACTGAGTCTGTGGGCTGAGTTTTGGCTGTTCCCCCTCTTTTTGTCTCTTCGCAATCGCTCAAAACGGATAGACAAATAGAAAATGGACAATTTTCCTTATCTGTTCGCCTGTTCATAGGAACAAAATCACAATTTAGACCATGAACAGCGAATGGCCACTTTTGGTGATAAAGCTATTTGTCTGTTTGACGGACAAAATCACAGCCTTACCAGTGTTTTTCATTTGCAGTGTAAATTAAGAAGCCTCCATTTTGAGTTCTCATTCAAAAAAATCAGGTCATCTACTTTGCTCATAGGATTTTGAAGCTGCTGATCCCAACTATATGTTTACATTGTGTGACTCATCAAACTAAATTTAGTTTCATCACAAAGCCAACAGTGCTGCACACCTGCATATCAGAAGTTAACTTATTTGTTATTGCCAACACATGCTCCTTACCCATCACTCACAACAACTGTGTTTTGCACCCCTACCAAGTTGTTCATTCTGTTCCTTGGTATTACCCTTGTTTTTTAATATCCATCATTTTTGAACCAAACTCTGGAACCATCTTCCCTCTGTGTTGATTTGTTTCACCCAACAAATAATGATAACAACTGCATCAATATGAGTAAACCAATGCAAGGGTAAATAGAAGTAGAACCAAATGTATTGATTACAAAGTATACTTGCCACATGATTTGTAATCTAAATCATATTACAAAGTCCTAAAGGGTCTCACGTTGATAGGGACACCTGTAACCTAATCAAGGTCTAGGACAATTGGTATGATTGGGGAAATCTATGTCTTTATATTAAAGTAGTTGTAACTTGAACTTAAATTTTGAGGGTACAACAGATCCAAAAAAATCAGAAATAGTTTTGTTACAACCCAGTTGTGACCCCATAAACATAGGTCCCTTTCAAAAGATCAGTTTAGCAGGAAATTCAGATGTAAAAACCAAGCATGGGGTACTTTTCTTGTCTGCTACATTTGATTTTGTCTAGGAAAAAATGAACTTCATTCTGAACTTGGGTAAGTGGAGTGGAGATCGCCCTCAAAACGAAAATTCATTTTTGTGTGCCTGTCTTTGTCCATATTTAGTGTTGTACAGACAGGCACACAAGAATTGAAATTGGTATTTACATAAGAATTGTGAATTGTGTTCTTCTCATCAATGTATATTGAAAATAATAGGCACAATTACAAAGATGTAACAGGCATCATTTACAAAACACAAAAATGATTCACTGTCATTCGATGGTTTCTTCTAATCTTGATCTAAAATGTGATGACAGGATACTTTTTGTCACTGCAAAAGACATCTGCTTTGATGTCATTGCAGTGGTCATTCCTAATTTTTTTCTGTTATTAGTGACTGTTGCATTTGATTCAATAGAGTAATGTACTCTACTTGAAGTGCAAACATCAGATTGTCTTCAATGAGTTTGAAGCTACAACTAGAAAAGCAAATCTACTAAGAAAACCTTTGAAAAATCTCCTCCACTGAATGCAAAGCCCCAGAAAGAGAATGAATTGGACAAGTATGTTGTGTCACCAGCGATGGTCATCTTTGTGAGTTTGAAATGGCTTGGATGCCAGGAGGCATTGCGTCAGTAGATAGAACGCTCGTTTGGGAGATAAGTTCATATCAATTCATCAGGCTTCACAAGGGTGGTTAATCTAAGAAGACCCCTCTAGAGAGAGGATTTAGATCTTGAAGCAAATCTTACCATAGAGAAGAAGCCCAAAAATACAGGGTACCCAACCTCTCAAGGGTTAAAATTATTATCCTTCAAGATTCGCGAGATTCTAATGGTTCGAAGATCGGTATTGTACAATACAGTATGCTGCATAACAACTGCATAACCAGCGACAGCCCACGCCCTGCGCCATCACTTTTTTGCCACTGTCATACGACGAGACTCCAGATATGGCGTCATCACTCATCACCAACAACTAATGCGCAGGCAGTGAATGAACAATAAGCGATAAAGCCACTGGGATTATCAATGCGTGAGCAATAAACGCAAGGATCTCGATCTTACCACTGACTAGCCACAATTTCAGGTCGCTGTTATTATTTTTTCAATATCATCAACAAATCAACAAGACATTAGAAATCAAGCACTCCAAATCGATTAGAGTCAAACATGGTTAAATTTGGGCGTCATTTACAGTTTTATCTCGAGTCGGACGAAACTCATGGGCCCAGAGACGACCCTTATATTGGTAAGTGCTTCCGGCTCCGTGCTGCGTTTTGTATTAACGAAATCTTTGATTTTCGTTTTTATTCCGCATTGGTTTCTAGTTCCATACACTGATATTAAAGAATGCATTGGGAAGTCGCAGCATCATTTTACAAGAGAATGGACGGGAAGTTTGAAACAAGCTAGTGAAGATTAGTAAGTATCGCTGCTCACATTGTTATTGAATTGAACTTTTCGTCTGGGGAATGCTACCCTTCAGTTTTGCAATACATCTTTTCACCAAACAGTTCAAAACGAATCAAGACGTTCTGGAAGCGTATCTTCGACGATGTCTTCAGTTCTTCTGCATGCTCGCAGTCCTTTGAGGAGGAACATCGTGGCATACATGGCGACAAAGCCATTGAGCTGTATGTGGAAGTAATGGACGAAGCTAGATCGCGAGAATTGTTTTCGTTCATTAAGAAGCTCCACTCGACTGCTGCCATGAATTGCGAAGCGCTAAGAAAACTGGTGAAGAAGTTTGATAAGGGTGCGGTAGCTAGGGGAGAAGAGATGCTTACGGCTTCGTTCCTACATGAGTTGTACTCTGCTTCGTTCTCGAACTACCCTTGCCTTGAAGGGTACATAGATGCCCTTCGTGATTCATTAATTACAAGCGAAGGAGAAGACGCCGAAGATGAAGACTCTGATAATGAAAGCTACAGCATCCAACAAAAGATTTCATCTTCATACAGAAATGATAGCACTGCCGTGAAACGTCGTGCAGAAGAATTGACTTGGCTCAAAACTATGATTGCATCCATCCCGCCGATGGAGCTGTCAGCGCTGGTTGCACACAGAGGTTTTCACTGTCCGCGGGATGGTACCAACAGGCGTCCTCTGGAAAATAGTTTGTCTGCATTCGAAATGGCGTGGTGTGGGGGCATAAAACTCTGTGAGTGCGACGTAGCCTTGACAAAAGACGAGAAGCTGGTCTTGGCACACGACGAAGACTTTTCTCGCTTGGCATTGGACCCTAACGCAGTCTGCTCCAAGACGAAGGTTCAAGATTTGACTATGAAAGAAATCATGAGCCTTACGTTCAAGAGTGGATCTCGTCCACCATTACTTCTCGATGTACTGAGGTCCGCCCAGGCAATCGGCGGTGATAGCAAACTGGTGATAGAAATAAAGCCAGGAAATCAAGACGCATGTACAGCATTGGTGCGCCTTTTCCGCCACCATCCTGATTTGATCGATAGGTGTGAAGCCATCATGTCATTTGATGCTTTTACTATGCACAGACTCAAATCGGAACTGGAGGACATGGCAGTTTCATTGAAGACAGAAAGATTCGGGTCGTTGTCACCACAAAGCAAGCCCTCATTTGACAGCAAAGCAGACGCTCCGCTTCAATTGCCTCAAGTTCTACTTCTTACGGTCGCAAAAGAGCCTCAGAAGCATTATGAATTGTGGGTAGACATATTAAACTCGTCTCCTATCCATTCTTGGCTGAAACACGGAAACAAGTCCTCACTCGACGGAGGTGAGTCTCTCATTATGTACTAAATTGCAATACTATGACTGATAAATCTCATCGTTTTGAGTTTGCAAAGTTTACCTTCAATATCAGCCCGTAATGTTAGAACCAGCGGGAATTCGCGGCTTGAGACACCTCAGCAAGCAATACAAGGTTGGCATATGGGGAGAGTTTAGAAAAGATCCTGATGATTACTTCACTGCTATGCAACTAATTAATGAGTGTGGTGTATCCTACGTTAATACAGACTTGCCAAGAAGTTTCAGGTCAAGCGCGAGTGATTTCAAGCAGCATAGGATGACAGTACATCGGAAGGAACACATAATGCAAGTGTATGAAACATCTAGACTTTTTGGCTGAATGTCCCTGTAGTATGGATACATGAATTGTCCGATAGAAATACATTATTATTATCATTTTCAAACCTCATAGAGTCAAAGTGTAAATAAGAATATCTTTTACGCAACTTTTTAAGATCTCGAAGATTTTCAAAGCTTGATTCAGAAATAGTGCCCTTGTACTCCTCTCTCATTTTATCGTAAGTGCTTTCAACAGGCAACGATGAGGAACCAGGCTTTTGATCGCCTTTTTATCGATGCAATTTACTAAATTAAGCCTCGGTTCTAGAGGAAAATAAGCTATCAATTGTATCACCCCTATTTGAGTCAACTGTTGCATTCGATGACCCTGTTGAACTATTAGTTTGGATCTGTTCTTCAGGGGATTCCATATGCCGCTGTGCAATTGTAAAAGTTGTGGCGACAAAATCACAAGAATTTGTGCATTGGGTTGTAATTTGTTCAACTACCTTTCTTCTCTTCCTCTTTTGCTCACGAAGGAGAATTTCATTTTTGCACACTTTCCTCAGCATCAAAAACACAAGTACACCACTGACTACCCACAATACACACGCCGCCACTAGACTGTATGCTCCAGTGGATGCAATACAAACATGTCTTTTACAAATATCACTATCAAAAACGATGAACGTTGCACATTGGAAGAGATATGAAACGAGAAACAGCGATGATATTGGTCTATATCCGGTGGTAGCGCTAGATGGACGAAACGGCTCTATTTGTTTTATATCGTTGATGAGCTCATTACTTTGGTTCCCGTTGTAGTGAGGTTGTGATTGCTTTATGTGGCATTTGTCTCTCGTTTCTCTCAACACAATTAAGAAGACGAGGAAACAAAAACCTGTCACTCCCAATATTGTGCCGACTATGAAGGACATTGAGGGGATAATCCGCTTCACATCGTCGATTTCGTTATTCGGAAATTCAATGATTTGGCATGACCAATACTCTGATGGCAGCCCCAATAAAACTTCGTCGTCGTCACGGTAAGGAAAGTCTGCCGACGCAAGGCTATCATCTAGCCCCGATTCGTCTGACACTTGTGATCCGCCATCAGATAGTGATAGGTTGGCGATGAAATTGCTCTGTGATTCATCGGAGACTTTGGATGGAACGACTGATGAGTTTGCGGAGGGGTTCGTTTTGTCATCCTGCAGCTGATCTCGAGATCGACCTCCGTGTAGATCAAAGAGACTTCCTACACCGTTCTCTAGAATCGTATCAATAACATCTTGCCTGACGCCGCACACCTTCCAAGACGAAAGACCGATCGACGACACATTCTTGAAAAATACTCCGATTTGAAGAGGTTCCGATAGAATCACGAAGTCGGTCGATAGGTGCGTTTGTATCGAGAAAATAATTGCCATAATTGAACTGAATAACGCAAGGTATAACAACAAATGCTGCGAAAACTGCATATTTTGGAGAAATGGAGATGGCCGCACACCATTTGCCAAACACCTTTTAGACTGTGCAGTGGGGATGATAGCTCTGGTTTCAGCGCATCCAAATTGTTTCAGGCGGCACTTAACTCTTATGTTGGGGTGAATTTCATCATGCAAGTTATTGTACCGTGAACACGATGATAATTCATCTCAGAAAAGCCTTACATACTGTAGGAATTAGTAGATAAAGTGGAATAGATCCATCAACTTATGGCGGGAACTTAACTCAGAAGACCCACAAGTTCCACAAAATAGGGAGGGCAGGGAGCGATGGGCTGGGACTGGAGACCATGTGTTTTTTTTTGGAGATTTTTACCTGAGACCTGTTAACAGAGAATCTGGTATAGCATTTTGGGGAGTCTGGTGTGATGTGGAAAGATTTGTTTAGGACATGTGTTAGGCCAAAAGCTTGGTAATTTGAGGTTGCTAAGGTAGTGTCCATTGCATAGACAATAATTTCCTTTTTTCCATTTTTCCACTTGAAATTTGCTCCCTGTCCGTCATCCGCAGGGGTGGAAAATTTGTCTCAAGTCCAGGTCGGAGTCAGGCGTGGACTGAAAAAAAATCCACCCCTTCTTTCGCCCTATCGACCGTTCTTCATTCACTTCTTTCCTTTACGTTCTTTTACGTTCTTTTAAGTTCTTTTACTTTCTTTTACATGCATCGTGTTTGGCAACTGGTTTGACGACTGTGCTGCATGCAATTGCACCGCGGTCGATTTGGCCCTGTAATAAATCAACGCCAGCACAGTTCTTGCCTTTACAGTGCTTTTACATGCATCGTGTTTGGCCCAACGCGTGTTCTGAACAATACAACAACGACAACACGCCCTCTGTTTCACAACGTGTGTTTGGAACAATACAACGAGTGTGGCGTGTCTGTCACGTCTCTTACCATGTAAGATTTGATGCGTCAAAGCACAATGACTGATGATTGTAACCGAGGAGATGCAAAAAGACGCAAGCTAAAATAGAAGGAAAAATAAGTCACCCGGATTCTTTTTATGCAATGGACGGGGGTGACCACCCTTAATTTACATCCCCTACAATTGCAAAATTTTCCAGTGGAAAAAAGGAAAAAAGGACAAAAAATTACGCAATTTACACAGCCTAAGCAATTGCAACGGAGGCATTGCAAATCCTTGTACGTGCAAACTTTGCACTGGATTTGCAAACTGGCATTTTCCAATTCCTCGTCAACAGTGGTTTACCCCGGGATTTCTGCGAAAGTACCCATTTTGGCATCAATTCAGCAGACTAACATGACCCATTGGCATCAAAGTAGTAGGACAAAAAAATTAGCCTATGCAAATTTCGGGAAAATACAATTCCTTAGTAATTGAAATAATTATCTGATAACATTATTGCAATTTCCTAGGAATCGTAAATATATGCCTATTTTCTCAAGATAGCACTTTCTAAGGAATTGTTCTTAGGTCACACAAGGTCACACAAGGTCACAATCACCAAAAGATATGGTTCTACGTAGGGATTAGTACATATAATGACAATTGACAATTGGATGAGTTTTAGCACCAAATTTGTAGAAATATGCAACCAAACTCGACTTATTCACACTATTCAAATATAATTAGGCTGTGTACAAAGAATTGTTCTACGTTCTCCTAGGGGGTTTGCAAATCCTGTGCAAAGTTTGGACGGACAAGGAATTGCTATGCCTCCGTTGCAATTGCTTAGCAACCTCAAATTACCAAGCTTTTGGCCTAACACAAGCGCTGAGGGGGTGGGGAAAGATGGTGGTCTTTGACGGGTAGGGACGGATGCGAGCCTATCAAGATACTGGATTTTGCCATTTCTTTTAGGCTCCTTGTAGGTCATTCATATTTTTCTCAATAGGATACCTTTGTGTTTGATATCATTTTCTATCCTAACAAGATATTTCTTACTCATCCATCTTGGGTAGGCAAGTGGATTTGATTTGGTGACGAGCCACATTCCTTGATGCCAAAATAATAATTTTGAACCTACAAAGCCCCAGTCAGATGAGTACTAGTGCCAACAGTAGTTCAATGTAGTTCTAAATATTTCCAAATAGTGCCAAGTAGTACCAACAGTCATGTCATTCTTGGCACTAGATGGAACTAGATGGCACTTGTTGGAACTATTTGAATATGATGGAACCAGTTCAATTGTGTAATCATCAAACTAGATAGCAGACACTGGAGTTCTTGCTAGATGGCACAAGTTCCGGCACTAAGTGGCACTAATTGGCACTAGTGGCACTGTGTTTTTTGCCTGTTCAACGTGGGAGCTAGGTTGGCATCAAAATTTTTGAATAGCCAAATAAAGTCCCATTACTCTAGAGATATACCATCACAGAACGTGACCCGTTGTTTCAAGAATACATATAAACGCATTATCTAGAGGTACAAATGATGCTGAATAATGATACTGACCTAAGCCAGAAAGTATTTAAAAAATCTTGTTGTAGACTTTGCTGACTTTGTTTTTATGAGCTTAATACTACTGTACAACTGATGAATGAGATACTAGTTATCTCATGCATAAAAAACACAAATGATCATGGGAGAGATTGGCAGTGATTTGTGGCAGTTCCATGACTGGCTCATATTCAACTGCCCAAAGGAACTGTCCCATGGGAAGGTTCCTGAGAAGGAAATCCTCCATTGGATATTCAACCTAAGAAAACACCTACAATGTGTATGGTGGAGTTCTAGGAAGGAAAATCCTATTTGGATATGATTTCTGAGAAACTCATATCTTATGACTTTTGAGTCCTTCCTCTGTATCAAACAATGTGAAGGAGACTTATGGAGTTCCAGCTGGAAGCTCCAGATTCTTGGCCTATGTCACTCGCCCCAACGAATGGAGGGTCAGGTGAGGTGTGAAAAAACCTTTTCTTTGGAAAGGAAAAATGGGGAGGCCTGTTTTGTGAGCGGAAGACACTTGTTTTGTGTACCAATTTATACTGGTGATACAAGACTTTCCTGGCTGAGTAGTGACTACGAAGCATTATTTCAAGCGTAAGTGTTAGTGGAGAGAGGAGTAAGAGTGATTCACTGACATGTTCTTTATTTTAAGTGTCTGTAGTGTCAAAGTATGGTGTTACTCTCCTAATGTTTAATCTTTCTGATTTTGTTCCGCGGTGAACCCTGATAGTACCATTCGTATGGACTGTCGATATAGTCCAAGGATCTTTATGGTATTTGCTTTCTGATTTGCGGAGGATACCTTCTTTGCGAAGAAGTACTCTATCACCAATTTTATAATCCCAATCGACGCGAGACTTGTTTTCACGTTCGGTGTTGCGATCGGTTTGGCGTTGCCTATGGTCTCCTATTTTGTTCCAGTCAGCTAGGAAGGGAATGTCAAACAGCATGTCCCTGCCAAATATTGCTGCACCTGGAGAGGCTTTGAGTACCGTGTGGTATGTGGAGCGAACGGCCCATGCAGCATCTGTGAGGAAGTCTGCTATGTCACTAGGAGCCACTGTATTGGCCATGTCTAATTCAGCGGTACGGAGCATTGTCATGATTACTTGATGCATCCGTTCTAGTATTGCGTTTGCTTGGGGTTCTTGATGCTGGTTGGCTTACGCTTGATACCGTATGAATCACATAGGGTTTCGAAATTGAGCTTGAACTCGCTTCCATTGTCGTAAATGATTACTTGACAACGTGGGTAACGGCTAAACCAGATCTTGTTTACTAAAGAGCCAACTTGTGCTGATGATTTATCAAAGTATGCTTCTTTAGGTTTATTATGTGTGTTAGTACCCTTGAGGCCCTTTTACCCTTGGGAGTAACAGAATTGAATTCAGTTACCGGTAGTTCCACAATTTCGAACCAACTGGTAGCTGGATCTATCATTGTGACACACATAAAGTCAATTTCAGTGCCGTCTTTGCCCTTGAGAGTGTATGGTCCGATTAGGTCCACACATAGTACCTCCCAGGGGTTTGATACAACCAATTTTGTAGGCAATTTACCGTACTTATGTTGGCGTCGTTTGTTGACTTGGCATTTATGACAATTTTTGACAAAGGTGCGGACAGAGTGTCTCAAACCTTTCCAATACATCGCAGCCGAAGAGTTTCTTCGAGACGGGTTGTCCCTGGATGCTGCAGGTAGTGATGGTACCACTGTACTGCTCGCTGCTGGAGTTCCTGTGGGATGACAAGTTTGCCATCTTTGCACAGTACTTGAACATTTTCTACCAGCTGAGGTTTGTATGCCTCCAGCAGGCTGAGTTTGTCCAGCATTTTATCCGTTTGTTGAGCTGCGGCAATCTCCCGAACTGTCAGGGATAGATCGCATTCTCTTCGCTGCGGTTAGCAAACACAAAGTTCATGAGGTCTGAGTGTTGTGCTGGGGATGGGTCCTCTTCTGATTGCATAGTGTAATAACACCAGCATTTGGTGAAGGTCATCCAGTTTTCCTTGACGTCCTTTGTTGGACCAAAGTCAAGGCGTGAAATCGCATCCGCAACTGTGTTGTGGATTCCTTTGATGTACACGATTTCAGGACCATATTCCTCTAGTAATAAACGCCAACGGTAAACCCTGTCACAGGTTAAACCGAGTGCATCTTGCATGAGGTTCTTGTGGTCTGTGTAGACTACAATAGGCTGGCCCCACAGCATTCCTTTGAATTCTTTGAGTGTTTCAACAATGGCTAGAAGTTCAATTTCGGTTACGCTGTATTTTTGCTGACAGACAGAGAGTTTTCTGCTGAAAAATGCAATTGGCCGGTTGTTCTGAGTAATGACGGCTCCAAGTTGTCTCTTGGATCCATCAGTATAGATCTCAAACCCTTTTGAGTAATCAGGGTAGGCCAAGGACACATCTTTGGCGATAGTGGCCTTTACGTCATCGAATGCTTTTGATGTTCCTCAGTCCATTTCCAGGGTTTCTTTTTAACCTTGAGAAGTTTGGATTGTTTGGTATGACCACACTCGCCTACGAGGCTTGTGAGTGGGGCAAGCATTTCGCTGCGCCGTGCCCAAAGATCTCGATAGTATTGGACCATGCCAAGAAATCTACGGAGGTCTTTGACATTTTTGGGCGGTGTCAGTGCAAGTATCGACTGTACCTTCTTGGGTTGTGGTTTAATTCCCTCTCGTGAGAGGATGTACCCAAGATATTCTGTTTCAATGGCACAGAAGTTTGATTTGCGAGCATTTACTTTTAGGTTCGCATCTTGCAGTCTGGAGAGGACCAATTCCAATTTAGCCAGGTGGTCTTCCAGGGTTCCCTTGGTGATACATAGTAGATCATCAATGTAAGCTCTTACGAACTCAAGGGTGGCCATTAGTTCCGTCATTTCGATTGAAATATGTCCGGAGAACCAGCAATTCCCATTGGTAACCTGAGGTAAGAGTACTTACCCCATGGAAATATAATGGTGCAGATCTTGGATGCATCTGGATCCAACCTAATGGTGTAGTAGCCCATGTTTAAATCAAGGGCTGTGGCAAAAGTGAAACCTTCTAACTCTTGCATGACTGTACTAATTTTAGGTAACGGGAATGGTTTTCTAACTATCCTTTTGTTTACTTCTCTAAAATCACTTAGGAAACGTACAGTCTGATCTTTTTTTGGTACTATGAATGATGGTGAAGCCCATTCAGATGCGGGCTGCCACTGTAGTACCCCTAGGTCACATAGTCTTTTGAGCTCTTTCATGAGAGTCTCTTTTACTGAATGTGGCACTGGGTAGGCTCTGCCATGGTACGGTTTTGCACCTTCCTTCAGTTCGAAGGAGACAGGCTCAGTATTCCAATCACCTAGTGTACCATCAAAGAGGTCCTCATATTTACGGAGGAGCTCCAACAACTTATTTTGATCTTGTAGACTAAGGTGAGGACAATTGTTGTCAACAACTGATTGGAGGTCTGCTTTTTCATATTTTGCATCTAAGATGTGAACTGCACGCTGAGTGGCTTCCTCAGTACTACGTGGTTCATGAATCATGCTGTGGTTAACTGACCAAGCTTTTTCAATCTTAGAGCTAGTTGACAGACTGTTGATGTCTCTCATCGGCAAGATGATCTCATCAATGGTAATATCCTTTGTTCGAAAATCTAGAACAATTCCAAGCTCTCTTAGTGTTTTTACACCTAAGATGAGGTCAAACGCTGGCTTAGCCATCTTTTTACCATCATACTCCACAACATCAGGTTTAACTGTGTATTCCTTGCTGTTGGAGTACTCTAGGAATTTTAGAGTAACTTCGCCTCTTCCTTTGGTTTGGAAGCACCCATTCGACGTGTGCCAAGACTTTGACACCTGCCTAGTCAAGTAGGGAAAACGCTTGGTGGTTCCTTTTCATGGAACATGAGGTCACCATCGGAACCAGTGTCCAATAGTACTCTCAAGAAGTTGTTTTTGCGACTCCTGGACACGTGTTTGAGTTTTGTCGAGGACCGACTTCCAGTCGCTAATTTTGGTACAGCTAGTACTGCTGTTACTGAGTCCATTGATTTTTGTGGGTTAGATGGCTCAATTGACTTTGATTTATGTAGGGTGTCCCTCACTGAGTTGGGATCTACATCAAAGTTAGTGGACAAGTTCGAGGTGTCTTTGAGATTTTTCAAAGTTACATCCACTAAGGGACTCGAATAATCCGGAATTAAAATTTTGTCATTTAATTCTAATTTTGGTTTACTGGTAGTTTTTATCGGACCAGGGGTAGTGTAATTGGCTAACTCGTGGTTAGTTTTAATTTTCTTACAACTAATTTCATTTTCCCGGTACTACCCGACCCAACACTTCAGGATGAGTCGGAATCGCTGTCACTTTCTTCGCGACGGCGACGTTTCTTGCCTTTTTGTTGGCTTTCTTGAGAGACTTCTCAAGTTTCTCCATGCGAGCCAAGACCTGGGCGTAGGACTTCTTGGGGCGACTATCCTCGCGGGACTTTCGTGCAGCTTGCCCGAAAGTACCTCGCGTAGGAGTTCCGTCTTTGTTGTACCGGCGACACTCCGCGGTGTTATGCGTGGTGTGTGCGCCCCATGCTTTTTGCATAGCTCGCAGTTCTTGTCTACGCGCGTATACTCCGTGCGTGCTTGCTTGGGCTTCTTGGGAATTCGTGCGCCTAGCGCGAACTTCTTGGAGGGCTGTTCAGCTCCTTGGGCCTTTGCAGGCTTAGAAGACGACTGCCTCTCATCCACTGGGTGCGCCACCTCACCCGCTCAAGAATGAGCAATAGAGGCTTAACCCCTTCGGGATAGCACTTCTCAAGCAAGTGGTACTGGTCCTGCCACTTCAACGGACACATGCGCAATATGTGGCATGCAAGTTCCGCGTCAGTGAAGGAGTAGACCTGTTGGGTCTGTGTACTAGCGCTCGGGCTGTAATACAAGCACGGGAGGTCTTCCACGTAGTTGTTCAGCTGCATCACGCGCTGCACAAACTGACGCACCGAACCTTGTTGGGCTTCTTGAGGCAATTTGAAATATAGAATTTCAAATTTTCGCCTGCGCCATGTGCGAAACACGATTGGAGGTGGAGTAACTGGCACCTCCTGAATGACTCGGACGCCTTGCCCGGTGACTTCTTCCTTTCGACTCAAGATGTCATGAAAGGGACTTGACTCTGTCTGCTCCTTGACAATTAAGTCCCAGGGCTGACGTGCCTCCTCAGTGAGAAGGTTGGCGTAGAGTTGAAAAACTTCTAGGGCCGAGTCGGTCATTTTTGTCCTTAAGGCGAGCATGTCGGCCTTTAGGAGAGTGACTCTGCGGTCTTTTTCTCCTTCTCAGTCTTGCTGAGGGGGTCATCGGCAAGTTCGCGTGAGAACAGCCTTCCAATCACCTTTTTCGAGTCATATGCCTTTTCGGCATCATCGCAGGCGGGAATTAGACCCATTTTCTTGGCGGTACTATACGCCTTGTTCACGTGCAGTACAAACTGCTCGTTGGTACCGTGTCCGACCAAACCGTGACTCGGGTTTCTGACCCATTTGCGAGGGTGCACTTGAGGGTCTCAGGCTTGAGGTCCAAAGCTTCTTGGACTGGGTCCCGATCCGGCACATAACGGATAGGGGCTTTCGCCACCCCTTCCGCTTGCACTCTTGGTTCTTAAGCCCTATAGGGGCTATTTTCTCAGCAGACATTCTTGAGAGGGCTGCTCCGAGACTTGTTCCAAGGAAAAGGGTCTTGTAGGAGCTTCGTGGCGGTTCGCACTCGAAGGAGACACGATTGGCACGAATCTTGTTGGCGGCGGGATCACGTAGCGCAGACGTGGTGCTACTATTTACCGGCGCACGAAAGACGGTGGCTCGACGGGCGAACACGTGGATGCTGAACGCTGGACTGGCGGAGGACAGACGCGACGGTGTTGAACGGACGGTGGTCGGCTCGACGGTGACGGACGGTCGAAGGACAGTGCGGCGATGGACAGACGGTCCAAAAAAATTCGCCGAGTAGGTTATCAATTGATAGTGACCTAAGCCAGAAAGTATTTAAAAATCTTGTTGTAGACTTTGCTGACTTTGTTTTTATGAGCTTAATACTACTGTACAACTGATGAATGAGATACTAGTTATTTCATGCATAAAAACACAAATGATCATGGGAGAGATTGGCAGTGATTTGTGGCAGTTCCATGACTGGCTCATATTCAACTGCCCAAAGGAACTGTCCCATGGGAAGGTTCCTGAGAAGGAAATCCTCCATTGGATATTCAACCTAAGAAAACACCTACAATGTGTATGGTGGAGTTCTGGGAAGGAAAATCCTATTTGGATATGATTTCTGAGAAACTCATATCTTATGACTTTTGAGTCCTTCCTCTGTATCAAACAATGTGAAGGAGACTTATGGAGTTCCAGCTGGAAGCTCCAGATTCTTGGCCTATGTCAGATACTGCCTTTCCATTTTTATGAAATCCAGTATCCTATAAATACCCCATATGTATATGTTGGTGTGTAAAAAGATCCACAGAAATGCAAAAAATTCATTAAAACATATCTTATAATCAGTGCAAAGCTAGTGGTGCTAAAACGAGAACAATTAATGACATCTTTCCTATTTACATTGTCATAGCAATATGGTACCATATTGTTTCTCCTGTCTTAACACTTCTCTTGCTTGGCCATGTTTTCCACCCCTCCACCATGTGCTCAAGATGTGTGGTAAATTTTGATGACATCAGAGGTTTCTCAGAAACCATGTGGAGTCACAAGGACCGACCCACCTGGGTGTGATGCTGTGAGAAAGGTGAGTCTAATGGTAACTGTTTTAGAACAACCGGGGTTGTCTTACAAGGTGAAACATAAAAAATGTCAATGAAAACAAAATTGAAAAAGAACATGTTTCAAAATCAGTGGGATCTTGTGGATCATGATATACTGTAGGCATTTTGTGTGGGTTTGGGGGAGATATTAAAGCGCCATAAATTATTGACTACACCAAGGCCCATAACCTACTGATGACATGGGCAGCTTCTCAAGCAGTTGCCCACATGTATCCACAGAGCACAGCCATGATAATTCAACGAGGATTTGGGCCACACATTTTTTGGTACATGCCAAAACTCTCCCAACATATGTGCAAGCTCTTTTTGGTCCTGGACCATCTCTTTCAGTTCATTATCGGTCCCTTCCCCACCCCGACCAGCATGCAGGCACATCAGTCGATGCACCCTAGCTACCCTTTACATTGCCATACCTATGTGAACCGCCACAGACTTATGAACATTTTAACTCAATGAATGTTGATATCGTCACTATTTATTCTGTTATTTTTTTCTCGTAAAGAGAAACATAATTCATCTTGTTTTACAAGTGTTTGATAATATCTGATCATATTAGCATCTGGTCATTCTTGATTTCACATAGGAACGAATATTTCCAAGAAGTGCTCTACAAATAAATAAGAAATATTTTTTGCAATTACCACAAATCATCAAATCTAGCAGTATTTCATATTGCCAATATATTTTCTCACAGGAGTTCAAAGAAAGTAGCAACTGATCTGGAATTTCACCAAATAAATTCACACTCACGAAAAAAAGGTGGGCACCCACCACAAGCAGGACAGACAGGTCTTATGTGCCTCTATGTAAGTAAGTATCTATGTGGGACCAACACTGCATGAATGAAAAATGCCTTTAGGGACAAAAAGCTGCATGGTCAGCTGTCCGTCAACTGTTGGTGAGCTGTTTGACTGCTAAAGATTAGCTGTTGGTCAGGTCCGCTGTGGTCTACTACTGCAAGCTGGTTGTCATCAAGTCATTCATTCTTCTCACTTCTCTCTTTTCACTTCTCTCTTCTCTTCTATCTAATACAGGTGAAATATCAGTGAGCGAGGTTGCACCATGCATCATCCATTGCTCATAGTTTTGTGTGGCAGGCAGCATCCATCATAATGATGGTTGTTTGTTAGACAGTTTTGTGGCTGGTGTGCTTCCATCAGTGGTTGGTATGATGAAGTATGTTGCTGGTCTGCTGTTGGGCCATGAATGGCCAGATGACAGTCAACGACTCAAGATAAGCTTTAGAAGGAAAAGATAATGATGTTATTTTTCTATCATGGATGCTTACTTACACATAGTATGTATTACTTACAATGACATCGAATGTCTACCTTCTCAAAAACAAGGACAACAACCACCAAATTTTACAAAATATCACAATCCTAAAATTCCTATGCCATGCACGTAGATCAAGTGTCTATCATTTGAGTTGGAAACCATGAGTCCTCATCCACAAATCCTTTCCCAACTTTCCTGCAGCACCTTCCACAGTTGCTCATCCTCCAACTGTCAGTTGGACTTTAACATGTCTCACAAGGACATCAATGACAGCAATGAAAAAGTCATAAAGGATGAGCTTTGTGCCATTCAATTGTGTGAGTGTCCAATGAGAATAACAAGTGGACATAAGTGCTAGTCAGAATGTAATAATTCCAAGAACAGATTTACTATGTATTATAATTTAATATTTCATCTCCATACAGCTAGTGAATCTGACTTAAATTATTTTCATCACAACACCGCCAGAGATACAAGAGCTGGTATTTGCAATGTTAATCTCATTACTGTCCATCCATCAATTGATTGATATTACAAACAGCAAAATGATTTCTATTATGTGACCACACAAAAAAAATAATGATGTGAGGGGGGAAGTATGGGTGTGCAGCTGGGCCAAGAACCCTGTCCCAGCTGAACAATTAATCTTTGTTTAAACATTGACAATGACAAATGCATTCAATCATTATCAACAACCTTCAATATCATAAAAAAATCCCGTAATTTCAGCGTGGTCATCATAAAAAGTTTTTATGATATTGGGGAATCCTAGTTTCATGCGCGCTGGGACAAAAGCGTGGTTATTTTGCACTGTTGATATACCAATGTCAATATCATACAAGCTTGTATGATGAAATCCTGTAAAACATAAGAGGAGTACTAGTAAATTATATATAACACGCGATCAAATATAGAGGTCATATAATTTACATGATAAAAAAATTTCATAAGATATTACCTTTCTTTAAAGACTTTTTTTCGCTCAAAGTTCTATGTTGTAAGTAAGGATCACAAGGTCATACTTCTACCATAATAAAACAATCTAAGATATTACCTGTAAAAAATCGAGATTGAACAATAATGCTAACACATTTTAAGTACTGGTTCAAGGTCATTATAATTTACTAGTGAAAAAGTGTTTGAGGAAAAACCATTGTACTATTTTTACGTGGGCCTGCGGCCTACCTAACCCTTAACCTCTGAGAGAGGGGTTGCAATTCCATAATGCAGCAGTTCAAAAGAACCATACTCACACTCACTGTACACCAAATGCACCCTCAAAAGCATCTGCAACTGCCTCTCTCCAGATTGCGCCGCTGTGTGGCCCTAGCTACCTTATTACGTCTAATCCTACCATCTGGCCTAGCATCCCCAACAATACTGAACACCCGCCGCCTCTTGTCAGCCTGATTCCTTGCTGTTGCCTGTGGAAGATGTGCCTTGTCCTGCGCTGTGCCATGCTTTTCAATCTCACTCCGCTGTACATACTTACTCCAAGTCCCAATGGCATAATCAGAAAGCATTCCAACATCCTTTGCTCTTCTCCAAACATACCCAACCCTTGTCTTCAAAAACTCAGTTGCTGCAACGAAGGATGATTGAACAAATGCCTCATCAACTTGTGCTGGTACAAAACAGGAATGTGTCAACCTTGGAGTAAAACTCCACAGACAGAAGCTTGTTAGAAATCTTCGAGCCATACTTTACGGCGTCATAGAACTTGGACATGTGGGAGAAGGAGGACAATTTCCCATTGTCCTTTGTTTTAACATCTGAAAGAAAAGCAAGAAAATAAACGGGGTCGAGACCTGAGTAAGTCAAGTCCCTGATGTCTCATTCTGTGTAGTAGAGTGCAGGGTTGGCTCAATCTTCCGGAGAGATGATGCAGGTGCACAGCTCGTAGATGTCACCGTAATTTTCAAAGAAATTAATTAATTACTTACTTAATTAATTAATTAATTAATTCTGACAACACCGGTGTGCTCGGAGAGAAGAGGCTGATCAGAACGCAGATGATGCGTTGATGGGTCTGTCCATTTCCCAGGCCATAATTGTCGAGAAATGCCTGGTAATAGGGCACTCTGGAGATTATGCGAAATCATACAAACTATGTATGATATTGATGTGTCTCGTGTGACAACACAAAAATAGTTAGCGCCCATCAATAATACGCACTATTTTACGACTCCTCAAAATCATACAAGATTTGTATGATGCCTTGATGGAACTCGCGAGAATTTGTATGATTTTGATGATTGCTGAAAAGATGACGCCAATATCATAAAAATGTTTTATGATATTCCTGTTATCGTACGATACTATACGGTATTGTACCGTACGATACAGGTAAAAGGGTAAAGTCGCCTTATTTTATACGATAATATGTGTGGTAACTTACCTAACATACCATAGATCAAACATATCTTGTAAAATTAATATGGCATGATGTCATTGATCCAACATAAGCAAGGACTGTCCAACTTTGTTGTCTCTTTTTTATGTACATTTTACAGTATCTGGTGTTTTAGCCATCGAGAATGGTATGATGCCACAGTACAATGCACACTAAAAAATATGCGATACCGCCAGCCTCATCTACACAACACAAAGGGTGTTTTGCAGTACTTATGGATGCAGAGATTGTTGCCAATATAGTGTACTTCTACACAATGGTGACTACAAGAAAGATATTTTTGTCATATATATATATATCCAAGGAAGGCAACAGACATGTAAATTACCCAATACTAAAACATTGAGGTAGTGACAATAAATAACAATGCCTATGAATATGGGTACGTAATATACATTATAGGTGACAGGTATCAGTGGATAAGACACTGCAATATCTAGAAGCCAGAGCTTGTTAGTACTATTTGCTGCTAGACAATGTCATGAAAGAAATTTGGCTGTATTTTTGTAGCATGGTTAGAAAACAAGGGCCTTACAGTAACACTGAGAAATCATTCATGATCATAATCGTATACTTACACAATGGCAACTACAACTGATTCAAACGTGAACAAAAATTGACGTCCATTTGCATCAAACTTGTAGGCAGATCCTTGTCACAGTGATCAGTTTAAGCAATGGAATGAAATATCACCTACAGAGGTGTAGTTCATACAAAAATTGGTGTAAAGTGGGTTTATTTTTTGTAACCCCTTGAGGCAACTTAGATTTTTTGATTGCAAAAGTATGATTGGAACTTGGAGTGAATTTTGATTGTCACAGGATCAAGAACCATATGGCTTGATCTGACACCCCAACAATACAGTCAGGGCTATGGTGTGTATTGTAGTGCATTGAAAGTGGAGAATGTGGATATCAGCTTTTCAGGGGCTTGGCTTCAGCTGAAGAGCATCTATATAGAAACCAAGAAATACCGTATGAACCTGTCATGTAAATGACAACTATCATTTTTTTCATAGTCATAGTGCAATATTTACTTGTGTTTGAAATGAACACAAGCTAATGTCATCTTCATAGAAAAAGGAGGAACATGTTACACAGCAACAGAGCAATTAATTCATTTTTGGAAGATGATTGCAAGGTGGGATATGACGGGGAGGAAGTTGCTGCGGCATTATTTGAGGATGCATTTTGTGGTGTAGAGTATTTTTTGCTTGTGTGTTTCATGTGCATGGGACTGAGCATAGGATGGGTGGTGGTGGTGGTGGGGGGCAGTCTCAGAAATAATTGAGAAATATCATGTAGATTATTTCTTATTTTTTGGACTTGTATTTTTTTGAGCTAAATACTAGTAGTTGACCTAAGCCGTTTCGATGTAATTGATTATTATGTAGTAAACGGTAGATACGTTGTTGTAGACTGATTTTTATGAGTTAAGTTGTCTGCTAGTAACAAGCAGCAATGAAGCAAATATGCTTCATTGCACAAAATGAAACTGTGTAGAATCCTACACAGATATGGTATGTCTTTATGTCATTAGTTGATGACATAAAGCATTATTCCCAAATGGTATTTCTGGGTAGTGAACCTATTCTTGCTATTTGCTGGTTCTTGCCATTATTGGGAGATATCCCTCATCTCCTGAGAAATTAAAGTTATCTTTCAGTTTACCCTAGAGTACTACTGTAGGGTAGATAATTGGCCTATGTCACTTTCCCCCACGATTGGAGAATCAGCTTGGCTCGCGGAAAAGTGAAACCTCTGTGAGGAAAAAATCCGATTAGGAGCCAGACTTGCAGAAAAAAAAACCTCCTGGTTGAGGTTAAAAATGTGCAAGCTGCCTGTGACGTTTTTACATACATATTATTGTACGTCGTATATGAAGTGTAAGTTCTTGTGGAGAGGGAGATTTGGAATGGCTTGTGATAAGCTGGTGTTTTTGTACTCTCCTAAGCCAAATGTATATGACTTACTTCTGATTGTCTTATTGTATAACTTTTGCGATAGTCCAATTATCACAGCTGTACAGACTGAATATTTGTGCCGGGTAAAAGACCTTTGTATACTAAGCATTGCTTGCACAGACCATGTGACCTAACTTTGATGAGGATCAAGTAGGGTTGGTTTGATGTTGTCCAGTGTCTCCTGTTGATTTTGTATGTGTGTGCAAAAGTGGATTGCCGAACAACAATTCCATCTTTTTGATTGCTACACTACATCGAGGCGATAGGTACTGCATAGTAGGTATGAGTGAACGGCATCTGAGTGTTCGTTTAGGAAACCACTGTGCCACTAGAAGCTGCCAATAAGACCATGATGTGTCAGCAGGCCAAGCATCTGCTCGATCTCTAGTTAATTATTCACTTTTTGGGTTTTAATTATTGAAGACTCTGGTTGACTTACACTGGGAATCCAAATGAAATACATATGGTCCGAAAGTGTAGTGTAGAAACTACACCTTAATTGTTACAATGTGTGTACAATGTGGATATTGAACCAGGTCTATTTACGAAGGTGCTGATAGTACAGATATTCTGTTACTTTCTTTTATATGCATCCTTAGTATGAGTATTTGTCCTTCTATTTGCTCTATCACCCCTATGTATCCATGGGAATAGTTGCCAAAAAGGGTCAACTACCGGCAAGCAAACGATGTCAAGTCAATTTAATGGATTGACTAGAATCATTGGAAGGTCCAAACATCAACGTCAATGTCTCTTTGTACCATATAGAGTACGGAGTCATTGTTTTGACATCCTTTTGTACTATTTGTGACAAGAATCCTCTAGGGAGGTCTGTGCATGTACAACTCTTTTTTGTTGGTGGTAATGACATTGCAGCATAGCTAAATGTGTATGTTTGTACCTTTTTAATTTTATTTTTATAGACAGTGGCTGATTATCATCTTATTCTTTATGGAACCATATTGTGACTTCACATCAAACATATTGGAGAAGCGAATTTTTCCTTGATGTTGACAACATAATTGTTGTCTTCTATTTGGATTTGTCTTAGCTAATTAAGCCATGCTACATTTCTGTGTATAGCTGCTTTTGGTTTGCACTGCATGCCAACATGGTGCTACATGTCTCTCAATAGAGATGTTCATGGTGTGACTTATCCGAGATGGTATTCCCTGTTAACGAGGGATACTCATAATTCTCTGTGTTATGGTTTTTACAAGAACAAAGGCTTTTGGATCCTTTGTGTTGTTGTGCTCATATGATTTTGAGGCTTGTTTTATGGTTTGTTGCACAACACTTAGTTGCACTACCTATGGTAATCCTCTTGTCCTTAGTAAAAGAACAAGTTGTTTTGGTGACCCTATGAGTCCCTAGTTATTAATTAAGGATACCATATTATGTGTTCTCCCTGGATAATTCTGAAGGTAATCCATCAGAAGTTCTCACAAGAGAATCAAGTACTAGTTATTGAGTCTCAGTGAGACCATTATCTAGTAAGACACAGTTTGTTTGAATATCCAATAATGTTTAACATGGTCAAGGATTTTATCTTATTATATTCTGTGTTTATGCACCCTATGTTCAGCAAGCTGTACTAGAATACGAGCAATCCCAACCTGAGTTGGTGATGCTCTAGACTTGTTGCGGTAACAAATGTCTAACATATATGTGTCTCTCTTTTGTGTACCTTGTCTCATGGGCCATGGTAGTGGCTTTTTGGTGACATAGTACCTCCTCCTCTACAACACTAGTTGTGAGTGAGGTGAGACAATCATATTGTCTTGCCTAAGGTTCTCCCTTGTACTGGACCACCCAGTGACATGTGAGTTCCTTGTATAGGCGAATGTTTAGCAAGTTTAACTGCTTGTAAGCATGTTGCTTTTGCCATGATAAGACTTTGGGTCTGCTATTAAGCCCTTGTTGTCTGCGGTGGTTTGTCGGTCAAACCATTACTCGCTGCTTGGTGAGTCCACCCTAACCTTGTTTAAGGTGGTCTTCCATGCTAGCCTTTGGAGAATACCATACTCTCCAAGTGAGTTCTATTCAGAACCAAATGGCCATCATTGATTCCATTGTATGTGCTTGTGAGGCACATGGAAAACCCATGATTGTTGCTACTAGCCCTGAGTAGGTGAGACCTTCTTCAGTTTTTCTAGGCATGAAATGGGTTCTGGATGCGTCAGTATCCAATCTAATGATTTGTTGACTTGTCAAGAAGTCTTACTTGATGGCAGAGTTGAACTTAGCAACTTCTACAGTACTGTAAGGATTCCTTAAGCTTTGACAGTATTCCTAACTTTTTGTCCATTTTTACTTATTTTAAGAATCACTTTTTGGATTACCGTAATTTAATTTTGTTAGGGTGTTCTGTTCTTGTACAGCCATTTCTGACGGTGACTGTCAAATAAACCCTCCAGTAGTCAAGGTAAATTTCCCTCATATTTTTCCTTGATTTTTTTGAATGGCTGTGCTCTGTTTTTATAGGCTGTAAACCCACCTCTTCTGAAAAGTTGAGGGAAACAGGCACATTTTTCCAAGACACCCCAAACTTCATCAAACAGTTTCTCTTGTTATGAGAAACCACAGTAACGTGTTTGAAATTGAGTTTTTAGTGTAACAAGTGTCACTTTTTCTGTTGACACAACTTGGAAGGTCTACTATTTTACTCGGCCCCCAAAGGAGTATTTCACAGGAGGGGTTAGCTCTGTGATCAGGAGTATTTTTGCTCAAAATGAGCGCTGTACTTAAGTGGTTAGCTATGTGCTTAATCTGTTTTGTCCAGGTTTTGTTTCAATTTGGGTTCACAGATTTTACCAGACATTTTACATCAATTATCACTGGCAAGGTAAAATTGATCTTCACATAATACTTTATGTTGTTGTGTGCTCAGAAATCTAGAACAATTATAACTCAGTCCTTGCATTCACCAAAGACTGAGGTCATATGCTGGCTTGGTCACTCTGGTAGCATGCACTCAGAACATGTGACTTTACCCTTCCTTTTTGAGTAGGAAGAACCCATCCTGCGTGCACCAAGAGTTTGACACCAGCCTAGCTGGGTAGGAAAACATATGAATGTTCCTAACATTGGAACATGGGGGAAGCTTGGAACTACGTCATTCTTGCTTTGATTGTTACTATAGCAACACCGTGTCAGGGGTTCGAAACCCAACATGGTTTGATTTCCAGTTGCTTTTTGTTGTTACCTTGCTTGTGAATAGTGCAGCATGGCACTTGTGTATGTTCTCTCTACGTGGGAGAAGAGTTCGTCTTCTTGAGAAAACAATTCATGATGCCAGAAGATTTCTTGGCATTTTTGTCTTATTTTTACATTTAACAAGGTTTTTGAATGTCAGGTTATTTTAACTTGATGGTAGAATTCTGACTAAGATTCTTTTCTCTAGCGAGCTCTTTAATTTAAAATTAAATAATCCCAAACATTTGTTTTGGGGCTCTGAATTCTATTTTCCTCGGACCAGAGGATGTGCATTTTTTTGCGAAGCTAAGTAGCTTATATTATTTGCAAAAATGGAGGAAGTGGTCTCACTATTGAGAAAGGCACCCGACAGTTCGGGGTCTGACAGTTTGGCAATTATCTCACTCTAATCATTTTTGATTTGTGGACGTTTGTCTCCTTTTTGCTTGGATTTCAGAAAGAAATCAACAAGTTGCGTGTTTTCCTGACAAAAACCGCAAAACGTAAGCAGCATTCTATTGCAAATCAGAAATTCGCAAGAATTTTGCTTTGAGTATTTCTGGGGCACAACATGTAGTTGATTTTTGGGTCCATCTTGCGCCCCCATGCGTTATGGGACTTGGAGAAGTTACTCCACGTCACGCTGACGTTTGACCTGTATAGGGCAATATATTGTGCTCCTATGCCTTTATGCTGGGTAGAACAGTGTTCTCTCCTAGGCCGGTCATTTGCTCTCATGGGCTGAGCCCAATGAGGCCATGACACACAATATGTGGTCATTTTATTCAGATCGGCGTGGGCAGTATCGCAATACGATTTCTGAAGTGGGCTGTGCCATGACTCGCTCCCATGTGAATGGGGCTGATCCGTGATCGTGGGACAAAGTATTGCACGAATGCATTTTCCCTTCAGGATTGTCTGACACTTGAGAACCGCAAACTTTGTCTGAGAACGCAAAACTCCATCTGGATACGAGTAATACTATCTATTTTACTGTAAGTATAGTTACAACTTCAGCGTAAGGAAAGTACCAGGGAAAGTCACAGCGGTGTGTGTACTTACGTAAAGCACCTAAGTTGTACTTACGAGTCACATCAGTAATTTTCCGACAGATATGTCCTTACCTACATGCAATCGACTTATGTGTTTACTCGTTTTCGAAGTAGGTTACTTGCAATGATCATTGCCTATTACAACACATATTTTTTGTCATACGACACTTAGGTTAACAAATAGTGCCCAATCACATTAATTAAGAGTGAGGAATCTCGTTCATCGTGAGTAACAACTCATGTTAGTTCTGAGATAAAAATCACTTTCATTATAAGTCTTACATCTCTGTTATTGAGAGTTATTACATACTCCCATCAAGAGTGACTGATTACGTTCCTCAAGATAGAAGACTTACAATTATTGCACGCAATGCAGTATGCTACTCCAGTATGACATTGAATCGCTATGCCTTAACTTAGGTGAATACTTAATTAATTCTCACTCATTTGAACAAACACTATCCCCATCATTAATCTGTTCCGTCGTTTAGTCATATTCATCATCACCAGGCACTAAAGCCATGGCACATTTCGGAGAATCCAAAGGAGGTAAGGAATCATCAGTCGATGCAGTAGTTCGTAACCTCTTGTTCTTTGTCAATCCATTCATCCATTCATTCTTTTCCTCATCATCCTTCCAAAGAACAGAAATCTTTTCCCATTTACTGGCATTGTAGAGGAAACGTGTCAATCTCCGATGAGTCTGCTTGTAGAACTCAATACCTTCTGCTTTCACAGCATCGCAAAACGATATCTTCTTCTGCCCGTGAGTGAATTTAGGCTTCACCTTGAGGTAATGTTTCCAATCTTCTGCGCTGAGCCCCTTGTCCGACATTTCCAATAATGTCAACTTCTTGTACTCACGGAACTTTTCCTTCTCTATCTGCGATGCATTTGGATTATCTGTAGAGATGGTTCTCGGTCGAGAATTCGAGATCGAGACATGAGAATTTCTTGTTCGAGATGATGTCTCATCTCAAAACACTCCGATCTGAGATCCGAGATGAGATTTTTTACATACACGTACAGCGCACGTACGTATATAAACACGTATTTATCAAGGTACATACGTGACGTGCGTCAGAAGTGCGTGCACGCTCATAGGATCTGGAATGGAATCTCCTATCAATTCCACGGAGATCATCTCGAATGAGATCTCGATCTGGAAGGGTCAAATCTCGAACTATTCTTGATCTCGAAAAATTGCACGAGACGAGAACGAGAACCATCTCTAATTATCTGTGTGGAATCGCCACTCTTGCTTCCATACCTCACTGTGATTCTCTAAAACAAATGTCGTGTATGCAATATCACTCACGGATAATGATTCTCACAGTTGCTTGTTTTTCTTTTCACCATCACTGTACCAACTCTTCAGAGTCTCCTTCGTGTACAAAGCACTCTTCATTCTAGTGATCATGTAGATCCACCCTCCCACAAACTCCTTCCACTGCATGTCCTCTCTTGATTCATTCTCTCCAATCAGCTTTCTCTCCCAGAAAGGCTTACCTAAACCATCACTACCAACCAATATGTAGAGCTTCATGATCATGTATTGAGCCCCCTTTTGTAATTCACCTGCAAAGAAATGTGTTTGAGTAATCCGCTTTAAAGAAACTCAAAAATGATGATTGTCAAGACTTACTTAGAAAAGCCTTCCAAGACGGCATTATGGAAGTTACACTTCAGATTTCGATACTTGATATGCACCATTCCTGCAATCGTATTCTCCCAATACCAAGATTTTTCAAGACAACAGGGAACATAAATTCCCGTCTTATTCATCATCTTGTCGCACATGCTGTCTTTCGCTTCGTCGCACTCATTCCATCCCTGCTCAAAAAATTTGATGTGTGGGAACAGGATATCGGTGTCAGTGCCGTTGTACTGTGGACGTTGTCCCCCAACTTGTACCAACCTACCGTTGTCCTGTCCTGTGTTCGGATTCTTCTTGCCGTACGACATGACAATTGTCCTCTCAAGCTGTTCCTTGACTTCTCTCATTTCTCTCTCCGTCTCACTCAATCTTGCTGTATAAGCCCTTCTAAGTTCGTCTACTCTTAACCCGCTAATCTCACTAACATTCCCTGGAGTTGCCGGTTCTTCTCCTACTTCAAAACCTGGAATTTCATCAAGTGAAAGATCATGAGAAAAGTGACTTCTAGTATTTACCCGCATCTTGTAATCCTTATTGCTGTTGGTGTATATGACAATAACTCTTTGTTGTTGCAAGTCGGCTATCCAAAACAATAAATGCAACATATTATGGAGATGCATGTCTCACATGTTCCAATGAGAGCATAAGAGGCATCTGAAACAATTTTTACATATTTCTTGTAAAGGTGCAATAATCAGTCCTTCTATACTTTGTCCTTTCAATGTTTGGGTACCGCGCCACAAATTTTGTGTATGAATATATTTTAGTGATAGGGATGGGATCATAGAAATGTCCATGTTCCACTTATTAGTAATTTTCCGACGCATTCACATTCATTCTGTGTTAGTGGAATTTACTTATGTATGTAAACATCTGTATAATGTACATGAAAACTCAAATGTTGTCGGAAAAAGGAATCGCACCATAATAGCAAGCAGAATTAACAGTGAGTACCTATTATATAATATAATACATGAAAAATTTCCAATTAACTAGTTAGCCTTCTAATCCTTTTCTATATAGGAATTCAATAGATATAGGTAGAAAATACCTTTCAAATGAAAATGTTGCATTTGAAATCAATAATTATACACATCACTTGCAAACTCATTTTATGTACTCTCCATCTCATTGCTATCAGTCGTCCTCTTCATATTTCAACTTGTTGACCATTCCGAAGTATAAGCAACCAGGAAAACCACATTATAATAATACTGTTTGAAACCCATATGCAAAAGGGTCTATGTGTCCTCACTCTTGCTTTGGATGTAAGTTCATTGGAATGGACCTAAACAAACATATGAAGAAGTGTCGTTTCATCTCGGCTATGGAAGAGAGAAGTGAATTTATGTCCAGTTACGAAGGCGAGACATTCTTGAAGAAATCAACCTTCCTGTTGTCGGAGAGAGAAATCGCCCGAACTCGGAAGAGGGGAAGTAGCGCGGGGTAACCTGTCTTGCAGGACTCAGACAAGACAGTATACCGGGGCGCACCAAGATAGTTATGCAAGATAGTCCGAGTGACGTAACCGTAGAACTAAAGTCATAAAATCCAGAACTAAAAGACTCTACTAGCTGTTACTACAGTACGAGACTAAAAGACTTCCAACATACTTCGAAGTAACTTGAGGAAGTTACGAGCCCAACAAGAAATCGAGATGAGTGACAACAGCTTGAGCAAGATCCCTTATTGGGATGGAAAGGCGGAGAGTTTCGGTGTGTACGTCAGCAAGATTGAAGCATACGCCGAGTTCATGGGTGGGGGGGATGCATTGGATCCCGTGTTGATGGTGAACTGTCCAACCAAGACAGAGTTCGTAGCACTTGACGCGACTGTTCCCGCAGAAGCAATCCTTATGGAGTTGTACAAGGCCAATAAGAAACTGTGTGCAATAATCGCATTGGGACAGGGAAAGAGTCACGGTATTGCCTTGCTGGGAAAGACGAAGAACAATGATTTTCCCAATTGACTTGCATACGAATTCATTGCGAAGGCCAAGAAGGCGAATAAGCCCTCGGACGCCAGTGCCATGATTGAGATGGAGGCTGAGCTAGACAGGCTACAGTTAAAAGGCGCGAGGATTTTTACAATGACGTGGTCGGAGTGCTCGACAAGTACGAGGTCACGAAGACTGACCAGGAGTTGTGCATGCTGATGGCGCGAAAGAACAACGACACGTCATACGCAAGATTGATCTTGGATGAGTTGAAATCTTCGAGTCCCGATTTCGACGGGCTGTGCAACAGTGTCTCGGAGATTCAGAGGCTCACCAAGAGCAGTAATAAGAGGAGTACCGGTGAGAAAGAAGTACACCTGGCTTCCGTTGAAGGCGATGGATCGTTCAAAGGAAAGTGCAGGAACTGCGGCAAAGTATGCGGATACAAGTCCGTGGATTGCAAGAAACACAAAGGGGAGTTGCACGGAGGTCGCGTGAATGACAGCGATGGGGGCAATAGCTCCAACAAGAAGTGCAATTTCTGTGGCCTAAAGGGTCACAAGGAGGCGGAGTGTTACAAGAAACACCCTGAGAAGGCACCCACCTGGTACAAGGAGAAGGTTGCCAAGACTGAGGCGGCATCCTCGAGTGTTGAGGTATCCTTGACGTCAGTGGACCCGGACAAACTTGAAGCGGTCGTGCCAGTTGAAAAAGGTGATGACGCGCTGGCAGTATTGTGTCAGGATGACGTGTGGATCTGTGACACCGGTGCTAGCACGCACGTGACAAGATGCAATGTAGGTGCGAGGAACGTTCGTTACACGATGGTGTACAGCCTAGGGCACACTGGCTCAGCTATGGAGTCCACAGCCCTGGTTGACATCCCAGGGGTCTTCGTGGACAAAGACGGGAGAACTGGTATGAAGGCAGTACTGAAAGATTGCAGTTTCAGCAAGAAACACAATTTCAACTTGCTAAGCATGTCCAAGCTGATAAACAAGCAAGTGTGGAAAATAGTGCAAGGTGACAGGAACCTGATCCGTATCGAAAACGGGAAGGGTGGAATTATTGACTTTGATATCGTAGTGCCTACTGACAAGGGGGCAATATATGCGTGCAAGTTTGCAAGAAACGTGGAAGTGACCGCTGGGAGTATCGGAAAACAGGTCAGGCTCAATATTAATATGGCCCATTGCTTGTTGGGTCATCTGAACAAAGACTCCGTGCGCAAGACTGCAAGGGAGCTTGGTTGGGTCATTACTCGTGGGACATTGAAACCATGCAAACACTGCGCGCAATCCAAGGCTAGGCAGAAGAACGTTCGAAAGGAGTCGAACACTCCCAAGACTGACATACCAGGACACCGTATATACTTGGATCTATCCAAGATAACCATCAAGACAGAGGCGTCAGATGCACTGCAAACGAAAAACAACGGTAACCTCCCCGTACACTCGCAAAACGTCAGAGTGTACGGGGAGGTTACCGGAATTTCAAGAGTGTACGGGTGGGTTACCGGTTTTTTATACATTACTTAAGCTGCATTTTCGTTTATCACGCTAAGCTTTGAAGCAAAAAAATCTTCCGAGTGGTTGTTTGTTTCATGACTCACATTTAGTGAATCACGAGTTGTAAACAGCAAGATCACCTGTTGGGTCTAGTTTTGGTTTCAATTCTAGGCTTGATCATGACTTCATTTGGTGAGTGTGCTTTGGGCCTATTCATATTTTCAAAATAATATGGTACTATCAGAAGTGACTGCGCAAAAAATGAGAATTCATAAGAATAATATGTGGGGCTGAAAATTGGCGTAGTGTGTCTACGTGTTTGTTACTTATTCCTTTGTATCACCACACCTAATTCTTGTGTGGCGTATTTGTATGATAATTCAGTTTTAGTACATCTACGTATGGTACCATACTACAACAATGGTGCTTGACCCAGACACAACAGTATGGTACGGTACAATAGCAGTGCGCCCTCTCACTGCTTTCACATCACACAATTATTTTTTTCAATTACATCACTGATACCCCACCGGCCCATCATGGGAATGGCCGAAACTCAGTCCACAGACTGAGTTATCCCTCCCGCCTTGCACCGCCATGTTGCCAACAACAATTGGCAGCGGCAGGTATATTTTGGGGGTGAGTAATCACGATTTCGTCTTGTTCTGCAATTTTATACTCACCACACGGCCAATTTTTTTCAATTAATTAGTTGCAGGCCTGCCGGCAAAATCGCGAAACTCAGTCCACAGACTGAGTTAGGCATTCCGCCTTGCACCGCCTTGTTGCCAACAACAATTGGCAGCTGCGGGTATATTTTGGGGGTGAGTTGTGATGAACTCACCATTTTTCGCACTATAATACTCACCACACGGCCAATTTTTTTCAATTAATTAGTTGCAGGCCTGCCGGCAAAATCGCGAAACTCAGTCCACAGACTGAGTTAGGCATTCCGCCTTGGACCGCCTTGTTGCCAACAACAATTGGCAGCGGCGGGTATATTTTGGGGGTGAGTTGTGATGAACTCACCATTTTTCGCACTATAATACTCACCACACGGCCATTTTTTTCAATTAATTAGTTGCAGGCCTGCCGGCAAAATCGCCGAAACTCAGTCCACAGACTGAGTTAGGCATTCCGCCTTGGACCGCCTTGTTGCCAACAACAATTGGCAGCGGCAGGTATATTTTGGGGGTGAGTTGTGATGAACTCACCATTTTTTGCACTATAATACTCACCACACGTCCAATTTTTTTTCAATTAAATAGTTGCAGGCCTGCCGGCGAAATCGTCGAAACTCAGTCCACAGACTGAGTTAGGCATTCCGCTTTGGACCGCCTTGTTGCCAACAACAATTGGCAGCGGCAGGTATATTTTGGGGGTGAGTTGTGATGAACTCACCATTTTTCGCACTATAATACTCACCACACGTCCAATTTTTTCCAATTAACTAGTTACAGGTGTACTGGCGAAATCCGAAACTCAGTCCACAGACTGAGTTTGGCATTCCGCTTTGGACCGCCATGTTGCCAACAACAATTGGCAGCGGCGGGTATATTTTGGGGTGAGTTGTGATGAACTCACCATTTTACGCACTATTTTACTCACCACTCGCCCATTTTTTCCAATTAACTAGTTACAGGTGTACTGGCGAATCACGAAACTCAGTCCACAGACTGAGTTTGGCATTCCGCCTTGGACCGCCTTGTTGCCAACAACAATTGGCAGCGGCGGGTATATTTTGGGCATGAGTTGTGATGAACTCACCATTTTACGCACTATTTTACTCACCACTCGTCCATTTTTTTCCAATTAACTAGTTACAGGTGTACTGGCGAAATCGCCGAAACTCAGTCCACAGACTGAGTTTGGCATTCCGCCTTGACCGCCTTGTTGCCAACAACAATTGGCAGCGGCGGGTATATTTTGGGCGTGAGTTTTGATTAACTCATCATTTTTGACCCTATTATACTCAACATATGTTAATTTTTTCAATTAAATAGTTACAGGCCCAGTTCTGAAATCCCCAAAACTCAGTCCACAGACTGAGTTTTGGATTTCGCTTGCACCGCCATGTTGCCAACAATATTTGGCAGCAGCGGGTATATTAACAGAGGTGAGTTGAATAGAATACAATTATTTCTACACATGTCTTGACTACATCTAATTTTCAATTATTTTATTTCAGGCCAGGCACGGAACAGCGAAACTCAGTCCACAGACTGAGTTTGGCATTTCGCCTTGCACCGCAGTGTTGCCGACAACGGTTTGCAGAGGCATGTAAATTTTTATGGTGAGTTATTGAAGTCATACTATATTTCAATTGTTTTCATTTCAGCTTAGTTTCAATTAAATAATTAATTTTCTTCTACCTTGGTGATATTATTGTCCACAGTATCGTTTTTCATCTTGGAGCAGCTTGGGGCTGAAATTTTGGCACCTGTGTCCTTTTGGTGGGCGATGAGTTGGGCGGGCCCCTAAATATGTAAATGTAGTATGTTTAATTATATTAGTGGAGATAAATTGCACATACTCTATTATTGCAGTTCAACAGTAGGTAGCCCTCCCGGTAACCCTCCTGTAACGTTCCGGTAGGCCTCCCGTATGCTCCGTAACCCTCCGGTACTCTCCAGTAGCCTTCCCGTAACCTTCCGGTTACCCTCCCAGTACACTTCCGGTATGCCACCGGTAAACATTTTTTAGCTACTAAGTAATGCAGTTATAGCCACTAATTAGATTGATATCGATTCTAAGACTTACTGAGAAGTCTGTTTTCCTGTAAAAAAGTACCAATTCCTATCGTACGTAGAAAGAAATCGAAAAGCTCCTCTTGGTCTCAAATTTCTGGTAACCTCCCGTAGACTCCGGTAACCCTCCCGTACACTAGTTTACCGGAGGGTTACAGAAGTGTACCGGGAGGTTACCGGAAGATACCATTCGGGGGCTCGTAACCTCCCCGTACACTCGAAAGTGTACGGGAGGTTACCGGTGTTTTTCGTTTGCAGTGTGATGTCACAATCAACCGCGATAATTGGAAGGTCCTTGTTTGTGAAGCAACTGGAAAGATATGGAGTGATTTCACCGTGACGGTGGAACGCACATGCGAACACTTGAACAAAATGAAATCATGTGGGATACCAGCGGACACAGTGGGAGTCATTGACCTAGACACCCAAGAGGACCTAGACTCAATTATAGGGTCAGAGTCAGGGTTAGACAAAAAAAATGAAGATGACGTCACCATGTCAGGACCAACCAACAATCAGCCTGAAGAGGCGGGAGGCAAGGTACGGTGGGACACACCCTTGATCAAAGGGCCTGGTACTGGTCATACTAGATCAGGCCGAGCGATTAAGCCCCCCGATAGGCTCACGTACGCACCAGCTTTGGAGCTACGGTATCTAGGAGAGATGGCCAAGCTAGATCACGGAGAGCTGGCCAACACATATATGGCTTTGAGAAGCATGGAAATGGCCCTTATTGGGGCTGGCGTTGGAGGCGGTATAAGCCACACAAGTCAGCTGAAGGTTCTCAATTACAAAAAGGCCATGCAAAGTCCTGACGCAGACGAGTGGCGCAAAGAGATTCAAAACGAGAAGGCATGATTCGATAAGTACAATGCCCTAACGGCCGTCCCAAGAAACTCGCTACCAAAGGGTGCGAAGGTTCTCACCACTACGTGGGCGATGAAAATGAAGTCAAACGGAACCCGAAGGGGAAGACTCAATGCACGAGGGTACGAGCAAGTCGATGGGAGTCATTACGCATCAGACTCTATTGCCGCACCGGTGACCAATCCCATCACAGTGCGAATCGTACTGATGTTGTATTGCATGAACATGACATGGACGTCAGCAATAATTGACGTGGAAGGGGTGTTCCTCCAGGGAAAGTTCGCAAACGGCAAAGAACTCAATATTGAGGTCCCGGATGGATTCAAGGAGTGGTACCCAGGTGACGCCGTCCCTACGTATGAACGCACCGCTGTACGGTACCGAGCAAGCTGCATACTGTTTTTTCAAGACGTTCGCAACTCACATCAAAAACGTGACCTATAAGCAATCAAAGGCTGATCCATGCCTGTTCTATGGGTGGATCAATAAGGAAATGGTCGTATTTGTGGCTTGGGTCGATGACGTCATGGTCTTAGGCCCTCCGCATCTAGTGGAACAAGTCCAACGCGATTTGGAAAAGGCATTCACGTGCAAACGCGAAGGGGTACTCACAGAGTACGTGGGCAGTAAACTGTCCATCACACGTGACGAAAACGGACGTGGCACTGTTAAGTTTACACAACCAGTTCTTATTAAAAAGTTAATGGACGAGTATGAGGTACCTGATGGGCCTGTGTCCAAAACACCTGCAGTGGCGGGATAGGTACTCGTGAAAGGTGATGATGACGGTACAACCACGCAAGACACAACAATGTACCGGTCAGCTACGGCGACTTGCATGTTTATGATGCAATGGTCGCGCCCTGATATCTTTAACGCGGTACGCGGACTAGCTAGGCACATGACTGCGCCTAGGGAGGCTCATGTCCGCGCACTCAAGACGCTGATCAAGTACGTCACAAACACAGAAAATAGAGGCCTAGTAATTTCCCCAACGGAAACGTGGAGTCCTGGCTACAAATTCAAGATTCATGGCAGGTCCGACTCCGATTACGCGACCAACCCGGACGACCGAAGAAGCATAACAGGGGGTCTTGTGTTTGTGAATGACGTACCCATATCATTTCGAAGCATCACACAGAAGTTTGTGACCCTATCTATGACTGAGGCGGAAATAGCAGCTGGTGTCATGGTGGCACAGGACATGCTATACATCTACAGATTAATGGAGTCTCTGGAGCTTGAAGTGGAGTTGCCCATGGTGTTAGAGATGGACAACTCCGGAGCAGTAGACATTGCGAACAGCTGGAGTGTAGGAGGCAGAACACGTCATGTAGATGTGCGCAATTACTTCCTACGCGAGCTGAAAGACCAGGGATTGCTGGTCATACGTCATATCTCAGGTGAGTCGAATGACGCAGACATATTCACCAAGAACGTGACGTCGGCAATATTCGACAGGCACATACCATTGTACGTGGGACACGACGAGTACCTGAGGGTCCGAGATTCGAGCGGGGAGGCTGTTGGAGAGCGAAATCGCCCGAACTCGGAGAGGGGAAGTAGCACGGGGTAACGTGTCTTGCAGGACTCAGACAAGACAGTATACCGGGGCGCACCAAGATAGTTATGCAAGATAGTCCGAGTGACGTAACCGTAGAACTAAAGTCATAAAATCCAGAACTAAAAGACTCTACTAGCTGTTACTACAGTACGAGGCTAAAAGACTTCCAACACCTGTCGCCCGTCCATGTGAACAATTTAAGTGATGCAGAAAAACTCTTTGACAAATGGATTCATAGTCAAGATTCAGATGACATTCGACGATACAAATCATTGATGTTGCCTCCAAAAAATATGAATCAAATGCTTGTTGATGCCCGTCTGCGAAACCAGGAAGAAGAAAATGAGATCGGTGAAAATGGTTTAGACTTTGATGTGAATATCCCGATGGAAACAAACAATGTCAGTAACCTCGGCAGTGGAACTTTACCGGCAGGTACCACCCAACAATCTCATGATAACTCCCAGTTTATTGTAGATGATGATGGCATGGTTGATTTTCAAAATGGAATTAAAAGTAGACACAACATGATTCGCTACACTCCTGATTTAGAATCCAAGTACATCTACTGAGTATGGTTACAAATGTTCGGGGTGTTCCACTCAACATGTTTGAAAAAATTATGGATGTCATCTTTGTGCATTGCGTACAGAGGAATTTTGATTTCAACAATTCCTTCTTCAGCTCCACTTGGAAAGGACTTATCAACAGGCTAAAGAAGATTCACGGCATGTCAGCTTTCAAAGCAAAGTTGGCCACGGTAACAAGGAGAGATGGTATGTCCATTGGAGTTGTGGTGTTTGACACAATGGAGGTACTCATGACTATGTTTGAAGATGAGAGAATTGTATGCCCTGCCAACATAGCCAAAGGTTACAATTTCTGGGACGGAGCCACAGTGGACTCTAATGTTTATGGTGAAATACACACTGGTGATTTGTGGAATCCTAGGAGAGATGCCTATGTTGGTAATGATCCAGATAAACTCCCTGTCCCTCTCATTGGCTTTTACGACAAAACACACACCAATGATAAGGGAATTCTTGCAACAGCACCTTTTCTAATAACTTTTGCATTTCTCAACCTGGCAACAAGAAAAAGATCTTATGCATTGTTTCCTCTGGGACTTGTCCCAAATCTCAATCATGGTAGAGGATCAAGGAAATCTTCTTGTCCAAATGAGACGTTCGACCACCTCCAAGATGTTCTTCCTGGTAAAGTTGTCGGTCTAATTGAGGTGGATGGACAAATCAAGTTTGTAATACACTCAGCAATTATAACATATGGATTCGATGGACTTGATTCAATGCAGAAATCATTTTTCCATCATTTTATCCTTGGAGATAAGGATCATATTCATCTACATGATCTTGAGGATATTGTAATGCCTTTAATTGTATACCCGAATTACGGGAGAAACCAAAAGACGGAATTCATTTCTATGTTACCAAAAAGATTGTGGGGTAACTTCTTTACAGAGTTCATGGCAATGCCAATTTATACCATCTCTTGTGATATCAGGAGCTGACGTCCCAGCAAAGATTAGTGCATTGGGAGATGATTCGGAGACTTCTTCACGTAGATCATTCAGGCATATTAATTTAAATGAGCACAAACTCATTCTCTCGACCTAGTAATGATGAATTCATTTGAATGAACCAAATGAGGTACAACGACATCATAAAACATTGTATATGAAGTTGATATCAATGTACTCACAGTTGAATCGAAGTATTGTATAGGGTCGATCTCTCCATTCTTGCTGCTGATCCCCATTTTATGCTCTTTCTTGAAGCGTAAGTACTGCTCTCGAGGAACTACAAAGAATCTACAACAGGTCTTTCCATTTAGGCTGTCACGAAGTTTAGGAATGACAAACATACCTTGGAACAGAGGATCCTTCCATCTAAGGTACGGCATTGATATTGGTTCATCTTGTTCACCAGTGATAATGGCATAAGAACAGAGATTAGACTTGTTGGGAACGAAGTATGCAGCTTGACTGAAGCGCGTAGCAAATGGATTCAGCCCCTTCTTTCTTGCCGCCTTGAATTTATTTTTGACAAATTGACTTCCGACATTGTCATATGTCACAAAATACTCGTAGAAGCCTTCCCTCGCTGTAATGGTGGGTGGATGCACTTTTTGATGATTAGTGTTTGTGACGAAACATGTGGAGATAAATTTATCAGGACCTGCAAAACATGGAAACAAGATATTGTCAGATGAGACTATAAGATAAGGACAAGTTAATAATTCTATTCTTTACCAAAGGCTGAGTGTTGAATAAAATGATCAGCTTCATTCACGACATCTTCTTTATCACTGTTCAGTGGAGGACACATGACTCTGTTGACGAAAAACATGGAGAAGAGAGAGTCATCTTGTCCCAAGATGAATTTATGAACTGTGGCTTTGGCGGAAGAGCTCTTGTTATGGAACAAGTCGCCATCACATTCATGTACTTGGAGAACACCATCAACAATATGATCAGGAGAAATCATTATGTTGTAATGAATTCCTTCAATAATCCCTAGCTTGAAGGATGTCATAGTCTTTGTGGAGAAGCACACAAAACAATTCAAACAGTAATCCTTGAATGAATGGCTAGGGAAAGTTGTGCACTCGATGTACACAGGGTTCGAATAGGAGGTATATCGAAGTCTGTTACTAAGCTTGTACGGAATTACTAGTGAGGAACCAAAGTCATACTCAAATAACATTCGACTACCCTTGCATGTGGACACAACATCCAAAAGAGACTTGAATTTTGGATGCTGTGAGAGGTTGTTGCACAAATCATGAAGAGAAAGAGAATCAGGGGACAAATGAATAATGTGGCCACTCCCTTCTGCATCCCTATCTTCTAATTCATCACCAACATTGAACATATCTTCAGCAGAATCGAATTCAGAGGGCAAAGGAGTAGCACGGCCACACCTATCTGCTTCCTTGTCTTTCAAGTCATCAACACAACTTAGGGAAAACAATGGCAAGGGAGTAGCTCGGCCACTCACATCTGCTTCACCGACCCCGTTGCATGATTCCATTATCATTCTTCTTTTTTCAGGGAGAACACTTGGTCAGGCAGTAGAACCTGAGAGAGATCTTGGTTTCTTGGAGAGTTCTTCTGCGTGTTCCTTCAAGGCTACTTCAACATACTTCTCAGAATTGATCTGTCCAAAGGAACAGAGTGTACATTTTTCTTGACAACGTTGGCAACTGGAATATGTTCCTCTGGGTCGAAGTAACGGCAAACATTTCTTTTTGTCCGCAATGCATTTCAAGCAAGAACTGCATGGTCGGCCCACGGTTCCCAAAACGATTTATCGATTGGAGGATTTTGATGGAACATTGCAAGGAGGCGTATGCCAACAATAATGGTTGATTGGCGGGTGAATCACAAATCAAATCAATTCAGATTGTGAATTGATCTATTGAAAAAAAAATTCCCTACTTCTTTGCAACGTTGTGATTTCGGTATCAAAATTGGGTCCAGACGGCAAAGATGATACGAGCAATGGCAATGATTCAAAACAACCAGGAAGTACTCAATCATTGCAACAGATCGATACAAATCGAGTGCAATTCCGAAATACGGTAGAGATAGGACCTTATGAAAGGAACGGTACGCAGGGGTACAGGACAGCCAGCTGTATCTATTCATTGCAGATTACAAAACCTGGTGGGAGTATGTATGAATTCCATATTCTTCTAAGCACTTAAATGAGAAATAGTACTTTGTGTAACAAGCTGTTATCAAATTGTCTGATTGTTATGTTACAAATCTAAGCTAGCATTGCAGCATCCGGTGCACTGGCTACCTACTCAATGCTGTCTGTGTGAGTTGCATGCAGAACATAATCATATCAGGAACTTAGGATACACGTCAAACACGGCTGATCACACTGCACTTTGAGAAACTGGTTTCTTGTCTTCCGTTTTTTGATGAGTCCTATCAACAAATTTTATTGCAAACCAATAACTCTTATATCTGTGATATGTAGCAGAAAACATAATTTCACGGCCAAGATGTTTTTAGTAAGAGTTGCAAGGGCAAACAATATTGAACATGCACATCAATAGATCCAAAAATATGTTCTGATTTGTGATCTACAGGTTAACGAAACCGTACAGGCATGGGAAAAATTGCACATGAAACAGTCAAACAAAAACATAGGAGGTCATGAGGTTTGAACACTTTTGTGTTCTGTCAAAATACAGATGTGGGTATAAAAAATATCTGGTGATGCTATGACCATGCATGAATTTGTCAGGTACTGGCTTGGACTTTTATAAGCACTAGTGCCAAGTTAGGATATATGTTTTGTTATGTCTTGCCTCTGGTTTTGAACTTGCATTAGTATAACAGGTGTTGAACATAAGTGGGCCTTGACAGTTGTCTCTGACAAAGTGTGGGGCCAGGAGGTCACAATAAGAAGATGTCTTAATGCTGAAGACTAAAATTGTAACAAAAATAGACAAAAATAGAGGTCTGTGGTTGTGGGCTGATGATGATGATGATGACCTAAGCCGTTTTGATGTAATTTAATATTATGTAGTAAACGGTAGATACGTTGCGATGAAATAGTTTTTATGAGTGAACTTGTCTGCTAGTAACAAGCAGCAATGAAGCAAATATACTTCATTGCACAAAATGAAACTGTGTAGGATCCTACGCAGATATGGTATGTCTTTATGTCATTAGTTGATGACATAAAGCATTTTTCCCCAATGGTATTTCTAGGTAGTGAACCTATTCTTGCTATTTGCTGGTTCTTGCCAGTATTGGGAGATATCCCTCATCTCCTGAGAAATTACGGGTATCTTTCAGTTTACCCTAGAGTATTACTGCAGGGTAGATAATTGGCCTATGTCAGTAGTATTGCTAGACCTTGTCCAAGTAACGATTTGTGGAGGGGAAATCAATGAAAAAGAAAGGTATAGTATCTTTAAATAATTAACATTACGAGCGAAGTTAGACCTTCTTCGCGATAACAATGTTAGACGATAGATGTATGTTTTTACGCAAGACATAATAAAGGTAAATCCATCATAACAACGTTCTATGATATTGTCGGGCGTATATCATCAATGTACTGTTGGCATTGTATCAGATGTGGACTGGTGTTACAGTTTCTTTGTTATGTGATTATGTGTTATGTGTTACTCTTTTCTTTGGTGCGTCTTCTCTCTGAATGAAACAATCAGTGTTAGAAATAAGTAATATTTACGACCTTAAGTATAAGTCAGTCCAAAATCACCACAAGAAAAGTAACCATAAGTATAAGTCACTCGAAAAAACTTAAGTAAAAAGTGTAAGTAAGCTGCAGCATAAGTAACATAATTAAGTCTTACTTACAGGTTACTTACTCAAAAAATGGCTTACAAATGGGAGGAAATAATTCAGCAGAAGTAGGATGCTATGGATACGGTAGAAATGAGCTGTTGTATAGCTATTGCATCAATTGATGTACTGGGACGGCGAGGAGATGGATTGGTGTGATGTGGAAGTGGTGGTGGAGGGTGATTTATGTTTGAAGTAACTTGCTGCTAAGATTGCCATAAGACAGACAGCTTAGTTACTATGTAAGTAGATAGAGCTCAGTACAAATAAGTAAATCTTAAGTAGCCATAAATAATATTATAAATAACTGTAAGTAGCTGGTTTCAAATTCTTAAGTAAATTACTTATAAGCATAAGCGAGTGACAACAGACTTTGCTTATACTTAGCCAAAAGTAAAAGTAATCTGAAAATGAGTTTTCTTTACTTATACTTATAAGTATTACTTAACCCCCATTTACTTATTTCTAACCCTGAGAACACTGGAAACAATGAATGATGCCATCAATGATACAATAAGATACATCCTTCCACTTATCTATACGAAAAGAAGTGTGATTTTATTCATGCACTGCTCATCTTCACTATGGTATCTAATTGGCTAAACCTATATTTAAATAATTAAGCGTTGTAATTTGTTCATTTCTGTTTTTGTACATCCAAACATCATTTTTGCACCAAATCACTAATTGCAAAAAGTAAACAGCTGTGATCATCAATAATGTTGTTTGATTTCAGTTGACTGTTGTTTTGGTCAAGTTGATTGCTGATGAAAGGGAATGAAAAATCTAATTGGTGTATGCCCATATGGGATTAGTATCCGTACTAGACAACTGTGTGCACTGAGGGAATGGCTTACTGAACCCGACCACTCCACATGGAAATGGACACCTCCTGAAAAAGAATTAAGCATATTGTACTAGATGCCATACCATAGTATATATGCTCGTATGTATCTTATTTTGTGAAATAATGGATCTAGGTTGTCAGACGTCATAGCATGTGGTGAGTGCATGGTGTGTGACATATGAATGGTGCACCTTGCCATGCAGCTCTTAAGACATTTTCTCTCTGCAAGATAAAGTACCATGTAGCAAAGACAAAAATGTGTCTTTAAGTAGTAATTTTGTCAGTATCTGGTTTCTGTGGAATAAAATCGAATATACATGAGTCTTCTAAACAAGTCTGGAAACTAAACATTTTAATTTAATTTGATCAATAATTGAGACTTTTCACTACGAGCTGAGATCAGTATTTGCAATATTTTTACACTCATTTTGGAGGTTTTTCACACAATTAGAAATTAAGGTTTAAAATTGAGTTGGAGATAATGTTATTAAGTTTTTTCTGGATTGCCAATGCATGACTTGGTCCCTCCCTAGCATCACCCTGATTTTTGACTGCCTTGCATGTTGTCCCATGGGGTGTGGGGAATCTAATAAGAGGCAAATGCTTGAGTCTTCCACTTCCATACTTCGACAAGTGCAAAGGCACCAAAAGAAAAAGCTTGTCACACCAGTGGATACAATTGTACAGTATAATCTAATGACCATTCATTTTTCTTGATGCACTCAATTGCCTAGAACTTGTAGATGTTAACTTAAATGTTGAGGATGGCGCTTCAATACTTTCTTGCAGCCTCCTAACATTAAAAAACTTTTAAACCTAGAACCTAGAACAATGATGATGACATAATGCCACTTAGAGATGATCCCACTTTTAGCGGCACTACTTGCACCTTCTGTGCAATGAAGATGTATCCACTGGGAATGGTTTGACCCATAATCCATTGCAGCCAATTTTGATGAGATTGAGTCCAACTGTAATGAACAATCTGTATTGTAAACAACATTGTTTCTGTCATTGTTTAAGACTGTTTTGAGTGCTATACTGGGCTGTGAACTCAATCAGGACTACAGTTTAATTACAAATTACTCCAGAATTCATGGTAATTTCACCATAACATGATTAGAGCATCTCAGAGAATACTGATAAAGTTATACTAAAGTACTTTGTGCAATACTTGTAGAGTAAAATGTGGTGGTGTACTGAAATAAGACTTGCTGTGACAAAATCTAAGTATAAAGTCATCAGAACTCCAGCAATCCTTGTCTTGTTACTAGTTATTGAATCAACTTCAGAAATGGAAAGTAAGGTCCACTCTCCATCATTCCAGATATTGTGCATAACTGCATTGGTTTTCAATGCTTTACAAAGCTGTCTAATAGTGTGCCAGGCTTACATTTGAAACCTCTGTTCAATTGTTAATCCTTGAGAAAAATATAAAGATGCAAAACTCCAAATGTGGTTGAAGTGCTTAACAGACATCACAAGTCACCATTAAAAATGTTTTGGTTGACATTGAGGATGCAGGTGTGTAAATCAACAATGTCAGTGTCTTTGGGGGAAATGGAAAAATGTTGTGTATCATTTAACAAAGACATTGTTGCAAAAATGTCTTCACTGTCCACTGTTGTAAACATGAATGGGCAATCAAGGAGATCAATTGGATTGGTTATTGACTTAACTCACAGGGTGTGAAACCACAGAAAAGCGAAAACTGGCAAAGAACTCCAAATGTATCTCCTCAAATGTCCACTAAACCAATTCATTTTTGACATTTTAACTCTTATCAAGGTATTTGGTCAGTTTGTACACAGGTGCTCAAACCCTTAAAAACAAATCCAGCAAAAAGATGTGTTAGGCCAAGTGCTTGGTAATTTCCAATTGCTAAGCAATTGCAAAATGGGTCAAAAAATTCATTGCAATCCCTCGTTGACGTTTGCACTACCAAGGAATTGCAATTTTTGTGTTCTCAATTCCTCGACAACAGTGGTTTAGCTCGGGATTTCTGCAACAACCCCTTGTTTGGCATCAATACTGTAGTGTGACACGTCTGATCGGCATCAGAGGAGTGTCTAATATGTCCGTTTGGCATCAATTTTTCCGTTTGACGGTACTCAACAGTAGTCATTTGTAAAATAACTTAGAAATTACAATTCCTTAGGAATTGGAATACAGATCTAATATCTTCGTGAATACAATTCCTTAGGAATTTCAATATGGTCCAGGTTTTTTCGCCTTTACAATTCCTTGGGAAGAGAACACTGACCCAACATAAGATATTAATTTACGTAGGGATTGGTACATTTAAAAACCCTGTCAGTTGAGAGCGTTTTGGCGCCAAATTTGGCTACAAATGTGTCCAAACTGACTGTTTTCAGACAATTCAAACGTAATTCGGTGGTGGACAAGGAATTGTTCAGCGTATTCCTGGCAGTTTTGCAATTCCTTGGTAGTGCAAACGTCGACGAGGAATTGCAAAGTGCCCTTTCGACCTGAGGGCAATTGCTTAGCAATTGGAAATTACCAAGCATTTGGCCTAACAGATGCACTCATCCAATGGCCTGATATCAGTCAAGCAGCATTTGATACAATATAACACCTGAAGACTTCAGATGGCATTATCACTTATCTCATTCACACTTTGACATCTACAATAATGCTTCCAACTGTCAACTGGGCTCGTGCATCATTCATGGATGCTGCCCCATTGTTTACTTCATTTGTAAAGTATATAACCCACACAAATAGCTATGCTATGATGGAAGGCGAACTTTTTGTTGCTATTCTTGAAAAGTTTTGGAGTGTGACATACATGTATTCACTTACATAACATTTAGCTTTCAAAAAACTTAAAACACAATGTGTGTTGAATTGGCAGAATAGTTCTCTCCTTGGTTGCAATACAGTCAAGACAAAAAGGACATTTTAGTCTATGATCCTTTTCTGCCCTTTGCCCCCCAGACTTGGTACAGACCATGATGACAAAAGGAAGAAATCTGCCAAACTAACAATGGTTTCAGACGATGACAAAGAAGAAGCATACCTCATGGATTATACCAGTCAGAGATGTACAATGTGGACATTCTTGATGCAATGAAATGTTTTTTCCTCAACATTGTCATTACTACCTTGTGGAAAACATCAAGTTGACCAAAGCAACTTACTCTTCCAAAGAAATACCCCCAAACAGTACACCAACAGGGGTCACCATCTGATATGTCAAACTAGGACATAATCCTACATGCAATTGACAATAGTCTTGTATGTTGCCATACTGGTTGACACAGTCAAATGGTTCTGAACTCAGCCAAAAAGAGGCTGCATATAACATTGCAAGAACATTGCTGAAATTCCAAGCTTGTGTACTAGTGCCAGGTTCTAAAATAGTCATTGCCAAAGGCACACACATTCATGATGTCACTTGCCCTACTGACTTGGTGAGGGTAATGTAGTTACCTATTTAATTGAAGAGAATAGTGCTATATTAATGTCAATCCTAGATTTAGAATTGTCAGTGTTTCCTCAGCCTTGAGGTCTGCCTTACAAGCTTCCTCATAATCCATGTCCAATTCTCTCTGGGAAATTATTTCCATCGAGGTCTGGACATGGTTGAGGAACTGTTCCGGACTTCCTTCATCATAGACTGTGACAGACAAGGTCATTATGTTGGAGACCTTTATTTTGTTGACCACCTTGGTTGCCTATGGGAGTGGGAATCTAGGTGATGGGTTGCTTGGACCTCCCTGAGCTCCTCTCACACTCTTGCGGCTTGAGGCCTTCTGGACTTGATTTACTTGTCAAGATCCTCTCAATTGCCTCTCCAAGGAGAGTGTCATAAAATAAGGCCTCAAAAAGGTCTTGGGTGCACTGTGGAGGTTAGTTTGAAAAAGATTTTTTAATTTTTCTTCTTCTCTTTCTATTTCTTGAAAGTCTTGCTTCCAACTATTTTGTGAGAATTCTCGATCACGAAAGTAACTCTAATCGTAGGATTTTCCGATTGCCAAAGTCAATTGCTCGAATTGATTGCTTATTTGGCCGATCGTGGAGAAAATTTTTAGAGAGCTCATTGATTGTGAAACCAGAGGAATTTGTCGATTACGAAGATGATTTTGGAGCGATCGTCGATCGCGCAAAAAATATATCGCCGATTGCAAAAAAATTAAAATTGCCCGCTCGCAATCAAAAATTATTTATCGTACCTTGTGTTCGAGTAGTCGGACGTTGATGGCGTTGGTGCGCAAAGGTTGCAACATGGTTATCTTTAGATAGTGACCCGAGAAGCGCAAACATTATAGGTAGTTTCGACAGGTGTTGAAGAATTGATTTTATGAGTTATTTTTGCTACAATTATGAGTATGGACGGGCAGTGGAACTGCAATTCCAATTTCACGAGGCAATTGAACATTGTGTAGATCCTACACAAATTGGTATGATTATATCCTTCTCAAGGGTGTTTCCTTGTTTGGGGCTGTGGACTTCTGCGTTGGGGTGTCCATGCCATTAGGAGTAGGACAGTGGGCTCCTGTGTTGGAGAGTCCATGCGTTTTGGATCAGGGGCAGTGGACTCTCTTCCTGGGGAGTCCTGAGAATGATCCTTTTAATTTTTGTACCTAGGGGTACAAAAAAGGCAGATTCTTGGCCTATGTCAGAATTATGATTTATAGTTTTGTGTGTGCTTGTTTCACTCATGCATGAGATCTCAAGGTCTATCCGTAGACCTCAGTCATCTGTTGGGTTCCTCCTGGACACCAGGAGGATCCAGGCCTTGGTGTGTGTCACGCATTATTTATAGACATCTTTTTAACTCGCAAAAAAACCGACATAATAGTCTGTCCATACTCAGTCCCAGCCTGACCTCACCGGTCCCTGCCCCTCCCCACCCATATCCCTTTTTGTCCCACCCCATCACTTTTAGCCCCCTGTGAACACTGATATGTTGATCACAAGTACCTATCACACACTCTTTCATGTACGACTTGAGCAAAGTCTACTATCACCTACTTATAATATAACAGAAGGGCTTCAATCGTTCACATTGATAAGCCAGGAAAATAGAAATCAAGTAAGTACTTTTCCGCCCAGTCTACCTCACTCCATAACTAGCACTAGTTGTTGATTAAGGGCACATCAATCACCATTTGTCACCACATATCAAGAACACAAGCACAAAAATATGACCACTCCCATTGTTTGGTCGTGCTCTTTGCCATGTGAGCTCTCAGATGTCTCACTTATCCAAGACGTATCCTATGAATTAGCAAGAGTTTTCACAAAACACCCACATTCACTCTCAACTGGAGGATTTTGCATTCAACCCATGACCTGTGTGGATGCTTCTACAGAGCCCAGCAGTAACACCAACTCCTCTACATTTACTGAAGGCATTGCTGTAAACAATAAAAGGAGGGCTGTTTCTTGAGATTGCAGTATTTATGATGGTAAAGTTTGAGAGTGATTGAAAACATAAAACACGGGTTTTGTCCAATGATGCACGACGGCAGGGGTCAAGTGGAAGTATACTTGTTGGTGATGGCAGCATGATTTTATGAGAACATGGTATATAATATGCACTGCTCTTAATAAGATAAGAAATAAGCAAAACAACTAGACCTACTATTGCCCCTTGGTGATCTATGATTGGCCAGCCCCAAAGCCTTCAATGTTATGACCTCATTGGCCTTAGTGTGAGCACATTTTAATAACTAAGATTTTCTATACAGAGAATGTACTGGCTGGTCTCACACGATAAGATGCTGATTTCAAAAAGATGTGCCTCTGGAAGTCATTGACGGTCACACATTATCCTCCATGTTTAAACTGCAAGGGTAGGTTTCACACTTAATGGTGTATCTAATTGATGAAAAAGTATCAATCTGCTATATTTTTCTCACATTTATACCTACCAATTGCATACATTGAACCTATCTAATTTTTGAGCTTCAGAGTTGTGGCAATAATAGGGCATAATATGTCGCAATTTGTATTTTTGTAAGGCGATTCATTTTCAAATCAATGCATTTATGCTGGCTAATATTGATTCATAGAACTCCTTCAATAACATATTACAGTGTTTCATGTGATAAATTGGTACGAGAATTATACTCAAAATCTATTTGGATTTCAATCAGTCAATAAATCATTCCACAATTGTTGAATGCTGGAAAGTGATAATTGTTCGTTTTTGACTTTCAAGACTGAAGGGAAATCAGGGGAATCACCTTCGTCCATCACATCTAGCAGTCCAAGTGATAGCAAATCCTGAATAGCTGAAAGGACATCAAAATCAACTCGTGCTGCATCTGTTGAGGCTTTGCTGTTTGCATACAACTTTCCAAGCTCGAAGGTGTTATTGCTCAAATTCAATCGAGTTTGACAGCTCTCAGTTCTTTCTTCGCAAATACTAATGTTATTTTCGTGCAACCAATCTCGCATTAGCCCTAATCTGAGAGCCTTCTGCGAATTCGCTTGTGAAACAATGTAATTCAATGCCCCATGCCCCCGATGGGATAGCTTCTTGGTTAAAAACTTGTTCACTAACAAGTCATACCTTGCATATTTATTCGAGTATCGAAAGAAAGTTCGGATGGCAAAGAGCGATAGTGACACCAAAGCAAGGAGATCTAATCGCGGATTGTCGAATTTCAAAGATGCCCCTAAAGCGAGGAAACTTACTAGACTCACAACATCGAACACAAAGGCATCTGCAGGTCTAAATACAAGTTTCGTTTTGGGAAGAACTGCCAGAATATTTGCCATAGGCACATCACAGAATGCTTTGATCTCAATTGGTGTAAACGTCTCGCGAACATCCTCATCAGATGGCACATTTTTGACACTTTTTGGTAAATTGTGATCCATATCAAAAATTCTTGCCATAGCATACAGCCAATCCGGAAGAGAACTAAACTGAGACCATTGCGTCTTCATTGCTTTCTCGCGTTGAAGTGGCCTCCAAAGCACTACCACTTCTTCATACGATGGCTCTTTTAGAGTACTCTTCTTGAAGAAGTTTGCGACCAAACCTCTTCTACCACTTTTGGAGAAAAAGTCAACAGTGTTTTGAATGCTAACACGTTCCAGGAGTCGCACTGCAGTATTGCTCCTTCTATTCTGTTCAACTGAACTAAATGTTTCGTCGTATTGGCATCTCAGATTGCCTGCATCTATTCCTTCGTACATGTCCTGTTCAACGGAAGATGTACAATTATTGCCAACTTCACAAAGCAAAAACGACGATAACGCGTCGTTGATGTCAAGTGAGTTTGCTAGCAAGTTGAAGGTGGAATGGCTTTCTCCTACGCTGTATCGTCCAAGTTTGAATATTTTATTTCCTCGTATCCGAAACGCCTTCAGAGAAGAGGTCCTGTCTGATGTTATAAGGTTTGATTCCATTCCAGGTTGACCCGACGCAACAGTATCGTTCTGGTGATATATGAGTTTTCCCTTTTGAAAAAGGCTATTAGGTAGGAACTTGTTCTCTAGTGGTGCTGTGGTCAAAATGTCTGGAAGGGTACCCTGTATGAGACATAATAATTGGCGCAGCCACCTCCTTACTGTATTGCTAATTGTATGAAACACGACGGCGACAAAATCCTCGACTTTCTGTTCTAATACACCTAATTTTCTTGTCAATAATGCAGACGACCGCTGAACTAGGCTTGCTTGTAAATAGTCTAGTTTTGGCAAGAGCAGACGGCCAGTTGTAACTTCTTGAGAATATCCTCTGCGGAAAACAAGAACTCTTCCATCAAATAGAAATTTGTTGTTAGTCTTGCCATTCTTGTTCATTGCAACGTTCTCGCGACAAGTATCAAATAACTCTGGATAAAATTCTTGCCCGATGGTTGGATCCAAGTGTTTAAGATCCGGGAGAAGAGAAAGACGCAATAAATACCCCGCATTGAGAGAAGAACAAAGATCAAAATCTCGTTGTTCCATTAGTCTAAACCCGCCATCTTCAAGTGCCTGTTTGAGGACTGATATGAACTGATCATTTTGGGTCTGCTCATCGACTTCGTTTTGAGCATGTTTATCGCAAAGTGAAGGCAAATAATACGCGAGATCTCGTAAAGTTTTTTGTGATTGAGCCGTATACAGAAGCTCTAACCTTTGAACCAGAGTTTTTGATGCGGGCGACAGTGAGGAATATGCTGGTATTGGGGGAATTTTTCCGTCTGAAGTTGCTACTACTCTGCATATGGGATCTTTCTCTTGGTAGGTATCATATTCTCCATTAGAATCGTCGTTGGTATGATCTTGCGCATCCTCGTCGTCACGCATATTCACGTCACGGTTAAAACTTTTCATTGTTTCCAGTTCTCCATCATAGTCACCATTCTCAGTTTCTCGAGCAAGATCAACTAGAGACACATCTCTCCTGACGATTGACACGAATGGTGCATGTGCCTTTTCGTATGAAGATATCGAAGAAATTCTGTTTGGCGAAGTGAATTGTTTCCGGGATATAGTTGAAAATGGATTGATGTGGATGTGACGAGGTATTGCTAGTCTACGGTGCCCTATTGTCCGGGACGCCCCAGTTGCGGATGTTAGCTGCATTGCTTTGGCAAACAAAGGATTGGTACCCAGACACGGAGATAGCGCCGTCCAAAGAATCGTTGCGATCCATGATAGACTGCCAATCCGACGAAAAAATCTACACGAAGACATCGGATTACACGCTGACTATAACTATTGGGGAGGAGAAAACTCGATTGAGGGCGACAGAAAGAATTGACACATCGAAAGAAGAGTTATCGGTTACTGGGATTTCCTCCGCCCCACTGTCTTCGTCAGGTACCGAAGGATTGGTTAATAGATTCTAAAAAATATGTGATCTTGGTGCGAATCTGGTGTGAAGACGAGATTTTTTTTACCATACTATACTCTGTACGACAGCCGTACAACCACTGTACAACAAGCTACAACAAGCGTGCAAAAAGCCCTACAACTAAAACAGCCTATGGCATGGTAATTCTCGGCGGCCTTTCGACAAAACGTATCTTCTTATTATACGCCATACCACTCCATCCGATCTCCCGGCTTGTTATCAAGTGATCGAGCTTGGATTTTCCTCAACGCTGGACGGCACGATAGACAACGGTACAAATGTTGTCGAGAAAAGAAGTATCTTTTATCCGTTGTGTTGAATCTGTATGGTACAGAATTCTTTTCTGAAGAGTCTCTAATGCCATGGCTGCCATGCGCCACAACAACACTTTCCACGTGCGTGGTCTCCCTCACCGAATAAAAAATTATAGATCATGAAAACATCATGGTGTATTGTACAATATAAGAATACAGATTGTATGGTACCGTACCATACAATACCATACACCGTGCACCGTACAGCAGACTTACAGTGAGCGGCGACCCCTCGGTAGGTAGATGTAGGTAGGTACAGTACGTACAATTAAGAGTGTGTCGCTAAGTTGTGTGTGTGTTCGTGACGCTCTCTCTAGAGATAGGAGGTCTACTGTAGTCATACGCGTTGTTCGTGCAGTATGATGATGACCTTGCAACCGCCAACCTCTCTGCCCCAACACCAGCCCAAGTCGATCTGTGATAATTCCCCGCCATTCGCTCAGATTCGCTCCTAAGTATTTCATCGAGCTCCTCTAGAGAAACAAAACCAATGTCGCCTGAAGCACGAAAGAAACCCATCCTCCAGTTTCGCGCACGCAACACCAACCCACTGAAATGCCCCTTTGTGAACTCCACTGTTTGTTTTACTTTGTATCCGGGTTCATGCGTTCACCTTGCAGGTAAGCGTCAAGAAAAGTCATACAACACACATACGACAAAACTTTTCTCTCCTAATATTTTCACTTCGTGAAAGGCCCGAGCGGAGCAGGAAAAACAACACTGGCTAACTACATTGCTGGTCTTCTCCCACGTCGTCAAGGCATTAAAATGCTACGAAAAACCCTCGGCATTGACGTGGAAGAATGCACGTGGGATGAATCCATCCCTATTGGCGAGCGCGTCGGAATGTTATTTCAACAAACAACATTACTAGATTCGCTCACGGTTGCGGGGAATGTTTGCGTAGCTTTGGAGAATTGCCCTTCCAAAAACAATGTCAGGTGGAGCGAGGCAAAAGTGCAAAGTACGATCAAACGGCTCCTCGAAACTGTGGGTCTGGATTACCTACGCGACGGATCAAAACGGCCATCAGAGTTATCCGGGGGGATGGCGCGTCGAGCATCGCTTGCTCTTCAAATTGCACAAGATAAACGTGTCATTGTTTTGGACGAACCGTTTGCTGGCTTGGATTTAGTCACCGCGATCGGCGTGGCGAAAGAGTTGGAGAGGTTGAGGAAAGAAAAGGGCACTGCGCTTCTATTGATATCTCACGAGCCAGAGGTTGTGGACGTTGTCATGGGCAAAGCGAGCAAGACTGAAGTCCTGAAAAGAGTTAGTGATGTTAGTCGCTCGTCGTCTTCGGTGGATGACAGTTCGTTGAGCACTACCGTCACTCTTGAACGGCGTGGATCGGATTATGACTATGACAATAGATATCCCAAGCATCCCTCGACTTTTGGAAAAGATGGTCGTCAACGATTCATTCTTAAAGTTCTTGACTACTTCCTTTACTCTCTCCCGCTCATTCTATTAACATTTCTTGCAGCAGGGCTTGCTATATCCATGTTATCTGCAGATATCTTGCGCAGAGTCGATGTTACTGACACAGTACTCTCTATTGTGGGCAGAGAAATTAAGCCAATTATTCAAATGTTCACTGGTGAGGATGAGGTGAATCCAATGTACACAATGATGATTAACATGAAAGTAAAGGGCATGTTGAATCAGACTGTCCCCCCAGCCAAAGCTACGTTGTTTGCACTTGGCATGGCAAAACTTTCGTTTTGGAAATTGGTCCGCTCATAACAGCATTGCTATTAAGTGGAAGAATAGGAGGAAGCTACGCTGGTGAAGTCGCCACCATGCAGAGCACATCTCAAAACAAATTGCTGACAACATTGGGTATCTCTCCTGTAATGTGGACACTTCTACCTTCGCTGGCGGCCAGTTGGATTGCTTCTCCTCTGTTGACCATGGCAGGAACAGGATTGGCGCTAGAAATTGGAGCATATATTGGACCTTTGTATGGAATTGGAAGTACCGATAGATATCGAATTGAACTTTGGGATGCCATCGCGGTACCACTCAGACTTCGAGGAGTTACTTCATGGTCGGAAAATGAAGGCTGGGAACACGGAGGACGGACTCTCCTAGAGACAGTATATTCTTTCATAGACATTCGATGCACCTTCTCTGATTCATACGTTGATGCACTTATTGAAATAACAACTCATCCAATATGTTTTCATTGGATGAAGTCTGTGGTTTTCATGTCAATCATTATGGGTGTCGCAGAAATTTCTGCAAGACATGATCCTGATCTAACTCCGCGAGGTGTTCCAAAAGTTATTACTACGAGTGTTGTCATGGGAAGCTTGTTGGTTATTTTTTCTGATTGGGCATTTTCTCAGCTACTCCTCAAACGGCAAAGTCATTAAATTATTACTATAGATCTGTGACGCTAATATTTTTGACTCGATTATTTGACATGATTCGATTGAGAAATCACATAACTTTGGGCGTTGTTAAAGCATACTCCTATGAACTGGCTGTCTTCAACTTTTTATGGTTCTTAGATGTCTTAGAACCTTCTTGTGAAGACAAAACAATGGTACAATAGTCACTATATCTTATTTTCAATAGGAAGGACATGATATGAAATCATTGACAGTACTGAAGCTTCTGATGAGAACACCCTTTCTTTCTTCCCAGAATGTTCTGGTACAATCACTCTATCATTATGGTGATTAATTCCCACTTTTAATGAAAAGAAGGCATATGCACTTTGATCTTGTAACCAAATTGTCTTAAGAAAAGAATGGGATTGCTATCTCACTGACAAAGAATAAATCAGGTATACAATAAGATTAGTTGAGAACAAGGCTTTTTGCAGTTGTTTATGCTAAAATATTGGATGAAATGATTCTCATCATAGTTTTGATAGGAAAAAGGTCACAGAATGAACTTTGTCACTTTAATGCAAAATGAAACCAACAAGCTTTCACTTACAAAGTCACCTTCACATGTTCATAGGAAAGTCAGTTTATTCCTGAATACAAAGAACTATTTTAGTCTTCATATCATTGTTGAACTTAAACAAGTGTAAATGATTTTGTGAGGATATCCACCTCACAAAATTCCAGCATGCAACAAGCATACACATTTCGCAAAACGCATTTGCACATTTCGCATTTACATATAATTGTGTATGCAACGATTAATCTCACCGAAAACGTAAATCGCAAATCATATTTCTCACAGTTCGCATTTTGAATCCCAGTAGCAAGTCCCATTTTCTTATTTTTTATTTATAAGTACCCTATGTACCGATATATCTAGAGATGCAGTACAAGCGGAGTGTAGGAGTGTCAACGATATGTACGGTAAACAAATGTGTAAATGTGATTTGTGATTTGTGTCAATGGTCGACGAGGGCCTCTCGTCGACCAAGATTTGTGTAATTTACACATATTTGTGTAAATTTACACAAAATTTTCCCGCCAAAACACAAAAAAATGTGTAAATGTGTAAATGCGATTTGCGAAATGTGTTTTCGGTATGCTCGAATGTACACACTTGACTTACTTACTAGCTTAACAGGTAAGTTAATTGCCATCTGCACACTCTAAATAACACTTCATCCTCAACTATCTTTGACTCATCATTTTTCATTCATAGTGAAAGCACAAAATATGCAGCTAGGCCCAAAGTCACCATTCACCTCCAACTCAATATCTTTCTATGATGACCCATGCTTTGCCATCATTCTGACCAAATAGTGCACAATAATAGCATTCTTTTTTCACATAAACCCTTTGGATCTTATGAAAGATACCATTTTTGTAAAGCTTTGCAAAGTGCAAGCATCCTGTGGTACTCTTTGGAAGATGATTTACCTCGCTTGAAAGTCAAGGAGATAATCACATTCAATATAAACTTCACCATATTCACCCTCTACCCTCTTCTAAACTTTGCTTCAATGATTTCTTGGCCATCATGCAAAACCGGTGCTGTTGGAAAGACTTTTTCCTTTGTACCAAAACCACAAGACCCTTTGTCACCTTCCAATCTACCAAGTTCAAGAAGTTGCATGGTCTTCAAGACACACTAATCTATATCTGAAAGAGAAGTGCTATGAAATATCTACTTTAGCTCATGGACAATTTTAGACTGGTTGCAGCCACGGCTACTATTTTCTCGATTGCCATTTTTGGTGACCGTCGGAGTATACGACTACAAAAATTATGGCTACCGATCAACCTTGTGCATCCACGATTATCATTTTGCACTGTTTGCAAAACTCACAGTTACTAAATACTAGTTAACCATGATTCCATGTGGAGCCTTGGGTTTTGGCCAAACAGAGCCAGTATGTGCTATATGAGAGCTATATGATCCCTCATTTAGACCTATGATGGGTTTAAACTACTAGTGTGCTCAAAACAGATGCTACTCACAGCTGCAGTATCACTGGTTATTAAAATCATAAAGTCAATTAATCATTTTTTAATATCAAGCAAGCATTCATAACATGAAAATGCCCCCGCTTCTCTCTCTCGTCACAAAACAATAATTGTAAATTCAACTAATCATTTTTGTATAATATCAGCCACGCATTTATCAGATGCACTGCCCTGGCTTTTCTCTCTTTCCAAATAGAACTGTGATTCTGTGTTTTTGCTCCCAATGTTTTCTGGTTTATAGTTACATCCAATGTGGCAAAAGTTGTTCCACTGGTGCAAAGAGTTGCATTCGACAACTCATCCGCCAACCTCAAAACATCTCCATACACTCCAACACTCCCTGGTTGGAATGCAATGCAAGCAAAGCAGCATTGACATCTCACCTCCTTTTGGACAAACTGTTGGCATTGTAATCACCACCAGGAGTGAGATCATTTCCCGTGAGGATTGCCTATTCGTATTTGTTGCATTCGTATCCGATGGTGACATGCTGGTATGTCAACATGCCCAGAAATTTAGATGGCACTGACGCAGCCTCCATGTTGCTCAAAAATGGTATCAACAAAGATGGCGTCGGTGTGTTTGCCGGATGAGTCGCCAACAATGGTGCCGTCATCGTTGAAGCTGACGGCATCGACGAAGGAGGAGTTTCGACGACCGCGGAGATGTTGACAGACGCGATAGCGGGATGGTTCATTGAGTGCACCCCCAATATATCGCTGGAGACGGAAAGCACGTGATGGGAGAGATGGCAGCAGTGGAAAACAGCTCAAGCCCCATGGCAAGGAGAGGAATAATTTGGCAATGGTGGCGGTGATGATGTGGGACGCCGTGGTGAGGGACAAGATTCGACATCACGGGGGACGACAAGGGGGAAAGCACTCCTTTCAGACTTCCTTCCAAGCCTACAATGTTGTCCCCCCGTTTGTTTAACTTATTGACTCAACAAAGCCTCCCATTTGCCACAATCATTGCAGTGTTCCTAATAATGTAGTGTTGGTTAATGGTTGGGGAATTGCTGGTCCACATAGGAATTCGTATTTAAATCGTGTAGACACCAAATATATCTAAGTTTGCATTTTTAGTGCCTGAAAAATTGAACTGGACACGTTCACCAGATACAGTCCAAAAAGGAACCCGTTGCAAAAGAAATTAGGTAGGCCATTTTTTGGCAACTACAATGAATTCTTACCGTTGTTGCACCGGCAAAGTTGGGGGTCTAGTTCTCATTTTGACAAAGTAGGTGATAGAATAGTGACTAGAGAGTAAATTGGCAACCGTGGCTGCAACCGGTCTCAACACCTCTGTCAATTGTTCCATTGTCATTGAAGTTTTCAAGTTCAAATTCAGTGCTGTCAGACTATGAGCCCTTCTCTTCTGCACATAGACTTTCACAATTATCATCTTCATCCTACTATTAGTCTCTTACAAAGTGGGACACTAAATTGGATATCTTAATTGGTGGTGTATTTTTCGGGCCATTTGTATCACTCTCCTGTGTGGGACTGTCATTTTCAACAGCACATGTTTCATTTGTTTCATTATGTTTACAGGGTGCAGTGCTCATCCATCTGGATGAAGTGCAACGACGGCCACTTTTCTTCATCACCATCTTTCGATATCTGCACTTAACAAAGAGACCGTGCTTGTATCACCCTGTACACAATATTTGTCACTATTAAGAAGATTGAAAAAATCAAAAATTTTGTCTCCAAAAGAATTCGAAGATGGGGTGGCCACTTGTGCATGAGAGGTGTCAAGAGCTGCCGCTCTTGTAGTACAGAAGAGGTAGATGTGGAAACATTAGAGGGAGTAGGAGCTGCAGCATGAACGGAAGTGGTGCAGTTCAAAGTCACGTCATTTGCATTTGCAGATAGAACAGAGCCATGGCTTTTGCAGAAATTCTGGGTGTGGTGGCTACACTACAAGAGGCAGGAATGATGGAGGTATATTTGGAAACATTCGTAGAGAGAGCAGGAGCTGCGACATACACAGAAGTGATGCAGTTGGAAGCCATATCATTTTATTTGCAGATGGAGCAGGAGCAGATGCTTTTGCAAGGTGGATGTGGTGGCCACTTTAGGAGAGATATCAGGAGCTGCTGCAGCGGTAGAGGTAGATTTGGAAATTTTTGCAGGGGGAGCAGGAGTTACAGCTTTCACAGAAGTAGTTCAGTTGAAATTGAGGTCATTCACAGCTTGGACTGACTTTTGAGCAAGTTTTATTTTAGGTACGAACACAACAACATCATGAGGTAACCAAGGCTTGAGAGGAGTGCCTTTTACAACAGCTGTATATGTCGGCTTTGATGTGCTGGCATCATTGCTTTTATAGGTATTTTGGAAGGAGAATTCTGCCTCATTTTTAGGAGGTGAACAGTCAGACTTCATGCCTTTCATCTTTTCAGATGGTTGCCATTTCCCCGTACCACCTATGTCAGCAGCAAAGTGAGCATGACTATTCTCCCAGTACCCCTTTGTTGGATTGTTGCTAGCCATGATTTGATGACAAACAAATGTGCTGCAAATCAAACAATAATATGATTATTATCAAATATAAAGTCCTTAGGCTGTCTGTATTCTGAGCAAGTTATCCAACAAACAAAAAGATTTGCAGTGCAGCTGAATTCATTGGCACAAATGTGTGGTGACAAATTTTGCTGCATTGGCACATTCAGAAGGGCAGTATGATGACTGTATGGTCATATCTTCATTTTTATAGTTTTTTGCTTACAAGAGATCAACATTTTAGTCTCATCTCATCAAAGAGAAGCCAATCACTGAGCATAAACACCTTAAGTCCTGCTATTTTCATTTTCATAAACATCTTTAATGACTGTTGGTTTCCTGCTGCCGTGTTGTGTCATGACAAATAGATTCCAATTGATAATCGTAGTTGCAATTTTGGGTACCTTCATGTTGATTGGTATTTGCAACCAAGAATCAAAGTTCATCAAATATATGTGAATCACTGAGCATGCAGTTCTGTATTTGGTTACAGACAATCCACTATTGTTTGTTTGCTGTTTTGTTGCTGAACAAGATGGTGTGCATCAAAGGGGTGGAATAATCTCTCGTCATATCATGTACGGAGTGAGTGGTTCAAAAGTGGTCATTCAAAATTTTCACTCACTAAGTCTCATGTAATGTCATTGCAGGTCAACAAATGTATCCTTTTATTCTGATGTGGTTTATTCTACCGTTGGTCATTCTGCTGTTGTTGATTCTGTCAAACACGTTCCAATTGACAATCACGTTTGCAATTTTGGTGTCAAATAAGATAGTGAGGAGTGGTTGGTTAGAATAATCATGTTGCAGCATTGGTGAATTGGCCAGCTGTAGGCAGGGACTGTGTAAAATTTTTGCACACATCATCTCATGTCATCACAGGATCACAGGCTCATCAAGGGGGTATCAAAGCATTGATGCAAAAATACCTTTGACATCCAAGATCTCTGGACACTGCACTTGGGTGCATGTCAAAACAGTGCCATGCAGGGGTGAAAGGCACCGGTTGCATGTACTCATTCCTACATTCCTTTTTATGGATATTATAGGTCCTCATGGAGAGACAGATGCAAAGTGAAAAAAGAGCATTATATTTCTATGTTCAAGAAGCCACTCATAAAAATGCTCACCGCTTGCTTGCAAAGCTGCCAATTTATATAAATGGAAAAAGACTTGGTTTGGTTGTTTTGTTTTACTTGAAGATGGATGATAGGTTAGTCAACTCAAGTTAAAGCATTTGTCTTTGTTGTTTTTGCATGTGGGAGATGGCCAAACTCAGTGTCAATTTTACAATTTTACAATTTACAGAGACTTCTATGATTTTGAGGACATGAGTGACATGGAACTTTTCTGACCAACTTGTAATGGTTGTGAAAAATTCAAAATTTGGCAAAGTTGTAGATTTTTCTGTGATTGCTAAGTTGAAATAATGATATTATCTATGATTTTAATGAGAATGGTCTATTGAGACACAAATATACTTACAACCCTTTAAAAATATTTACATACTGTCTCTTTACAACTTTATGTTTTCTGCTTTTTTGTGGCTTTTTTATTACAATAACACTGTTTTTATGGTGTGTCCTTGCGCATCATGTCTGTCTTGGTTATTGCTGTCTATGTCCTGTACAAAATGACTCCAGATGCTGCTGCATTGTCATGGTATTTTCCAGATTATGTCATGGGTATGGATATGCTGGTATGTCTGAAGATTTCAAGGTTTTATGGATGGACACAGAAAGGAAAGACCAACTGAGCAGCATTATTAATTGATAAACTAAATGCTGTAGCCTACATCCATGTACTTCCGTTGCTTGTGTATGATGAGTTCTGCTTCTTCTAATTGCTCACAGCTATGCATAATCATTACATGATAAGGTGTAATGAAATAGTCATCTGTTTGTTTCCTTTTGGGCATCTGAACTTCCATGCTGAGCAATCAGTTATCTTTCACATCCTTACCTAGAGTAAGAGCAGCTAGAACTAGAATGAGGTACCCATGAATGAATACTGGAACAGACATGGGCCGTGTCACTCCTATGAAATATCAGCAATCACAGGACAAAAGAGGACCGCTGTCATCAAACAAAATTATTTATGTCCCTTCCTGTTAGTGAAATGAAGTGTTGTTCACACAGTGGTTATCACACCAAAAAAGGACCCCCTAATGTGGAATGAGTGAAACATTCAAAACATGTTGCACATAAAAGTGTTTGCTCCTGGAATTAGCGCGACTATCAGTTGTATACATGGTGTTCAATACAGTTGCTAATGCCTTGTTAGCTTATTTTGGGATAGCCTCAAATTGTGAAAGGTTTAACTTTGCAATGATGACTGGGCATTGGTGCCTATATTGTTATGGAAATTTACTGATGGACTAGATGTCCTTGATGTAAAAACTTATCAAGAGTTAATGGAGGATGCCTGATGTAAACTAGAACCTCTTCCATGGACCACAGAGTAAGGGCATAATATGCAATCTAACTACGGACAAAGCATTACTCAGAGAGCATGAGTTCAAAGGAGATCTTCAAGTTCAAGTCCTTCCCCCCACTAGACTCTCTGCTACAATGTCCTTCAGCTATCTCTCACTCTCATCGTCTTGCTCCATGTGATGAACCAGGTGCAAGCCATTGGGCTTTTAATACTTGTGATGATCCTTGTCATTTGCACAGCCCTCATCATTGTGACACTCCATGTTGCAGGTAAATTCACTTCTCTCTTGATGTTCATAGAGGGGATGTCCACAAACGTCATGATAGTTATTGTTGGGGTAGTATCTGTCCAAATAATGTGTCCTGCGGTCATGGTAATAAAAAATCAAATGAATCACATTTATTGAAGCAGCAGTCATTTTGACAGTTTCTTTTCTCTACTTAATCTCATCCTTTGACTCTTTTTGCACTTAACAATATCTTGAATTTTCTTTTGTGGACATTTGCATGTGACAACCTTCACCATTCAGTCCATGGATTTGTTCTGTAGGCCTTGGTGACACTGGTGAAAGAGGGCAAGCAACATTAATAATGCTATATTAGGAACATCATTCCATGGACAAAACCTGTTATAATCATACAGCTCAGAACAAGTTTCCTCAGTTTTCTGATAAATGTGTGTTAATTTTTTTCAAGTTCAAGGAAGCGGCTCATGAGGCCCACAGATCATAAAAGTGAGCTCGTGGGGCTGTAAATGACTGTAACAACGCCCATGTTGCCTACGCACGAACTTGTGCTTGTAAAAGTTCAAGTCGTGAGATATATTTGACTTATTGGTGAAGTCAGAATTAAAGATATTTCTATGATATTGTCCAGTCAAAAATAAGTTTTGAAAAGTCTGATGGAAGGTATTTTTGATCACGGTTCATGGTTCATGCGGCTGTATCTTTGCTTTTTACGTCGGAACAGTACACAAAACACATGCATCAGTCTTTCCATAACAGAGAGTACGCTGTATTGTTTCTCTGATACGCGGAGACGTAGCGATTTTCGTGTTAGGCGTATCGTTTAGCATACACCTTTGCTAGACTTGGTAGATTCCCCGGCCGACAAAGCAACAACACGTGACTGTGACGCAATCTCCGTTTGCACCAGCCAAGCACTGCATTAGAATTGCATCCTCGAAGTCCATGGATTAACATCATTGCTAATTTTTATTTAGGCTGTAGAGTCAGTCGAATCGACCATTGTTAAAGAGAACAGATCAGCATCGAAAGCTTCTTTCATTTGTTGTTTTAGTGCCAGTAGTCAGGAAAAGTACTTTCAGGCAGCAAGGTTACAACAATCGGTAGCATTTGAGAACAAAGAGCATACAATAAACACCTCTCATTTTTCGTGTTCCAAATCAAGATGAAATTCTCTTCTTCTCTCCTCGCCATTCTCCTCGCTCCCGGCGCCAACGCCTTCGCACCCATTCGCCACGCCGGCGTAATCCAACGATCAGAACCGGCAACCTCCACTTCCCTGTGGGACACTCCATCCGGCCCCCCATACTCCGGCCCCTCCTCCAAACCCATCCTTGACAGCGTGAACTACCCCCACGATATGAAACGTCTCGACATGAAAGAACTCAAACAACTTGCCCACGAATTACGATGGGAGCTCATTGAAGCAGTCTCCAAAACGGGCGGGCATTTCTCTTCTTCTCTCGGTGTGATTGAACTCACTGTTGCCTTGCATTATGTGTTTGATATGCCCGAGGATGACATCATTTGGGATGTGGCGCACCAGTGCTATCCTCACAAGATGCTGACGGGCCGTCGTCATAAGTTTCCGACCCTGAGACAGTTGGGCGGGATTTCCGGATTTTGCAAAAGGAAGGAGAGTGAGTATGATTCTTTCGGAGCAGGGCATTCAAGTACCTCCATTTCGGCGGCGCAGGGTATGTCGGTGGCCAAGAGCATGTTGAACAAGAGGAGGAATAATTGTATTGCTGTTATTGGAGATGGGGCTATTACAGGTGGTATGGCCTATGAGGCTATGAATAATGCTGGCTACTTGTCCAGCAGGATGATTGTGGTGTTGAATGACAATGGGCAGGTTAGCTTGCCCACAGGTACGCAAACCGCTGGCGGCGTGAGGCCGGCCTCTCAACTTTCGGCGTATACGAGTAATTTGATTGTTTCCAAGCCCTTTCAGGATTTTAGGGACTTTGCCAAGTCTCTGAATCGCTTGTTCCCCGAGAATGTCCAGGATGTGAACAAGCGTATCGACGAGTATGCACGTGGGCTCGTTACAGGGGGTACAATCTTTGAAGAACTGGGTTTCTTTTACGTTGGTCCGATTGATGGACATGATTTGGAGAATATGGTACCCATCCTTGAAAAGTTAAGAGATTCGGATTCCTCCAAGCCGGTATTGCTGCACATCAAGACCACCAAGGGGTATGGCTACCCACCTGCCATGGCGGCGTCGGATCGCATGCACGGAGTCGGCAAATTCGACATTGCGACAGGCATTCAAGTCAAGGGTAAGGCTGCCAGTCCTTCCCTCACTTCCATTTTTGCAAACGCCCTGATCGACGCCGCCACTGACGATAGGGCTGTAGTCGGTATCACGGCTGCTATGCCTGGGGGAACTGGAATGGATATTTTCGGGAGACGCTTTCCCAAAAGAACATTCGATGTGGGCATCGCTGAACAACATGCCGTGACCTTTGCTGCAGGAATGGCTTGCGAGGGTCTCAAACCGTTTTGTTGTATCTATTCCACCTTCATGCAGAGGGGGTACGATCAGGTAGTTCATGATGTCGCGATTCAGAATTTGCCCGTGAGGATGATCCTCGATCGAGCGGGGGTGGTAGGAAATGATGGTCCGACACATCACGGATGTTATGATTTGGCATATCTTGGGTGCATACCCAATTTGACAATTATGAGTCCTTCGGATGAACTGGAGTTGAAGAATATGGTCATGACTTGTGCAGCGTTCAATGACGGACCGACAGTGTTAAGGTACCCGAGGGGAGTGGGTTACGGAGTTGAGAAGTTGCAGAGTTTGTTTGGGTATGAGTTTGAGAATGGGGAAATTCCTGCCAAAGGTGAGTTCCTTAGGCTGGTATCGATATTTCAGTCGAAAAATTGCGGTATATTTTACATCATTGATTTTATTTGTAAACACGATTTTTAGGCACCCCAATTGAAATCGGCAAGGGTCGCATCATCCGCAGACCCGGAGGCGTCCGAGCTCTTAGTGAACACTCCCCAACAAATGGCAGCAAATCTTCAAGAATGGGCGCTGCATCACGTGGTCTTCTCAAAGAACATCGCGTTGCCATTCTCTCATTAGGAACTCGTCTTTCTGAGGCACTGATTGCCGCTGATGACGCAGAAGCCGCCGACAAAGACATCGCAGTTACTGTCGCAGACGCACGATTCATGAAGCCTCTAGACGAAGACTTAATTAGGGAATTGGCGGACGAAAACGGAATCATCATAACTGTTGAAGAGGGAAGCATCGGCGGTTTCGGCGATCATGTACTGCATTTTCTGGCGTTGGACGGAGCGCTCGACGACGGAGATTTGAAGTTCCGACCCATGGTGTTGCCTGATACTTATTTTGAAGCTGCAACGCAGTACGAGCAGTATGAAATGGCGGGATTGAATTCACATCACATCATGGAAAATATTTTGCGATTGGTCAGGAAGGGGGTATCCTCGAAGAAAGTGGAAGTGCCAGAGCTTGTAGAGATTGAGCAGTAGGCTACTCTTATTTCGTGAAGTGCACTATCAAATATTGAAGTATTAAGAATATGTTCTCCTTTGGCACATAAGCGCAGCCGAGAATTATTTCACCACTTCCTCTTGCGACATGCGTAGGTTATGCCTCCCTTCTTGCTGAATGACAAACTAGGGCTCGTAATTCGCACGGTCGCACTCACAAAATTTGGGGGATATTTTATTTTACTTCGCCAGTGATTATTCAACCCTCCGTTGACCTCTGTGGAACTATTAAGTGCCCACAGCGTTTGAACTGATGAACTTTTTCATTCATTTCGTTATTTCACAAGCCAATCAACTCCATGCCAGTTGATTCCGCCTGTAATATAATGAACTTGATGGGAGAAATGCAAAAGGAATCATTTCCTCAGTTAGTTTAACCTATAAGAACTAGTTACAGGTCCAACTAAACGAACAAGTCAAGAGTACCAATTGGTGTTTGAAGCACTTTAAAAATAATTCCGTTGCATCCTCATATCCTCAGTTCTTGCTTTCCACATATGACCTTGCATAAGCAGTCATATCCGGAACCTCTACACTCAGTAACACTACGATTCACTAAAAAGATGGATCCTCTTCACGTGGTGGAACTGGCCGCCGAACAATCAGCACTCAGTAGCCGAAAGTGATAAACAACCTAATAGGCTGACAGTGCCCCTCGTCTTGATACCTTGCATCTCTTGAATGCCGAGAGAGAGGTGAGTAAAAAGAATGGGACTTCAAAATGGAACCTGTTGTGTAATCACAAGAGGACACCGCAATGTGTTAGAAGACTTTGACCAGTTGGAATAGAATAAGCAGGTTTACACTAACGTAAAACCTTTTGAAAGCGAGACAATAACCAATTGGTTCTTCTTTGATGGGGGTGGTGGTAATGGTATGAAGGTGGTTGGGGCTGTGGACCACTATAGCCTTCTTGCGCTTTTTCCAGTTCCTCGTCAACAACTGATGGTGTGTTGATGGAGGTTCTGGAGATTGTTGGAAATGAAAATTATGAGGGAAAAATGAATGAAAAGTGATTTTTGTCTTTGCTTGCTTTCCACTAGCATTCTCTCAATTTGGGAAGGATTCGAGGATGATGAACGAATCATTGACATCCGAATTCTGTGGATCGGATTTTGTTCTGACTGAGTTATATTGGTTCCTTTGTGTTGTCAAAGATCCAATGCTTAATTTTCGGTGCGTCACGTCGTTACATAGGAACATATAGATTCCTATATATAGTAAAGTAAGAAAGCAAGTAAATGGCGACAGATGGTCGAAAGTATCAAAAAGGTGAGTGTCAATGGAAACTAAGAATTCCAGTGGTTTTCGAGAGTGGAAGATCCTCTCATATACTATGTCTAAACAAAGGAATAGCACGTTATGACAAGTAGAAAATAAGTCAGTTTGTATTGTAGCCTTTGTAGCTTTATAAGATTTGATCTACTCTCAATGCATTGGATTATCAAAGAGTGTGTCTGCTGAATTTGTTTGACATCCACCGCAAAATTTGCTTGATAATACTGACTTAAACCTGGATTCAGTCAAACATACAAAGAAAGAGCGAACAGTATCCACCTGATGATTTGTCTGGAGCTTGTAGTCGATTTTTGCAGTGTCGACCCCATATTGGAACTACTGGTTGTGTGGTGTTCTTTTGATGGAGCATCTTATCTGTTTTTTGCATCGAACATCAATGCAGGTAGTGGGCAGATTGGTGGCATTTCTAATGTAGCGGATATTACATCATCATCTTTTCCAAGAAGTCTTTTCCTAGGAACAATAGCGCTTGCTCAAATTTCGGCTCACGATTCAGCCTCATGTCAACAGGATCCCAGAAGAAGGGTGACATGATGCTTTTGTTGCTACTCGCTTTCTGGCTGGAACATTTCCCTTCTACAGAACGGATCTTAAAGTGGCAGATCTCTCTTTCTGGATTTTTAGGATGCTTATTCAGTTCGATGCTGGAACCTCACTGAGGATGATGTAAACTTATTCTTCACAATCAAGTCAAAGAACTAATTATCACTTTCCAGGACAGAGATCCTGGAGAACTTCTGCTCGAACTCAAAAAGCAGCTACTCAAATTTGGATCTCGCTATGATCTTTTTCAAGAAGGAAAATGGAAAGTTCTTGGCCAAATCGGCAGACGAGCACTAAAAGGTCACAATGAACATAACTGGAGCGACATTGTCGAAGGAGCAACAAATCACGCCAAGGGAGATTCCACCAAACAACAGGCAGCATTTAAAAAACTCATCAAGAAAGTCAACATGAAATACTTTGGAAAGGACGCCGCAGATGACCAGAATACTGCAATGCTCCGCAGTGAGCTCCGGTGCGACGGCCAAGATCACGAGAAGGTCGCAGAGTGGCTCTTTGAAATCAACCAAGACCTCGAACTTCTCTGCAATGGCATGGACAAATTTTCAATTTGTGAAATGGCAAAACTCGTCATCCCTGAAAATCTCAAGTACCCAGTGAAACTTAAGTTCGTTGACAAAGGCGGCAAGAATCTGCACAAAGAAGAGGAAATAATCGATCTCTGTCGCGATATTAAGGAAGTCTTGAACATCGAGCACCAGAAAGAAAGATTTTACAATCACCATGGTTTGACTTCAAATCAACTTTCATCTGAAGAAAGGGAGAGACGTGACTCTGCGCCATGCCGAAAGCACAAAAGTGCCCACAAATGCAAGGATTGTCCGGACAATTGGCACAATGAAAATGCTACTCCCAACAGCAATCCCAGCGCTTTTAATTCAACTCCCACTCCAAGCAGAAGCAGCAAGGGCGAAGTGCACAGCACGGAGAACAAAACTTCTCATCCAAACCACTCTCCAATGGTGAAATTTGACGAAGTAGAACCCAACGATGAATCTTTCACTTCCAACATTATCTCACGAGGAGAACTCATGAACATCATCTCCAAGACTTCCACCCAGATAAACCTACTCCCAATCACCGTTCTCACTCTACTAATAAAACCAGCAAAGATTTGCATGTACTACTCTGCTCCACCAATGCTGCACCAACAACAGTATCATTTGATGGGAACTTGCCAAAATATTGGATCTTCCAACCTCCAACAGTACTCCCAAAACATTCATCACTGCATCGGGAATATTCACCACGGACAAGACAGTCAAGCTCACCAATGCCATGCTACCTTGCCTTTCCACAAGTGAAACCTTCACTCTTGAACTTATGATCATTCCCAAAGAATGCAGCAGCGACATGAACTATGGAGCAATCATCGGACAAGATTCCATGCGCACACTATACGCCACAATACAATCTCATGGCACAAAAATCAAATCTCAGTCTCACGTGACTACTGGACTGCGGAGCGAATCCAGCAGCAAAAGAAAAAGTTGAACAAGCAGCCTTCAAAACCTGCAACTGAAGTTGCCGACGACAAGAATATTGCACCCAAGGAACTCATCTTGAACGTACTCGACACCACTACAACCAACTACACCAACCTCAAGATCAAGTTGCCAATCAAACTCAAGGTGTACTTGAACAGGACAACATCTCACCAGGAGACACGCCGAGCAAACAGGAAGTCTTCTCAACCCTTCTTGCAACCATCGTCGACAAGACTCAAGTATACTTCATGGGGGGGAAAATCCAACGGAACTCTCAACAGCCCAATGACTACTAGTAATCACTCCTACTTCTTCACCAAGCGCGACACCAAAGAAGCTCCCACTACCTATCCAACCAATGAAACCTTGCAGATCATCCAAGCAAGTCCCAATGATAACTGCACCTTTCTACTCGACACAAGCCTACCCTACATGGTACGAAACAATGACATGCCAATCCTACCTGTACCATCAAACTACGAGTACATGAAGAGCAACACAAGTCTACTTTACAAACTACTCCACAAGCACAGCGAGCGCATGAAGCCAATGACATCTCAACACTCCAAACTGCCCTCGACTTAGCAATGACACTACTCGCAAACCCTTAGTCTCATGGGGGAGGATATCCTTGGCAGTTCTTAGGAGATCTTTTCTTTATTTTTAAAATCGTCATTTCTAGAAATTATAGCTCATAACCTGAACTAACTTCTGAATATCACTACCAATTAAGCTCCTAGTCCAAAGAGAATAGGACAAAGCCGCCGGTGTAAAAGCGTGGATATGCCTCCGAGGATGCAGTCGCTGTCCGGAATGGTTTATAGCTGGTAATCATCTTGCTGAAATATTTGCATAATTAAATGCGAAGATGACGACGTATCAAAATTATTGTTTACTGGAATCTCGATAGGTCACCTTCGATCGAGCACAATTTCAGATTGAGTTCTGCTCACTCATCTTTCACTTATTTTGAGAGAATGAATACTCTATGACACACTTTTTTTCTCCGGTTGCATATGATGGGAGCGAAATACATTGTTTGTGACCAGTCAAATGTCTTACTCCATGGTCTTCTCGCGCGAAATGATAAAACGAAGTTGCGTATCACTTTCGCTGTAGAACTTTTTGCTTGCCGTGGTCGGGATTACTAAACAGTTATCTCGGCGGATCATATAGAAGCATCTTAATTACTCATCAATTAACCGACACAGCTGAAGAGGCCAAATGAATTCATAAATTTCATTTGGCACTGAGTGACACACCTAACTACGTGCGAGAGATATCAATTATAAAAACCCAGTTACTTTGTCAAAAGATACATTCTCCACACAATGCAGCAATCAGCTGATGTCCCAGTTCAATAGTCTCACTTGCCCCCTGCCCATCAGAGAGAGTCGCATTTAGCTCCACAATTTCTGCACTTGCCAAAGCGCCACTCTTCACAACATGCTCACAGACAAAGTGAGCCTCTCTCCAAGTCAATCCTCCTCGAACAGCTGTTCCTGTGGCTGGTGCGTGCAGCGGATCCACAGCATCAATGTCGTAAGATAGGTGAATAGGACGATTGGGATCTTTGGCCAACAAATGGTCTATCGCCAAGTCCATGACACGCCCAATTCCGAGATGGTCAATATCGTACATAGTGAATGCCTTAATCCCGAGTTCTCTGATGCATTTCCTCTCGGCCTAGAAACAGATCGAGACAAATTATTTCATTCTCAGATTGACTTTTTGGTTTTTTAGCAAAATTTGAGTACCAACCTTATCAATGTCTCTGAGACCAACATAAACAAGAGAATCTGGCCTCAACCGAGGAGAAGTCCCCTCTTCCATCCATTCCAACCCAGGAATAACCCTTCTGTCTGGAACGAGCTCCTTCATCATTCTTTATGAAAATCACAAAAAAAGTTTGTATCAGAACGGTAGCCTGCACGCCAACAAGATCTCATGACATGTCAAGTGTTCCTCACATTCCTAGGGGCATGCCATGCATGTTGCCACTTTCAGATATATCAGGTGTATTCAAATCTGCATGAGCATCTACCCAAATCACACCAGTTTCAGGCTTGGCTCTCAATATACCTGCGAGTGATCCAATCCCAATACTGTGATCACCACCTAATAATGAGAGGGAAGCGTCCTAGTCGAAGTTTGGATTCGACCAAGTTGGCCAGAGCAGCATTGCCTGCCCCTACTTGAATACTGTGCTTGGCATTAGGTTTGGATTTGAGATGATGGCTTCTTACTGCTTCTGAACAGATATTATTGAAATCAAGATCAGGTAAGTCTTCGACACGCCAACCCAGTGACGATAAATCTTTTAGAAGACCTTGTTCTCGCAAGAGAGCTGGACTGGAGTCCTGTAGCGAACGAGAGATCGATGAAAAATTTAGTGCTTAATAACTCGGATAGGATGCGACATTCAAACTTTCTGAATACACACACCGTGCCAACAAAGGGTTGTCCGAATGTCATGGGTGCCCTAATGAAAACGATAGGATTCATTGAGGAGAGATTACGGGAACAATCCATCGACCTTGTAGAAGAACTTACCCAATCACAGAGATTGTCTTGGGATTTGCGACGTGCCGAAAGAGATTTTCAGATTCATCTCCTGGTAACATTTGATGATGTACGTTACCATATCCTGCCCCTCCGGAGCTGCTGCTATTAACGCTGCTGCTTGAGCGTGTACTCAATGCGAACGCTTCATAGGAATGTGGAAACGAAGTCTTTCCACAGAGACTTCGACCTGTCACGATCAAAAGTAGACGCATCAAAATTCGATGTTATTCAGTCCGAGGCTATTGTCGACATGCGCAATGCTTGGCATCGGTCGTGCCGCTGCGGTTCATATGAAAGAGACGGGTATACAGCCAAGCACACTCACCTACTGATCGAGCGACTTGCTGAGCAGTTACGTGAATCATTCTGGCGCTGAACACCAATGTTTGGCGAGTTGTGAGAAAATAATGAAATTGTCGAGTTCGAGAAAGACGGCACACGGTAGATATGGGTTGATTGTTCACGACTTACTCATGCGAATGCGCTAGGTTTGCAATTTCATAGTTTTATTGATCGACACGATGAGCTGGACGTAGTAGAAAAAGGATGGCGATACGTTTGCTCGCGGATGGGAGATGCGGAGATGCACAGATCTGATACGATAACAGTGCTTGTTCCATGCATCCTTTGTTACATCACTACAATACCATCCGGTGTATTGTATTGTATCGTACCATGGAGAGTGTTGTATTCTACACAATCTAATACAATATTGTACAAATGAATGACGCGGAGATGTGTCACGATGAGTGGTGATCCATGAGGGATACCAAGATACCATTTATACATGATGCGAATAGCGAAGTCGCCAAATTTCTGGTATTCCAATAACATAGGAATTCGTAAAATTTCGAAATCTATCTAACAGACATGCTGTCATTCAAGTTTCAATATTGTACATACCATACTACCTTGTCACAAAAAATAAAAATAAATTCGTGTCTCATGTTCGGGGTTGGTAGGGGCAACGAAGAGCGTACACGTGGAGCAGACTGGTGTGATATACAGGTGTTCAATCAGTGTTCTATCAGGTTCTATCGACCTGAAACAAGTATGGTATCGTTCGTACATTATGCAAATTGCCTATGGTATTGTACAATACCGTACAAACCTTCAGCCACCCCTTCTTCAGCCTCTATGCTGCCTCTATGGTATGGCATTGTATGGTATGGTACTCTCTTCCATCTATGCATCCCATTTTGGTATTGTACAATTCTTCCATACCATTGCAGCCATTTCCCACTCATCATTGCTTGTAGTTTGTTCGATAACTTTCAACATATATGCCTCACATATGCCCCCACAAGGCTGATTTAGACGAAATCAGCGTTGGAGGCTTCAGAATACATGCACTAGGAGAGCCCATCTGATAGATGTGTCAAGACGGGGGCTCGCAGACGCACTCACTATCCCGTAGTCTTTCGGAATGCAGTCCACTTTTCCCTTCCTCGGAAACGAGCGTAAACATTGACGAATCCTATCATTCCTTTCCGACGCCTGAAGACGCATCATTTTGGACTAATGAGTTCTCACATTTCCGAAGTAGAATCAAATTCGCAATTATTAATCAACCGCAAACATGGGTCGTTCATTTGAACAACGCGCCTTGGGCCATCATTCTTTATGGACAATCAATCGCAATCGCACTCGCCATTGGTAACTTTTCCTTTGCCTCCCTAGACAATTATTATCACATTCGTATTCCAGCCTTGGAGATGGGTCTTGTGTACTTGGTCCTGTCCCTTCACCTAGTGTATCTGTTTGGAAGGCAAGCATTACATGGAAAAAGGAAGGCACAAAGATAAGTCACAATACGGAGATTTGTAACCAAAGCTGCGCACAATTGCAATCACCAGAGATTGTGGACAATACGCATCTTGAATCTGTACACACCTTCCCGCTGACAAATTTAACCCTTCACACCCCTTGGCAAGCCTACCTCCTACTTGCGATCCTTGACGTCCAAGCAAACTACCTGACAATGCTCTCCTTCCAGCACACTTCATTATCTTCATCTATGCTATTGACATCACTATCTGTTTTTAGCACCCTACTATTTCGACGCTGTATCTTTGGAAAGACTTCTATGCCATACTCCTGCAAGAAGATAATCGGTGTATCCATATCAGTCGTTGGGGCATGTTTATGGATCCAGAAAGATTTTCATACCGGCAACGATTCAATCATATCTTCCGACAGTCGGGAGATAATTTACGGAGATTTATTGGCAATTGCTTCAGCATTACTATATGGCCTTAACGATGTACTTCTTGAATATACAGTCAAGGCAAACAATGATCGAATAGAATACCTTGGGATGATTGGGCTGTTCGGATTTCTTTTCAGTTGCTTTGTCCAGGCTCCAATACTAGAAACCAAGGAGTTATCAAACTTGCTCCAAAACTTTTCTTCCATCGAATTCCGAGTTGGAAGTGTGATCGTCTGCTCTGTTTTTGTTCTGATGATGAGTTATTTCTACATTTCTGTGACCATATTTCTTTCTGTCACAGACGCTACAATTTTGAACTTATCATTGCAGTCAAGTCCACTTTGGGCAGTGATTCTGACAATGTTTCTAGACGTGGGAATGGGCACTCCTGATTGGGACTTGCCCCCCACATGTTTCTTTGTGGCATTGGCAATGGTTATCTGTGGAATGTTTCTTTACGAAGCCCAACCTCTGAAAAAATAATTGAGCAAGCTCTACCAACGTAGCACAAAAAGAAAGAAGGAGAAGGACAAAGGCAACAAATAATTCGATGTGGTCTGACTTTTGTGGCACTTTCATCCACTTACAAACTAGTCAAAAGGTTTTGTCCAGCAAATATGTGACTTGCCAACACTGGTGGACTAATTTGAGGGTATCTATCAGCCACGGAAAAAAAACATCTACATCCCATCCAGGACCTGTGTTAGTGCCCTTGTTTGAAGGTTGATCATTCTTCTCTTTCCTGTCTAATTGTTCAGGTTTTACTGTTTGTGTGCACTTGCAATTGTATCACAGATGCCTCCTTTTATTGACCAATGCCTTCCTATAGATCAGAGAATAATGACCGAGTTGGCACTTTTTGAAGCAGGAGGCTCTTTAAAAAAAAAAAATTTTTTTTGTGTTACGTGTGAGATAAGGTGCTGTCTAGTTCACCTCTTAAGTGTTGTGTCAACTCAATGAAAGATATGAGCGTAAAACTTATTAAAATGTTTGAACATTGGTAGCTGCCAACATGCTAGAATTAAAGTACTCCACAAGTTCTATGCAAGGGTACACTCACATGAGAAAAAGAAGTAGGTGATGATTCAAATGTGGCTATATGTTCATCCAATGATTGATGCAGTCAGAGGATGCAAATCCTTCTGTGGTAGCACATTACATTTTAACACAAAACATGACTTCAATGGTAGTGGATGGTGTGAGAATGGTTGAACAATATGACATTGATGCCACACCTTGTTTTAGGTAGCATAAAGGCAAAACCAGTTCACTGCTGGTAATAGTCCAAATGAAACATCATGTCAATAATTAAAAACACATAGTTTAAATCAATTATGAGTTCTCTAATCACAGAATCATGTATTGAAAATAGTTTTATTGTCTTATATGTCCTAGTCTTTGGTTGGATACACAAAAAATATATTGATACTTTGAATGTCCAGCTGACATGAGCCAAGGATACCTACTGGCACCCCTGACCCAACCAGGCCCCACTTTCAGGCCATAGGCATAAATACTATTCCCACTGAAGAGGGGAAGTATGCAACAGTTCAACTCATGACCTTCTCAGAAACAATGAGTTAAGTGGTATATGTACATGCCTGTCAAGTATGGTTGACAAGGTTCAACTGCTCAACTGGCAAATTGGAATCTTGGATACAGCAGTTCCAAGATAGTACAGACAACTTGGAATCTTGGATACAGCAGTTCAAAGATAGCACATGTCAATTACAAGATTGACATGATAAATTTGAGAGGATCACCATTGGGCAATCCTCATTTGTTGATCTATTCTATAGCTCATAAAAATAATCTCCAATCATCTGGAACACCTTTTTCTACTTCTTTCCCTGCGATTACTTTTCAACTACTTCCGGCTTAGGTCACTATCGTACGATAACCCAACTCGGTAAGTTCATTGCCCTACCGCACATGAATGCTCTCCCAATGACCCACAGGTGGTTGAGAAGAACAAACCTTTACCGCGCAGGGTACTACGTTCATCGTGCGCCACCATGCAAACGATTTCTTCCACGGAGTTCCTACAAGAAATGTTTTAGACACTAGTCTAGGAGAGAAGCTACAAGCCATGTCCTCCGTGAAGACAATTCCCAAAGGACTCAAGTGGGTAGAGTGCAAACGTGGCATCAGAGGAAAGAATTCCCCCGTACGCTACATTCCCAAGCAGGATCCTGTGCAGGATGCCCTCGAGAAGAACAAGAAGACCACTTACTTCAAGTTGACTCTTCCCAACACCGGTTTGAGATATTTTTGGTCACTTTTGGTCACTTTCTGCAAAATGGTCACTGGTTTATCAGTTTATATGTTATAAAATGCCCAAAAATACTATCCTGTTACAATAAATTTCATTATTCTACTACTACCCCAATTCTCCTTCACACATGACAAAAGAACTCTGGGGTTTTGAGTGGGTTGGGTGAAAAACCACAGCAGGTGGCTTGTATCACTTTAATGGGAAAAAACCCTTTGGGCACTTTATCCATAATTATGTATATAACTCTGTCACGAACATAACACATTCAGAAAAATGTCAAGTTCGTCACTTTTCTCCAGAAAAAAAACCTCAATACATCACCTCTGCAATAACTAACGCTTTGCTTGTTCAGATGTCTTCAATGTCTGAGAAACATATGATCAGCGGATATATATATAACAACGTTACGAACATAACCTGATTGGTTGGCCAGAGAACTGTCTTATCCATAGTTCACCAACACGACACAAAGTTATATATAACATACATAAACTTACCTCGATTACGAAAAATATCATACTCTGGCTCTGAGGTGTTGTCATTTACCTGGTCCTCTCTTCTTCGTGGAGCCCATTCATCAAAATCGGAGGGTATTTCGGGCCAAGCCACTCGCTCCTTTTTTGTCGGTGCTTGGCCCTTCAACGTGTCCTTGTGTAACCTCACCGCTAGCGATGCTTCCTCTGAACCCTTTCACAGAAAACAAACAATCT